>CM076576.1:993009903-993281969 GCA_034641835.2 Pinus albicaulis
TGAGCAGATGGATGGGAAAGAGATCCAACGATACCGTCGGCGGAATGAGATGCCCCCGGGGCGTTGGCGCCACCGGGCCTGGGGATGTCAGGAAGGACGGTATAAACATAACCAGATTGAGCGTAGATCAGGTCATATTTTAAGGCTATTTGGAGGGCGGCTTCTTCAGTTTGAGGAAAGTGAGAGGCGACATCTTTGCCGATGGGAGACGGAAGGGTGCGAAGGAACCAGTCCATGTAAACTCGATCTTCAAAGGGAGGGGCTCGACATAAGCTCCATCTTCGTCGCCATTCCTGAACATGGGCAGAAAGGCGTGTGGAAGAGGATTGCTTAAAGGAATTCAAGAGCTCCGTGCCAGTGTCGTATCGGAGAGGGAGCTGGAAGTATGACAAAAAGGCTTGGGCAAGAGTCTCGAACGTGGTATGGGAAGAGGTGGCTTGTTCGACATACCATTTAGAAGCTTCGCCGGTAAGCGTGCATTGGAACAAACGAAGACGGATGGAGTCATCGGTAATGGAATTGGAGGAACACCACATGTGGAAAGACCGGACGTGATTGGTTGGATCTTCTCCATTAAGGCCCTCGAACTTAGGAATATCAGAGGGCAGCTTGGTGGGCATAGCGGGCGAGGTAGCATTGTGGTGAATAGGGTCATTAATCAACTGATGGAAATCGGGGAGGCTGAGGCCTGCAATGTACGGCAGCACAGGGGTGGCCGGGGTAGTGGTTGTGGCGGTTCCGCTAGAAGTGGGGCCGGCATTGGGGCCGGGAGAACCGCTAGCGTTAGGCCCTAGACCAGACATAGTGAAGGTAACAGGGGGAGAACCAGAAGGAGAAGGAGGACCCGATGAATCAGGAGAGGAGTCGGAGTGCGGACTCGAAGGTGGACTGGCTCGACGACGGCGGTGCAGAGCAGGTCGATCAACCGGAAACTGAGGGTGAAGGCCAAGAAGTCTCCGGGAAAGGCGCTTTGGGGGCGCAATGATGACAGGAAGAAGGAAACCGACAAGGGCAGAAAGGGACAGAATCAAGAAAGGTCAAGGGCAGATAAGGTGCAGTGACGATTGATTTTAGAGTCTTTGCCAGGCGGTGTTAACCAGGCGCTTCTTCACTTAGGGTCAGTGTGTGGCGTGCGTTAATTTTAATTTTTAAACCCTTTCCGTTGTTGAGAGCAAGAAAAGTGTGCTGCGTAGCTGAAAATAAACCTACAGAGAACAGAATATAATGCTGAAATAACAGAAAAATAACAGCTACGTGTGCATCTATCTAACCCAAGAAGGTGGGTCTCTCACAACTATGCTGAAAAGAAAGGGAAAAACTATGTAAAACACACATAAAGGGAGCTCAACAGATCTAGGGTCAAAAGGGACAGGGATCTGGAGGATAAAGCTGCAGGCAAGAGGTGCAGATCACAGCCAAGAGACAGAGGCAAGGTGGCTGGAAAAAGGAAGGAAATCAGCAAACAGGGGTGGCCGGGGTAGTGGTTGTGACGGTTCCGCTAGAAGTAGGGCCGGCATTGGGGCCGGGAGAACCGCTAGCATTAGGCCCTGATCCAGACATGGTGAAGGTAACAGGGGGAGAACCGGAAGGAGAAGGGGGACCCGATGAATCAGGAGAGGAGTCGGAGTGCGGACTCGAAGGTGGACTGGCTCGACGACGGCGGTGCGGAGCAGGTCGATCAACCGGAAACGGAGGGTGAAGGCCAAGAAGTCTCCGGGAAAGGCGCCTTGGGGGCGCAATGATGACAGGAAGAAGGAAACTGACAAGGGCAGAAAGGGACAAAATCAAGAAGGTCAAGGGCAGAAAAGGTGCAGTGACAATTGATTTTAGAGTCTTTGCCAGGCGGTGTAAACCAGGCGCTTCTTCACTTAGGGTCAGTGTGTGGCGTGCGTTAATTTTAATTTTTAAACCCTTTCCATTGTTGAGAGCAAGAAAAAGTGTGCTGCGTAGCTGAAAATAAACCTACAGAGAACAGAATAAAATGCTGAAATAACAGAGAAATAACAGCTACGTATGCATCTATCTAACCCAAGAAGGTGGGTCTCTCACAACTATGCTGAATAAGAAAGGGAAAAACTATGGAAACACACACAAAGGAAACTCGACAAATCTAGGGTCAAAGGGGACAGAGATCTGGAGGATAAAGCTGCAGATAAGGGGTGCAGATCACAGCCAAGAGACAGAGGCAAGGTGGCTGGAAAAGGGAAATCAGCAAAAAAACCGGGGGGGGCAAGGCGGAGGCCTTCAAAGGAGGTCCAAACAAAACGACAAGAGGTGATTTGAAAGGAAAAGAGGCTGATTTCAATGGATCTGGAAGTGAGGTAACAGATCTGGAAAAGAGGGGGATGAAGCTCTGAAACCGACGGCTGAAACAGCTAAAACTCTTCCACAAAAAGTGGAGGGTACTAAAGCCCTAAGGGGCTGGGTTCCCACTTAGATGAGTAAAAACAGATCAGATCCCCTGTCATGCTGTGTGCAGCGTAGGCCGGAACACTCGCGTGTTTCAGCAGTAACCTTAAAAATTATAAAATGCCGGAAAAAGTCAGCCGTAGTTTTCTCGACCGATCTCGAGTTGAGGGCGCAGTAACCGTCGGCAAGCACTGAGGTCTGTGTCGCAGTTTAGGGGGCCAGCAGTGCACCTGCTCCGCTTTTTGTCTCACAAATTTTCGGTGCTGCTCGTCTCAGCTTGCGGTTGGTGTCGCCACTGTGTAATAGGGCGAAAACACATCGGAAGTTAGAAATTTTAAGTTTTTAGAGTTTTATGTGAGGAAAATGACATAAAAAGAGGAAAAACCAAGCAAATAAAAGAAGCCCTAGTGGTCAAGTGAATGGATGCCAGAATATGAAAACGATGCAATGCAATAATTTAAACCCGTGGAGTCGCCATTTGTTAGTATGAATTCTTTGTCGAAGCGTACGAAAAAGAACCACTTTAGCTACGCATAACCAATAGCCCTAACAACAATAATGGCTGCAAAACATCTTCAGATCTGCAATTAGTAGTTAAAGTGCTGCAACAAACAGATCTATAAATGGAAAGACATTAAGCAGTAAAGTAAAGAGTTTGATCCATGCATCCAACAGACAAGACAAGAACACGATTTTTGAATGAATTTTTATATTACAGGGCACCTGGGAGGAAACAAGAAGGTGTATCCAGATCTCCTCAATGGGATGGGTTCTTTGTAGTCCTCAGCACTTCAGATCTAAGCTTTCTCTCTCTTGTAGATAAAAAACCCAATGTAGAAGGTAGAGCTCAATGGGAGCAAAATGGCAGAAATGAGACCAAGTGTATAGATCCAGAGTGATCTAATATGCAACAAAAGGTGAAGAATGATGGGGAAAACCCTCCTATTTATCACAAAATATTGGGTCCTTCTAGATCTCGGTGCATGATTAAAATAATGTTAATCACATCTAGATCCACCTCTATGGAATATTTTATTATTATTTGTTGGAGGGAAAGGGTGTTTGACTTGGGTCAAATCCCTTGATTAGTGAAAAATAAATAAATAAATGATTTGTTTATCTTTTTAAGGAAGTGGTTGGGATATAATCAAATAAATAATGATTTATTTGATTAATGGTGGTTTATTTGGTCATATTTAACAAGGAATATTATTTAAATAATTATTCCTAGAAAATAATAAGATAACTATGGGTTTATCTCATTAATTTCTTTGTTTTTGGGTTAAACATGACTCGGAATAATAATTAAATTATGGTTTAATTAATTATTCCTTTTGGGGTTTCCTAATTAACATAGTGAAAGCAGTTTTACTTGGGGTAAAACTGGTCTTATATGGTGTACTTGGGTCCATCTAATGATGAAAGGTTAGATGACCAAAAAATGGTGTAACACGCACCCTTAACCTTAACATAACGGGAGGTGTCAAGAACTTTAGAAATTGATCTCTGGGATGTATACCTGTGCCTTATCCTTGACAACCTTTTCTTCTCTAATCATGCTGCTTAAAAATATGATCAATATTTTATATCAATAAACAAATCAGTTTCTCCCAAACAACTACCTACACAGCCGACTTTTCCTAACATTTTTTCTTCATAAGGTGCAATTGGACATGCAAACCTTTTGACATAAACATTTTATTATTTTATTGAAAGAAGGAAAATAATCTAACTCTACCCTTATTTCTTCCATGAGTTCAGTTTTAACAGTTGAACTCATAAATTCTCTACCTAAGCTACCATTTGCCAGGATTAAACTGTCTGGTAGATTTTATTCTCTATTTTCTAAAACAGAAATTTAAATACAAAAAAATAGGATTAAGTTGTCTGATTTGCTGTAAGACTATTGCATAAAAACAATCTGCACATAGACTAAGATTTACATAAATTTAAAACAAAATTGTGAAGGCTTAAGATATGAAAATTATGAATATCCTTCCTTTTTTCCTCGGCTCTGATTTTGATTTTTTAGAGAATCTTCTTCTTCTTTACCTGGTTCAAGTTTTTCATCATATTAGAACCAGTTCTTTTTCTTCTCTTTGGCTCAAGTTTTGGTCTGATTAGAACCATTTCTTTCTATCATAATCTACTCTACTGATAAGCCAAGAATAAACAATTTGGTAAATCTGATTCACTAACCTATCAGCAGTAAATTGAAATCTATCTAGTCATGATTAGGTTGTATGACTAAATAGCAGTGCTCTCTTTTGGTAGTGGCATTTAAGCTTGCACACTTTCATATTTTTTCTTTCTTTTTTGGTATGGGGTTGTACCCTTCTTCTTTTATATCTGCCCTCTTTTCTCTTTTCTATTTTTTTTTTTATTTTTTCAATTTTTCTTTCAAAGTAAAGACAAAAAACTAACTAAATGCTCATAAGATGAGCTTTATTGCTTTCCTATCTAACCTAATCTAACTCTGAAATATTTACATTGTTAGCTGAAAATTTCTCTTTTCCAATACATCCAGTCAATCAGATGGTTCCATGACTAGTCTTTTCTCAACTCTTTGAGCTGGTAGAAAAAGTGCAACCATTTGATTGGTAACAAAAATGAGTAGAACATATGACTACTTGTCAGAGATAACCATGGTACATATTGAATATTATTCTTTAGAATAAATACTATCACAAAAGGTGACAATGTTTTATGCATTTGGCTCTTGCAAAGGATCCATATTTGAGAATTTGAGCCAATTGGGACCTCCACACATTCTTCCATAGGATCCACAAAGAAAAGATGAGAACTCCCTTCTTTTTTGCCCTCCATGATTGGTAGATTTCCTAACTCTAAGACATCAGCTTTGAGGACTGAATCTTCAGTACGTTCCTTGGAAGCATCATCATCCTTCACCTGCAAATCAACAAGCAGTGAAATTTCTTTTTTCTCTAAATCTATGCTTGCTTTTAATGTAAATTTAGGTTCTTTGGATGACAGAATTATATTAGCAATGGGAGAAGTTTTCTCCTGAAAATATGATATATCCTCAGTAGGATAGTATTCTATTTTTTTCTTCTTCCCCAAATACTTGCCAGCACTTTTCATTGTTTGGGGTGTGAATTTTCCTTGAATTGTGTATTGCTTGTTTTCACAAGGTCTCAGACATGCACTAGCACCAAGGGCTAATCTATTGGCAAAAATTTTCTGGTTTTTAGGGACAAGGGTAAGTTGGAATTATTCAAAATATTTTAACAAGTCCATGGCATCATCCTTGTAGGCTCTATGTCTAGTATTTTTAACAATATATTCCTGATTCACTTGCCTAATTACCAATTCTGCATTCCCATGAACTGTTATCCTCTGGGCTCTTAATTTCTTCAATAAGTGCATCCCTAAAAGGAGTGCCTCATACTCTACTATGTTACTTGGGCATTAAAAATTCAATTTATATGAATGGCCTTCAACATGATTGCTTTCTAAATTATAAATCCATATTCCTACACCTCCACCAGTTTTACTACAGGACACATCAAAACTCATATTCCACAAAGGACTAGTTTTAGATTTAACATTAATTTCCCTACTATCCTCTCTGTTTTGAGCGCCATTGTGTTGTTTTGTGGGATAGGCACTATGTTGATGATTATCTTGTTCATATGAAGGTTTGGAGGCTAGCTGCTTGTTTAGTATTTGATCAATTTCTTCTTCTGTCAAAGGGGAAGATGTTTCTATGTTTCTTTGAGCAGAAGTACAGTAGTATTCTTTTTCTTGTGTTAACTAGTTTTGAGGCTAGATGTCTTCTTGAGCCTCTTCTAGGGGATGTTCACTTGTTCTTGCATATAAACCTTGAGGATTTTCTATTGTTTCCTGATATTCTTCTGTTTCAAACAATTCCTCATGATTATTATGATACTCAGTTTGAATACAAGGTTCATGAGTTGTTTCTTCTACATTATCGGGATGTCACTCTTATTGTGTAATCTGAAATGAGTTATGACATAGAGGGAAAGTCCCTATGTGTGCTCATTCTGCTTCCAAATAAGATTCTGCATTTTCTAAGTGGCTACTTGTTTTCTCAAAGCACTGCTCACTATTAGTATTTGCATTTTGTTCGTAAAGATCTCTTAACAGTAAAACCCATGTTATAGGTAGGAAAACAGTAATTTCTTGACAACATTTCTCATCATCTTCTATAAAGTCTTGATCATCATACATGTTTTTCTTATTGTCTAGGTCTTGTAGTGGTTGATTTTTTTCTAGATCTGGAAAAAGCACGGGCTGCTCTAGATCATCAATATTTAAATTAGCCTCACCTAGAAAGGATGATGAATAATCATTAGTTATGTTTTCAGTTGGATCCTGAGGATTTCCTTCCATTTCTTGATTAATTTCTTCCTCAACTAATTCATCTAGGTTTTTATGATAGTTGTCTTGGGTATGAAATTCATGGATGGCTGCTATGAGATCTTCAGGCTGCCAATTTCCCAAATCTTCATGAATACCTACGGGGTATTCTATGATGCCCTCAGGTTGATTACAACAACTTCTATCCCATGATATATATGGGGATTTTTCCTTATAATGATCATAAAATATCATGTGGAGGTCTCTTAGAGAAAAAAAACTACCAATCCTCAACCATTCATACCAATCCCTTGCTTTTCCTTCTAATGTCAGCATGAACATTTTCATAAGGTAGTCGTCATGCCATTCCACCTTTAACCTCCATACATGTATATGAAATTTTATGAGATGTAACAAAGGGTTATCAAACTCTTCACCTTGAAAAATAGGCATGTTTTTCATCCAATATATTTGAAGCATTTTGTGTGGGAATCCAGGGATATGATCTCTGTTCATTGGAGCATATCTCCTTTGAATCCTTGGATCCATGTTTGTAAATAACAAAGGGTCACTGAATCTTTTCAACCAGTCCAGAGTCTTCTACCCGTGGATTCATTTGGTATTTTGGGAGTTTCGGAGTCGCCAGGTGAAGGATTTTTACTTGTTTTCAAGGTTTGGTTGTTGTTCACCATCAAAAATCAATAATAACCAGTCTTGGTGACACTTGTTTTATTTAGAATTAGGGGTTCGTTGAGTTGTGAAGTTATCTATTACTCAATAAATCTCCCTAGTATGGTCACCAGCATGTTAGGCCTCCGTAGTTTGCAAGATTGGCAAGAAAAAACGTTGCAGAGCCTACATCAAAACCACTTTGGAATCCTAGGATATAGCCCTCCTGGATTTATAGAGGGATCTCTCTATATAAGAGTTTTCAAAGATATATATTTAAGGCTTATGATATGATATTAGGCTAGTTATGAAGTACAAGAGTTTTTTTTTGTTTTGGTTGGGATGGATATCATCAAAATGAAGAATTATTTTGAGGGATAAATATGTGAGAAGGTTGAAAGAATGGTTTAGCTGATAGGATATGTAAGAAATAATATCAATCCATTGGGATATGGAGTCACAAAAGGATTTCATTGCACAACAAGTTTCAAGAATGGTCTATGGGGCAAGTCATCTATGTCGAAAGATCTCTTTAAGCTGATTTTGTGGGATGGAACATTAAAAGTGTTGTGAAAGAAAAAAAGCTAATAACCATTTAAGAATCTTTAACTTCAGTAAACAAGAAAAGCCTTTCAAAGTAACTGTTTGAAGCAAGCCAAAGGACAGGGCAAACCATAGACTTCTTTGGGAAAACTTTTAATAAAGCACACTTTTCAGACAACCATCCAGCAATCTAACAGATTACCTTCAGAAAGTAGAAAACACATAAGAGAAAAAAGGGTAACCTAAGATCAGGTAAGGAATTTGAACCTATCCTGCTTTTGGCATACTCTTAAGGATCTTTTCAAAGTAACTGCCGGAGATAAACTAGAGGACATGGATAACCATACACTTCCCTAGTTAAAATTTACTTAGCAGACTTTTCAAGAACTTTCAAAGACAATATCTCAAGTTGTACTCAGGAAACATGGGCTCACCACACACTTCACTGGTTATACTCTATTGAATTATCCTAAAAGCAACAATTAATAGAAAACATAAAGATAAATATTTATCAGTGAGAAATAGGGTAATTTGCAGTAAATCCTAATCTATATTTTCTGTTCTTTATCAGAGAAAGTGGACGGTATGGAAAAAATGAGAAAAATAACAATTACAGTAATAAAAACATCGCCATTGACATATACTAGGATCCCATAAATCAAATTTTGTATTTGATGTTAAAACTAGTTACAATCTTCAAGTCCAGTACATCTTTACAGCTTTGAACTTCTCATCTTAGCCTATCTTTCTTCAATTACAAAACAGAGCTTCAACAGCCTCAACAGCTATTTACATTCAATGAGTATGCAACCAACCACAATACTAGACTCCTCATATGATATATATAGGTAAATTGAGGAGGTGGAGTGATAGGAAGGTTTAATTGTTCAATTAATATAGAGTAAATGCTTCTCGACCTTTTGGAGGCCTTATGGGTAAGATTTTAAATGTTTAACTCTATTTTAATCAATTTTAAATTAAATTTTATCTACTTCAGTCACTTTTTCTGACTTTGGGGGCTTTTGGTAGGGTTGTAATTACTTTATGAGCTGTCTCTGGCAAATATCTCTGACTGTGCATTCAATTTGTATTCTTTTGTGGAAAATTAACTTGTAGGTGGCATTTTGATCTTTGGAGAAGTAAAGGCTTCATTGATTTGGAATTTTAAGTCTTATTTATGTTGATCTGTCATAATTTGTCACTTTAATCCCTTATTAGGCCTTGATCTATGCTTTAAGGCCTTCATTAATCATCTCCGGGCTTCAAACCTTTTCTGCTGACTGTTTTATCCTTTAAACATTTTTTTTCTTTATTCATTGTGCTTTTATCCTTGTAAATCATTGGTTAAGTCTTTTAATCTTTGGTCTTTTGACCTTAACTTTTGACTTTAAGCTTCATTGTCTTTTCCCTTTTTCTGTTATGGACAGGTGGCTTTAGAGCGCGGAGGGTTTGATTTGAATTACCAATGTATATGAGACATTGATTAAAACCCAAAATTTACATGCGGGAAGCTCCTTTTCTGCATTATTTAGGCTTCAGATGTGGTGTAGTGCTCAACTTAGTGTTCCTAAATTGAGGTCATAAATTGTCAACCAGGGCTAGTAAAATGCTGAAGTGAGGTGCACTATATGTGCCTAGGTATCTGTTTCTCACTACGTTGTGTTTAGTGTTTTTCTGATGTTTTTGGTTTTATGGTTTTATGTTAAAAAGGAAAACAACTAAGTGTTGGTAAAGAGAAGTGGATGGTTACACTAAAACAGAGCAGAACCTATTCTAAACTATGTATGGCACTAAAGAACAGAAAATGCAAAGCTTGATAATGACTCATAGCAAGGAAATAAATCACAACATGAACTCAATAACTCATAACATGAACTCATCCAATTCATTCATTAGAAATATGTTGGAATAGCTTATGAAAAGCACAAGTTTAGTGCAAATGAGGTTCTCCTAAGTAAATAATCATCTTACAATATTACAAAGAATCTCATCCATGGCTAGAAGTTTATTGGAACACAATTGGAAAATATTATTTGTAGCACAACAAGATTTCTACTCTGAATTAACTTGTAATGCTAAGATCAATCCATTCTGCAGCCCAAACTGTCACTACCAAGCCTCATTCAAAAGGTAGAGATTTTCTAGAATATTTTTTGGAAAAAAAAAGGCTTATTTGTGAAATTGCAAAAGATTGCAAAACAATCAGGGCCTTAAACTAATATCACTAATTCTTGTCCATATAATGATGCATTAATAGAAAGTTAGAATAAGAGTAGTTTGTAAACAATGAAGGCCGCGAAGTCTAGTTTTGACAGTTAATACAACTTAAAGAATAGTGGATAACACTGAACTAGAATGCAATTGATCAAACTTGAAACACAGTGACCACAACTAAACTAGAATGCCATTATCCTAACTTTAAATACAGTGAACTGGAACTGAACTAGAATGCCACTAATCTAACTTGAAATATAGTGAACAGAGTTAAACTAGAGTGCCATTATCAAACTTGAAATACAGTGACGGAATTAAACTAGAGTGACATCTACCTCCGGAGTATTTCAACTGAGCTAAAATGAAACTAATTCTGTGAAATACTACAACCCTATCTCGTTCAATATGAGTGATATTTTGGAATAGTTTGTAAAAACAAGTCTGGCTGTATCTTTCAATTCAAATGAGCATAAAACATAAAGTTTCGAAAAAAATGCAATTAACTCCTAAAATACTACAGTTGTATCTCATCCAATGTTAGTGGTATTTTGGAATAGTTTGTAAGGATAAGACTGACTGTGGCATCCACTGCAAGTAAGTATAAGAACACAAAGTTCAGAAAATTGATTAAACTAGGAATGAAACAAGGCTAAGTTACTTATCTAAACCATATGAACAAAGCTTCTCAGGTAGCAGGGGCCCTCTACCACCGGATTAGCATGTAAATCTACTCAAGATTGACTCAGCTCTTGCAATAAAGTGATGCTTCTTTCATTAAAGGAGAAATTCTTCGAAAAACAAAGTATTACGGTCTTCTGAGATCCAGCAACAAAACAAAATCTAGCTAGTTGTTTCTCAGTCTTCCGAGCCATACTTATAACAAAATTACATAACTATCTTTGAGATAAAACAAGAATAAATGTATTTCCCAACTAGAATCAAACTATAACTCTGGTGGTGGTCTCGTACTATGATTAAGGACATCTATACAGTCCTTGTCCTATTAGAAGTCTATCTCCTAGTTTTGGTTTCCCACGTGCATAACCACCTGTAGACTCGAGCTCAGACTTTGTGGAGAGCAAGAAATGATGGGGGAGTGATGTGGAATATGACCATATGATTTTTTCCTTGAGGTGACACCTAGAACCTATGTAAACATGAAGATATTTGCGGAATAGGCGACTGGCTATAGAATGACTGCGTTCTGTAGCCGAGTCTAGTCAAAAATTGCTACAATAACAAAATCATGAAAACATAGCAAGTTAGTCATTATATACATTCTTAAAGTAATCCTAATCAATAATATTGATCATTTAAGCCTGTAATTAATGAGGGAAAAAGGAAATGAAGTGAAATGTGGTGGAAAAGTAGGAAATCTTTGGGGCTCAACATGTGGTACCCTTCGGCTCTGTCCCTTTATGAACTGTGGGATGGGTTTTCGCCCTTTAGAACCACTGTCAAATCCTGCATAAAAAAAAACAAAAAACATTATCAAACCCTGTGCATTGGAAAATACTTCTTACAAAGGTTGGCGGAGGGCGGGAGGAGCAGTAAGGAGGGGAAACCGCATGTGGGAGAAGATTCCATGGAAAAATATGGGAAAACGAGGTTCAAATTTGATTTTGGCGTGAAAATGAGGAAAGTGGTTTTGGGAAAACCACAAATGGTTTTCATGCTCGTAAACGGTGGTAAGTGGTTTATCACGAAACGAACATGATATCGTTTATCGCATGACACACGTCCTCCAAAAACCACTAATTTCGCGTTCAAGTTGCACGATGGAGGGGTTTGGGGATTGGAATGCATCAGCCATCTGATCTGCAAGGATGTAGATCGATGGCGGTGGACGAGCATGATAATTTGAAGTTTTTCAGTGGGAAGAGCTCGTGGGAACGAGGTGACATCACGTATTTTGTCACGTAGGGGGAGTATGGAGGGTTAGAGGGGAAAGCATGATGGCCGTTGATCTTTATAGATCTACGGTGATGATTTCTTTGTGGAGTGGTAAGGCGGGGAAGAAAAAGGAATGAAGGAATGTGGCTAAGGGAAAAAGGGAAGGTGGGGGTGATTTAGCGTCGTCGGATCAAATAGATCTACAACCAAGATTCATGCAGGATTTGACAAGTGTGGTTGGGGGGAAAACAAAGAAAAACACATTTAGGGGAGCGAGGGTAAAATAAAAGGTAAGGGAAGGGGGCTAGGAGGAAAGCGGCGGGAAGGGTCAGGTGGAGGAGAAGGGGACCACGAGTGGAGAGATAAGGGGCTAGGAGGTAGACGGGAGATGAACAAGGAGGGGAGCGCTGACAATCGTCGATCTTGGTAGATCGACGGTGGAGATCTTATCGGAGGCTGAATCATCAGTGGGGGAGAACAAAAAGTGAAATGAAGAAAAATGTGAAATGGCGATGTGATGGGGCTAGCGCCTGGTCATGGGTGTTGGTCACATGAAGAAAAGGAGCTGAAGGTTTAAGTCCTCAGGGGCTTAAAGCCTGTATATAAAAAATGGCATATTTTAAGGCCAAAACAGGGGTTTTTTAAGCCTAAAAAAGGTTCCAATAGGTAAAATAGGATGCTTTAAACCATAAAAAACAGGTTTTTCATGGTTTAAAATGGATTTTTAGAAGGATTATTAGGGAAATGAAGGGTAAATGAGTAATAAAAAATGGATTTTCAGAGGGAAATGGAGGATAAATGACAGGGAAAATTGAGTGATATGGGGGGATTTTGGAGGAATTTATGAAGGTGAAAAGAAGGAGAAAATGGTTGGAAACAGTCTACTTTTGATATCAGTAGGGTTACTTGGTGGATTTTTGAATGAGACAACAGTGAATATTACTCTTAAGTTATAAAAAATTAGAAGGCTTCAAGAATGACAAATTTTCTATGAAAATAATCTCTTGAAGGCTCTAGATCTGTTTTAGCCATCATTTGCTATGACAAAATTTTACAGATGGCTAGCAAAGGTTAAGGGTTTAGTCAGGTTAAGGTTAACGTTAAGGTTAAGGTTAGGTAAAGGTTAAGGTTATGGGAAGGTTAAGGTTAAGTTTAAGGTTAATTTAAGGTTAGGTTTAAGGTTAGGGTTAGGTTATAGTTAAGGTTAAGCTTAAGGTTAAGGGTAAAGCTAAGGTTAAGGTTAGGGTTAGGTTATAGTTAGGGTTATGGTTAAGGTAATGTTAATATAAGGTTAAGGGTAAGGTTAAGGTGAATTTTAGGTTAAGGTTATGTTTAAAGTAAGGTTAAGGATAAAGTTAAGGTTAAGGTTAGGTTAATGCTAAGGTAAGGTTAAGGGTAAGGTTAAGGTCAAGGTCAAGGTTAAGGGTAAGATTAAGGTAAGGGTAAGGTTAACCTTAACTTAACCTTGACCTTAACCTTGAAATTAACTATAAACTTAACCTAAATAAACCCATAACCTTAACCTTAACCATAACCGTGACCAAAAACCATTAACATTAGGTTAAGGGTAAAGTTAAGGTTAAGGTTATGGTTATGGGAAGGTTAAGGTTAAATTTAAGGTTAGGGTTAAGGTAAGGGGAAGGTTAAGGATAAATTAAAGGTTAAGATGAATGCTAGGTTAAGGTTAAGGTTAGGTTAAGGGTAAATTCAAGGTTAAGGTTAGGTTAAGGTTAACCTTAACCCTTAAACTTATCTTACCCTTAACCTTAACATTAAACTTAACTTTACCCTTAACCTGTTAGGTCCCTATATTACTAGTATAGTCCCTTATTTTTGTTATTGTAACCCCCTTATTGCTATTATTGTACACTTTTAACCCCCATTTTATTATTATTTTGCCCTTAAATTATTATTGTTAGGTCGGCTAGGATTACATTGTGGCCCACTAGGATTACATTATGGCCCCATGGACTCCTATATATAGAAAGGAGGTTTTGTAAATTGGACCATCCAAGAATAGTTCATTTATGTAATGTATTGGAGGTTGCCCCCTTGAAGTGGCTTATTTATAAGGCGTTGATATCTCTTTTCTTCTATTTTTGGAGCTGGTTACTCAACATTTGGTATCAGAGCTTTGGATTCTAGGGTTTCACTGCTCCAAATAGGTCATCATGGAAATTTCGCTATAAATTTTTTTCTACGAAGTTTCAGAAGCTAAATATTTTAGGGTTCATAGCTGAAATCCTGAGGAATATTTTCTAAAATTTTCAGAGCTTGGTTCACATATATTCGGAGATATGATCTGTGGAAGTTAGGTCTTTTTTCAGGCTCATAAACAGGTCATCGTGGCATTTACGCTATAACGTTTTTTCTACGAAGGTTCAGAATCTGAAATTCGTATGGTACGAAGATGAAATCCTAAGGAAATTCATCAAAATATTTTATAGCTTGGTTCGCAATATTTTTGAAGATATGATCTGTGGAAGGTAGTTCTTTTTCAGGCTCTTGAATTTCATCTCAAAGAGGTGATCGTGGGAAAATTTCAATAACTCTCTCTCTGGGCATTGGATTGGAGTTCCCTAAAGAGTGGTCACAAGTACATGGACTTTAGTTTCTTGGCTATCAATTTTGGAGACAAATGAAAAAAAAGTGGCACGTGGAAAGTCGTACAAGTTCGCTCTACTGAACCAGTCCATAATTAGGTCATTGTGGGAGATTCGACACAACTTTGTCTTGGAGAATCCAAATCAGGTCAGACCTATGGAATTTGAAAGATAATTCAGAGGGATACGTCGGTACCAAAATTTAGATATTGAAGTGCTGCAATCACAGATATAATCCAATTGCAATATCGAGCTCCTCAAAAGCAAGAAAAAGGTGTGTATTTTTTTTATAAATTGCATAAGTCTTGTTTGAAGAATCAATTTGAATTGATTACAAGGGCATATTGTGGAATATATATCAGTATTGGGTTCTAAAATATGCCCCATAAAAATAATTCAACACCCATTAAGCCTTTAGAAGTGTCTACTATGACTCATGAAGATGAAGAATTGCAACATGATCTATCAAAATTACAAGAGCAAGTGCAACAAATTTCACTCTTGCAAAGAGCAACAAAAAATGAAATGGAAGTTTTGAGGAAAGGCATGGAAGAGAAGATGGATGGTTTGAAGAAAGGCGTGGAAGCGAAGATGTATGGCATGGAAGTTGGCGTGGAAGCTAATATGGATGGCGTGGAAGCTAAGATGGATGACATGAAAGACAACATGGAAAACAACATGAAAAACATGAAGAATGATCTAAAATCAGACATCGAAGGTTTTACCAAGTTGATACAAGAAATGTTTCCTAATGGTGAAAAGATAGTAGAAAAACCTCATGATGAGAACAAAATAAATGTTAATCACGATTTCATAAACTCTAATGTTGGCGGGAAGAACCAGCATATTCCAAAAATGGATATGAGGAAGTTCGATGGGAAGGATCCTGTAGCATGGATACTACATATGGAGCAATATTTTGATCTCCATAATGTGCAAAAAATACAAAAGGTATGCATTTCAACTTTACATTTAGAACAAAATACATTTGTATGGTATCGATGGCTTTGCTCCCGTAAAAAAATTGTCACTTGGTCAATTTTTACGAAAGAAATGATAGCACATTATGAGGATACAAAGAGAAACACCTTCTCTATCCAATTGATAAATCTCAAAAAAAAGGGTTTAGTGGGGCAGCACATTGAGGAATTCCAAAAATTGAATATAAGGGTAACTGATATTCCAGAGGAACATAGGATTGATCTCTTCATAGGAACTTTAAAGGATAACATCCAACATGAAGTTCGTGTTAAGGAACTAGATTCATTGGAGAAGGCATTTAGGTTGGCAAGAAAATTTGAATGTAAAATTATGGTGACAAGGAAGCCTACCACTCAATTCTATAAAGAAGGAAGTGTTGATATGTCTATATTTCAACAACCTACAAGGTTGACACCACAAAAATTGGAAGAAAAAAGAGCAAAAGGGCTTTGCTACAGTTATGATAGAAAATGCACTAAAGGTCATAAGTGTCCTAAGAAGAAATTATTTTACATAGATTGTGAAGAGGAAGAAGAAAATGAACAAGAAGAGGATATACACCAGGAACCAACCCTAGAAGAGGAAGAAATAAATCCAACCATATCGTGTAATGCAATGGCAGGAATTACCACTCCTCAAACTCTCAAGATAGTAGGACAAATCAAGAAGAAAAAGGTAATAGTGTTGATTGATTCAGGTAGCACCCATAATTTTATTCATTTTATGGTAGCCAAGGAATTAAATTGTTTCCTATACCGAGCACTAGAATGTCAAGTGATGGTTGCAAATGGAGGAACTATAAATTGCTCTGGAAAATTCCATAATATCAAGCTAACCATGGGGGAATATGTATTTACTAGTCCAATTCTTTCCATTCCTATGGGAGGTGCTGATGTTGTACTAGGAGTACAATGGTTACAATCTTTGGGGATGGTAGCTTTTAATTTTCAAGAACTTTTCTTGAATTTTTTTTCAGAAGGAAAGGAAGTCGAATTACGGGGTATTGAAGGGAAGTCGGGAAGGATAATAAGCTCTAATGTCATGACAAAGCTTCTAAAAAAATAAAAACAAGGCGTAATTGCACAATTATGCTCACTAGAAGTTTCGACATCAAAATCATCTATTTCTGTAGATCTCCAAAAAGTCTTGGACAATCATTCCAAGGTGTTTGAAACTCCCAAAGGACTCCCACCTATTCGTGATCATGATCATGCTATTCATTTGATTCCAAGAATTTTTCCTCTAAACATCAGGCCTTATAGATATCCTTACTTCCAAAAGAGTTATTGAACGTATGATTGCAGAAATGTTAGAGGCGGGTATAATTCAACCTAGTGAAAGTTCTTTCTCTGCTCTTGTAGTATTGGTACACAAGAAGGATGGATCATGGTGAATGTGTCCAGATTATAGGGAGCTCAATAAGCTCACCATTAAAGATAAATTTCCCGTTCCTGTGATTGATGAATTATTGGATGAATTACATGGAGCAATTTATTTTACCAAGTTGGATCTTCGTTGAGGATATCATCAAATTAGAATGAAGACTGAAGATATTCCAAAAACATCATTTCGAACTCATGAGGGTCATTATGAATTTTTGGTCATGCCTTTTGGCCTTACCAGTGCACCTTCTACATTTCAAGGGTTGATGAATTCCATTTTCAAACCCTTCCTTAGAAAATTTGTGCTAGTATTTTTTGATGATATACTAATCTACAGCAGGTCTTGGAAGGATCATGTTGAACATGTTGGCAGGGTGCTCAAACTATTGTAGGAGAAACAATTATATGCAAAAAAATCCAAATGTTTCTTTGGAGTACAAGAGGTGGAATATCTGGGTCATATTGTATCTCACGAGGGTGTTAAATTAGACCCTAACAAAATTAGAGCCATTAAGGAATGGAAAGTCCCCACAAACATAAAGCAGTTGCGAGGATTTCTCAGGTTAACAGTGTATTATCGCAAGTTTGTTAAGAATTATGGGAGAATAGTAGCACCTCTAACAACATTTTTGAAGAAAGATGCATTTTCATGGACTCCTGAAGCAACTAAGGCCTTTGAATGTCTTAAAGAGGCAATGTGCCTAGCATCGGTCTTAGCTACGCCAGACTTCACAAAAACCTTTATTGTGGAATGTGATGCCTCGGGAAATGGATTTGGTGTGGTTTTAATGCAGGAAGGAAGACCCATTACTTTTGAAAGTCGTCCAATCAAAGGAAAGTATTTACAGAAACCTATTTATGAGAAGGAAATGTTAGCAATACTGCATGCACTAAAGAAATGGCGAACTTACCTAATGGGAAGACACTTCAAGGTAAAAACTGGTCATGATAGTCTTAAACACTTTTTGGAACAAATACTATCTTCAGAAGAGCAGCAAAAATGGGTCACAAAGATGTTGGGTTATGACTTTGAAATAATCTACAAAAAAGGAAAGCTTAATGTTGTTGCAGATGCACTCTCAAGAAAGAATGAAAAGGCGGAAGCAATTCTTTGTGCCATTTATATCATCCAACCAGATTGGATAACCGAAGCAAGGGATGAATGGAAGAAGGACAAAGATGTATGGACACTCATTCAAAAGTAGCAGCAAGATCCTAGTACATCTGATACATTTAGTTGGAAAAATGACTCCTTATGGTACAAATATCGCTTATATATTTGTAATAATTCCCAACTAAAACAAAAGATTCTTCTGGAATTGCACACTTCTCCTTTAGGAGGACACTCAGGATTTTTAAAAACTTACCACAGGGTGAAGAAAGAATTTTTTTGGGATGGCCTTAAATCGGATATTCGAAAGTTTGTGGCGGAATGTTTGGTTTGCCAACAGAATAAAGTGGAAACAATTAAGACCCCAGGACTTCTACAACCTTTATCCATTCCAGGTCAACGTTGGGAGGAGATTTCAATGGATTTTATCACGGGTTTACCTAAGTCCGAAGGAAAGAGTGTCATCATGGTGGTAGTTGATAGACTTACCAAGTATGCACACTTTTGTGCATTATCTCATCCATTTAAAGCAAGCATAGTTGCTACTACATTTATGGACAGAATTCAAAAGCTACATGGAAGCCCAAGGGTTATTGTGAGCGACAGAGATCCCATTTTTACTGGAAATTTTTGGACGGAGTTATTTTCTTGTTTGGGTACTCAATTAGCTCATAGCTCATCTTATCACCCTCAATCTGATGGTCAAACTGAGATCGTAAATAAATGTTTGGAAGGATATCTTCGTTGTTTTGTATCTGATAAACAAACACAATGGGTCAAGTGGTTACCTCTTGCTAAATGGCGGTATAACACTTCCTTCCATACTGCAGCAAAAATGACCCCATTTATGGCACTTTATGGATATCATCCACCATCCATCACATCATATTTAAGAGAAAATTCGAAGGTTCAAGCAGTGGAAGATCACATCGAGCATCAGCAAGAAGTTCTCCAACTCTTAAAGGATAACCTGAATTTGGAACAAAATCGAATGAAACAACAGGCAGATCAACATCGTAGCGAGAGAAGTTTTGATGTAGGAGATTGGGTATTTTTACGGCTACAACCATACAAACAAATGTCCCTCAAGAAAGCAAAGAAGGATAATAAATTATCACCAAAGTACTATGGTCCTTACAAGGTGTTGCAAAAGATTGGTACTATGGCATACAAATTGGAGCTTCCTGCTTCTTCGCGAGTACATCCAATTTTCCATGTTTCATGCTTGAAGAAGTTTATCGGTGAAAATCTTCCAGTTCAAACAATATTAACAAAACTTGATGAGGAAGGAAAAATCATATTGGAACCTGAAGCAGTCACGGAAACAAGAACTCGACAACTACGGAATCGATCAATTTCAGAGTATCTCATGAAGTGGAATAACTTACCCACTAAAGATTCTACATGGGAGGATGAGAATTTTATACAGAAGCACCCAAAGCTACTCAAGTGTTGAGGACAACACTTTTTTGAAGGAGAGGGGCATGTTAGGTCCCTATATTACTAGTATAGTCCCTTATTGTTGTTAGTGTAACCCCCTTATTGTTATTATTGTACCCTTGTAAACCCCATTTTATTATTATTGTGTCCTTAAATTATTATTGTTAGGTCGGCTAGGATTAAATTGTGGCCCACTAGGATTACATTATGGCCCCATGGACTCCTATATATAGAAAGGAGGTTTTGTAAATTGGATCATCCAATAATAGTTCATTTATGTAATGTATTGGAGGTTTCTCCCTCGAAGTGGCTTATTTCTAAGGCGTTGATATATCTTTTCTTCTATTTTTGGAGCTGGTTACTCAACATAACCTAACCTTACCTTGACCTTAACCTAACTTTCACCTTAACCTTGAACTTAACCTTAACCTTTACCCTTAACCTAAACTTAACCTGAACCTTAACTTAACCCTGACCTTGACCAAACCCTTAACCTTAACCTTAACATAACCTTAAGTTTAACTTTACCCTTAACCATGACTTTAACCTTAACCTTCCCCTAACCTTAACCTTGACCTCAACCTTCACCTTCACCTAACCTTAACCTTAACCTTAACCTTAACCTACCCTTAACCTTACCCTTATCATTAACCTTACTCTTAACCTTCACCTTAATCTTAACCTTGACGTTAAGGTTAAGCTTACGGGTTTAGTCAAGTTAAGATTAAGGTTATAGTTAAGGTAAAGGTCAAGGTTAAGTTTAGGTTAAGGTTAACCTTACCCTTACTTTAACCTTACCCTTAGCCTTAACTTTGACCTTACCCTTAGGTTAAGATTAGGTTAACCTAAGGGTAAGGTTAAGGTTAAGGTTAAGGTTCGGTTAAGGTTAAGGTTAAGGTCAAGGTTAATGTTAATATTAGGTTAAGGGTAAGGTTAAGGTTAATGTTATGGTTAGGTTAAGGGTTAAGGGTAAAGTTAATGGTAAAGTTAAGGTTAAGGTTAAGGATAAGGTCAAGGTTAAGGTTACGTTAAGAGTAAATTCAAGGTTAAGGTTAAGATTAGGTTAAGGGTCAATTCAAAGTTAAGGTTAAGGTGAAGGTTAAGGGTAAAGTTAAGACTAAAGTTAAGGTTAAGGTTAAGGTTTAGGTTTAGGTCAAGTTTAGGTTAAATTAAGGTTAAGGTGAATCTTAAGGTTAGGTTATGGTGAAGGCTAAGGTTAAGTTTAAGGTTAAGGTTAAGGGTGAAGGTTAAGGGTAAGGTTAAGGTTAAGACCCATATCCTTAAACTTCACTTTTAACCTTAACCTAACCTTAACCTTAACCTTAACCTTAATAAACCCATAACCTTAACCTTAACCTTGAATTTACCCTTAACATAACCTTAACCTTAACTATAACCTAACCCTAATCTTGACCTTAATTTTACCCATAACCTTAACCTTAACCTTAACCTTAACATTAAACTTAAACTTAACCTTAACTATAAAATAACCTTAACCTTAACCTTAACTTTAACTTTACCCTTAACCTTCAACTTAAACTTAACTTTACCCTTAACCTTAACCTTAACTATAACCTTAACCTTAACCTTAACCTTAACCTCAACTTAACCTATCCTTAACCTTAGCCTTCCCCTTGACCTTAACTTTAACCTTAACCTTGACTTACCCGAACCTAACCTTAACCTTAGCCATAACCTAACCCTAACCTTGAGGTTAGGTTAACCTTGACCAAACCCTTAACCTTAACCTCAACCTAACCTTAACCTTAACCCTAACCTCAACCTAGACCTTAACCTTAACCTTAAACTTAACCTTATCTTAACCTTAACCTAAACTTAACCTTAACCTAACCATAACCTTACCCTTAACATGAACCTTAACCTTAACCTTAACCTTAACTTAACCTGACCCTAACCTTGGACTTAACCTTAAACTTAACCTAACCTTGACTTAACCTTAACTTTAGATTTATCCTAACCTTAACCTTAACCTTAACCTTACCTTAACCTTAACCTTGACCTTATCCTTAACCTTCCCCTAACCTTAACCATAACCTAACCTTAACCTTACCCTTAACCTTACCTTAACCTAACTTAACCTTAACCTTGACCTTAACCTTGACCTTAACTATAACCTAACCCTAACCTTGACAAAACCCTTAACCTTAACCTTAACCTGACTAAACCGCTAACGTTAGCCCTTGCCTTAAACTTAACCTTAACCTTCCCCTAAACTTAACCCTATCCTTTACCTTTAAACTTAACCTTCACCTTAACCTTCCCCTAACCTTAAGCCTAACCTTAACCTTAAACTTAACCTTTAACCTTACCCTAACATTAACCTTAACCTAGCGTTAACCTTAACCTTAACTTTACTCTTAAACTTGAATTTACCCTTAACCTTCACTATAACCTAACCTTAGCATTGAAAAAACCCTTAACTTAACCTTAACCTCGACTTTACCCTTAACGTAACATTAACCTTAACCTTAACTTTACCCTTAACATTAACCTTAACCTTAACCTGAATCTTAACCTTAACTTTAACCTTAACTTAACCTAACCCTAACCTTGACCTTAACCATAACCTTAACCTTAACCTAACCTCAACCTTAACCATAACTTTAACTTTACCCTTAACCTAACCGTAACCCTAACCTTAACCTTAACCTTGAACTTAACCTTAACCTTAAACTTAACTTAACTATAACCTTAAACTTCACCTTAACCTTAACCTTAAAATTGACTTTACCCTTAAATTTACCTTGACCTAACCTTAACCTTAACCTTACCCTTAACCTTCACCTTAACCTTAACCCTAACCTTAACCTTATACTTAACCTTAGCCTAACCATAACCTTAACCTTAACCTTAACCTAACCCTAACCTTAACCTTACCCTTAACCTAACCTTAACCTTAACCTTGACCTTACCCTTAACCTTCACTATAATTTAACCTTAACCATAAGGTTAGGGTAAAGCTAAAATTAAGGTTAGGTTAAGGTTAAGGTTAAGGTTAAGGGTAAAGTTAAGGTTAAGGTTAAGGTTTGGTCAAGGTTAGGGTTAGGTTATAATTAAGGTCAAGGTTAAGATTAAGGTTAAGGGTTTGGTCAAAGTTAAGGTTAAGGGTCAGGTTAGGGTAAGTTTAAGGTTATGTTAAGGTTACGGTTATAGTGAATGTTAAGGTTAAGACCCTTAACCTTAACCTAACCTTGACCTTAACTATAACCTAAACCTAACCTTAACCTTAAAATTAACCTTATCTTAACCTTAACCTTCATTATAACCTAACCTTAACCTTGACCCTAACCTAAACCATAACCCTAACCTTGACCAAACCCTTAACATTAACCTTAACCTAAACCTTAACCTTGACTTTAACCTTAACCTAACCTTAACCTTAACCTTAAATATAACTTAACCCTAACATTGACCAAACCCTTAACCTTAACCTAACCTTAACCTTGACCTAACCTTAACTTTGACCTTAACTTTAACATTATCTTACCCTTAACCTAACCTTAACCTCAACTATAACCTTAACCCTAAGGTTATGGTTAAGGTAAGGTTAAGACAAGGGTAAGGGTAAGGGTAAGGTTAAGGTTAGGTTAAGGTTATGGTTAAGGTAAGGTTAAGGGTAAAGTTAAGGTTAAGGTTAGGTTAAGGTTAAGATAAGGTTAAGGGTAAGGTTAAGGTCAATTTCAAGGTCAAGGTTATGTATAAGGTTAGGTTAAAGGTTAGGGTAAGTTTAAGGTTATATTAAGGTTAGGGTTACAGTGAAAGTTAAAGTTAAGACCCGTAACCTTAACCTAACCTTGACCTTAACTATAAACCCCAACCTTAACCTTAACCTTATCTTAACCGTAATCTTCACTATAACCTAACCTTCACCTTGACCTTAACCTAAACCATAACCCTAACCTTGACCAAACCTAAGGCCTTAACCTTAACCTTAACCTTTACCCTAACATTAACCTTAGCCTTAACCTTAACTTTACCCGTAACCTAACCTTAACCTTTACCTTAACTATAACCTTACACTAACCTTTACCAAACCTTTAACCTAAACCTTAACCTTGACCTTAACTTTAACCTTATCTTACCCTTAACCAAACCTTAACCTTAACTATAACCTAACCCTAACCTTAACATTAATCAAACCTTAACCTTGACCTTAACTATAACCTAACCCTAACCTTGACCAAACCCTCAACATTAACCTTAATATAACCTTAACCTTGACCTTAACTATAACCTAACCCTAACCTTCACCAAACCTTAACCTTAACCTTAACTTTACCCTTATCCTAATTTCAACCTTAACCTAACCTTAACCTTGACTTTACCTTAACCTAACCTTAACCCCTTAACCTTAACCTTCCAATAACCTTAACCTTGACGTTACCCTTAACCTAACCTTAACCTTAACCTTAACTTTAATCTGACTAAACCCGTAACCTTATCCTTGACCTTAACAATAACTAACCCTAACCTTGACCAGACCTTAACCATAAACTTAACGTAACCTTAACCTTAACCTTAAACTTCCACTAACCTTAACCTTAACCTTAACCATAACTTTACCCTTAACCTTAACCATAACCTTAACTATAAACTTAACCTTAACCTTCATGCTTGACCTTAACCTTAACCTTAACCTTAACCTTCACTATAACCTAACCTTAACCTTAACCTTAACTATAACCTTACCTTGACCTTAACCATAACCTTAACTTTACTTTAACCTTAACCTTAACCTTACCCTTACCCTTACCCTTAACCTTAACCTTAACCTTACCCTTAACCTTGATCTTAACCTTAACTTAACCTAAACCTTAACCTTATGCTTAACCTTATCTTAACCTTAACCTTAACCTTGACTCAACCTTAAACTTAACCTAACCTTAACCTTAACCCTAATCTTAACCTTAACCTAACCTTAACATTTACTTTACCATTAACGTAACCTTAACTTTAACCTTACTAAACCCTTACCCTTAACCTTAACATAACGTTAACATTAACCTTAACCTTAACCTTAACCTTACCCTTACCCTTACCCTTACCCTTAACCCCTTAAACTTACTGTTACCCTTAACCTTAACCTTCACCCTAACCTTACCCTAACCTTACCCTTAACCTTAAACTTAACTATAACCTCGCCCTAACCTTGAAAAATTCCTTAACCTTAACCTCAACCTGTCTAAACCTGTAAGTTTAACCTTAACCTTACCCTTAACCTTCAACTTAACCTTAACTTATCCTTAACAATAAACTAATGCTAACCTTGACAAAACCATTAACCTTAACCTTAACTTTAACCTTAACCTTCCCCTAACCTTAACCCTAACCCTTAACCTTAACTATAACCTTACCCTTAAGCTAACCGTCGCCCTAACCTTACCCTAACCTTACCCTTAACCTTAACCTTAAGTTTACCCTTAACCTAATATTAACCTTAACCTAACCTTAACCTTACCCTTAACCTTTACCTTCACTTTAACTTAACCTAACGTTAACCTTAAAATTAACTATAACCTAACCCTAACCTTGACCAAACCCTTAACCTTAACCTTATCTTAACCTTAACCTAGCCTTCACCTTAACATTAACCTAACTATAACCTTACCCTTAACCTTAACCTTTACCTTAACTATAACCTAACCCTAACCTTGACCAAACCCTTAACGTTAACCTTAACCTAACCCTAACATTGACCAAACCATTAACATTAACCTTAACCGTAACCTTAACCTTAGCCTTAACCTTAACCTAACCGTAACCTTAACATAACCCTAACCTTAACTTTACCTTAAAGTTAAGGTTAAGGTAAGGGTAAGGTTAACTATAACCTAACCTTAGCCTTAACCTTAACATTAACCTTAACCATAACCTTAACCTTAACCTTTCCCTTAACATACCTTTAACCTTAACCTTAATCTTAACCTTAACATTCAACCTTAAACTTCTCCTAACCTTAACCCTAACCCTTAACCTTAACTATAACCTTACCCTTAACCTAACCATCACCCTAACCTTACCCTTAACGTTAACCTTAACTTTACCCTTTACCTAATCTTAACCTTAACCTAACCTTAACCTTACCCTTAACCTTGACCTTGACCTTAACTTAACCTAACCTTTACCTTAACTATAACTTAAACTTAACCTTGACCAAACCCTTAACCTTAACCTTATCTTAACCTTAACCTAAACTTAACCTAACCTTTAACCTTAACCTTACCCTTAACCTTGACCTTCACCTTAACTTAACCTAACCTTTAACTTAATCGTAACCTTAACTATAACCTAACCCTAACCTTGACCAAACCCTTAACCTTAACCTTATCTTAACCTTAACCTAGCGTTAACATTAATGTTAACTAACTATAGCCTTACCCATAACCTTAACCTTGACCTTAAATATAACCTAACCCTAACCTTGACCAAACCCTTAACATTAACCTTAACCTAAACCTAACATTGACCAAACCCTTAAAATTAACCTTAACCTTAACCTTAACCTTAATCTTAACCTTAACCTAACCGTAACCTTAACCTAACCTTAACCTTAACTTTACCTTAAGGTTATGGTTCAGGTAAGGGTAAGGTTAAATATAACCTAACCTTAGCCTTAACCCTAACCTTAACCTTAACATTACCCTTAACATAACTTTAACCTTAACCTTAACCTTAACCTTTAACATTAACCTTCCCCTAACCTTAACCCTAACTCTTAACCTTAACTATAACCTTGCCCTTAACCTAACCATCACCCTAATCTTACCCTTAACCTTAACCTTAACTTTACCCTTAACCTAATCTTAACCTTAACCTAACCTTAACCTTACCCTTAACCTTGACCTTCACCTTAACTTAACCTAACCTTAACCTTAACTATAACCTAACCCTAATCTTAACCAAATCGTTAACCTTAACCTTAATGTTAACCTAACTATAACCTTACCCTTATCCTTAACCTTGACCTTAACTATAACTTAAACCTAACCTTGGCCAAACCCTTAACATTAACCTTAACCTAACCCTAAAATTGACCAAACCCTTAACATTAACCTTAACCATAACCTAATCTTAACGTTAACTTAACCATAACCTTAACCTAACCTTAATCTTAATTTTACCTTAAGGTTAAGCTAAGGGTAAGGTTAACTATAACCTAACCTTAACCTTAACCCTAACCTTAACCTTAACCTTATCCTAACCTTAACCTAACCTTGACCTTGAATTAACCTAACCTTAACCTAACTAAACCTGTAACCTTAACCTTAACCTTAACCTAACCTTAACCTTAACTAAAACCTAACCTTAACCTCAACCTTAACTATAACCTAACCCTAACCTTGACCAAACTCTTAATCTTAACCTTAACCTAACCTTAACCCTAACCTTACCCTTAACCTTAACCTTAACCTTAACATAACCTTAACCTTAACTTTACCCTTAACCTTGACCTTAACCTTAACGTTAACCTAAGCTTAATATTAACCTTAACCTTACCATAACTGTACCCTAACCTTAACCTTAACTTTACCCATAACCTTAACCTTACCCTTAACCTAACTTTAACCTTGACCTTCACCAAACCCTTAACCTAAGCTTAACCTTAACCTTAACATTATCCTTATCTTAACCTTAAGGGTAAAGTTAAGGTTAAAGTTGAAGGTTAAGGTTACGGTTAAGGTTATATTTAAGGTCAAGGTTAAGGTTAAGGTTAGGTTAAGGTTAACCTTACACTTACCTTAACTTTACCCTTAACCTTAACCTTGACCTTGACCTTAACCTTACCCTTAACCTTATCTTAACCTTAACCTAACCTTAACCTTAACTTTACCCTTCACCTTACCTTAACCATTACCTTAACCTTAACCTTACCCTTAACCTTATCTTAACCTTACCTTAACCATATCCTTAACCTTGACCTTAACTATAACCTAACCCTAACATTGACCAAACCCTTAACCTTAACCTTAACTTTGCCCATAACCTAACCTTAACCTTAACATTACCCTTAACCTTAACCAAACCCTTAATCTTAACCTTAACTTGAACCTTAACCCTAACCTTAACTTTGACTTTACCCTTAACCTTAACATTAACCTGACTAAACCCGTAACCTTAACCTTAACCATAATCTAACCTTGACATTGACCTTACCTATAACCTAACCCTATCCTTAAGAAAAACCTTAACCTTAGCCTTCACCTTAACCTTCCCATAACCATAACCTTAACCTTAACCTTGACCTTCCCCTAACCTTAACCCCATCCTTAAGCTTAACTTAACCTTAACATTGATCTTAACTTAACCTTAACCTTGACCTTAACTATAACCTAACCCTAACCTTATCCTTGACTTTACCTTTAACGTAACCTTAACCTTGACTTTACCCTTAACCTTAACCATACCCTTAACCATACCCTTAACCTTAACCATAACCTTACCCTTAACCTTAATCTTAACTTTAAAATAACCTTAACCTGAAATTTTCCCTCAACCTTGACCTTAACCATAACCTTACCCTAACCTTACCCTAACCTTAACCTTGACTTTACCCTTAACGTAACCTTAACATTGACTTTACCCTTAACCTTAACCTTACCCTAACCTTAAGCTTGACCTTAACCTTTACCTTAAAATAACCTTAACCTTAACTTTTCCCTTAACCTTGACCTTAACCTTAACCTTAACCTTACCCTAACCTTAACCTTAACTTTACCCATAACCTTAACCTTACGCTTAGCCTAACCTTAACCTTCACCTTCACCAAACCCTTAACCTAACCTTAACCTTAACGTTAACCAAACTGTAACCAAGGTTAAGGTTAAGGTTAAGGGAAAAATTAAGGTTAAGTTTAAGGGTGAAGGTTAAGGTTAAGATTACAAGTTTAGTGAGGTTAAGGTTAAGGGTAAAATAAAGGTTAAGGTTAGGTTATGGTTAAGGTTAAGGTTATGGTTATGGGAAGGTTAAGTTTAAGGTTAAGGTTATGGTTAGGATAAGGTTAAGGTTAAGGTTAAGGGTAATGTCAGCTATCTGTTTAGTCAAGTTAAGGTTAAGGTTAGGTTAAGGGTAAATTTAAGGTTAAGGGTAAAGCTAAGGTTAAGGTTAAGGTTACCCTAACCTTAACCTTAACTTCACCCATAACCTTAACCATACCCTTAACCTAACCTTAACCTTGACCTTGACCAAACCCTTAACCTAACCTTAACCTTAACCTTAACATTAACCTAACCTTAACCTTAACCTTAACCTTAACCTTAACTTAACCTAACTTTAACCTTAACTATAACCTAAACCTAAATTTAAGCTTAAGCTTAACCTAACCTTAACCTTAACCATAACCTAACCTTAACCATAACTTTAACCTTAACCACAACCTACCCTTAACCTTATCTTAACTTTAACTATAACCTAACCCTAACCTTGACCAAACCTTAACCTTAACCTTAACTTTACCCTTAGCTTAACCTTAACCTTAACTGTAACCTTCCCATAACCATAACCTGAACCTTAACCTTGACCATACCCATAACCTTAACTATAACTCTAACCTTAACCATACCCATAACCTTAACTATAACTCTAACCTTAACCATACCCTTAACCTTATCTTAACCTTAACCTAAACCTAACTCTAACATTTACCTTAATTATAACCTTAAGGTTAGGTTAGGTTAATTTAAGATTAAGATTACGGTTAACGTTATAGGTTACGTTAGGTTAAGGTTAAGGTTAAGGTTAGGCTTAAGGTTAAGGGTAAGGTTAAGGGTAAAGTTAAGGTGAAGGTTATGGGTTTAGTCACGTTAAGGTTAAGGTTAAGGTTTAGGTTAGGTTAAGGTTAAGGCTAGGTTAAGGTTAACGTTATGGTTATGGGAAGGTTAAGGTTAAGGTTAAGAGGTTAAGGTTAGGTTAAGGTTAAGTCAAGGTTAAGGTTAGTTTAATGTTAAGATAAGGTTAAGGTTAAGCTTATGGGTTTAGTCAACTAAAGGTTAAGTTTAAGGGTAAGGTTAAGGTTATAGTTAATATACGGTTTGGTCAAGGTTAAGGGTAAGGTTAGGTTGAGGTTAAAGTTAAGGTTAAGGTTATGGGAAATGTCAAGGTTAATGTTAAGGCTAGGTTAAGGTTAAGGTTAGGTTAAATTTAAGGGTTAGGTCAATGTTAAGGCTTTAGTCAGGTTAAGGTTAAGGTTAAGGTTAATGTTAAGGGTTTGGTCAAGGTTAGGGTTAGGCTATAGTTAAGGTCAAGGTTAAGGTTAGGTTATAGTTATGGTTGAGGTTAAGATTATGGGAAGGTTAAGGTTAACATTAAGTTAAGGTTAAGGTTAGGTTTGGTCAAGGTTAGGGTTAGGTTATAGTTAAGGTCAAGGTTAAGGTTAGGTTAAGGCTAAGGTTACAGGTTTAGTTAGGTTAAGGTTAAGGTTAAGGTTAGGTTAATGGTAAAGTTAAGGTTAAGACCCGTAACCATAACCTTTACACTTAACATTAACCTGACTAAACCTGTAACCTCAATTGTAACCTTAACCTGAACCTAACCGTAACCTTGACCTTAACTATAACCTAACCCTAAAATTAACCTTGAATTTACCCTTAACGTAACCTTAACCTTGAATTTACCCTTAACCTTAACCTAACCTTAACCTTAACCTTAACCTTGACCTTACCCTTAACCTTCCCCTAACCTTAACCATAACCTAACCTTAACCTTACGCTTAACCTTAACTTAGCCTAACTTAACCTGAGCCTTGACCTTAACCTTAAATTTAACTATAACCTAACCCTAACCTTGACAAAACCCTTAACCTTAACCTTAACCTGACTAAACCCCTACCCTTGACCCTTACCTTAAACTTAACCTTAACCTTCCCCTAACATTAACCCTAACCTTTACCTTTAACCTTAACCTTAATCTTAACCTTCCCCTAACCTTAAGCCTAACCTTAACCTTAACCTTACCCTAGCCTTAACCCTAACCTTAACCTAACGTTAACCTTAACCTTAACTTTACACTTAACCTTGACATTACCCTTAACCTTCACTATAACCTAACCTTAACCTTGACCAAACCCTTAACGTGACCTTAACCTTGAATTTACACTTAACGTAACCTTAACGTTCACCTTAACCTTAATGTTAACATTAACCTTAACCTTAACCTTACCCTTAACCTTAACCTTAACCTTAATCTTAACCTTAACCTTAACTTAACCTAACCCTATCCTTGACCTTAACCATAACCTTATCCTTAACCATAACCTTAACTTTACCCTTAACCTAATCATAACCCTAGCCTTAACCATAACCTTAACCTTAACCTTGAGCTTAACCTTAACCTTAACATAACTATAACCTTAACCTTCACCTTAACCTTAACCTTGACTTTACCCTTAACTTTACCTTAACCTAACCTTAACCTTACCCTTAACCTTAACCATAACCTTAACCTTAACCCTAACCTTAACCTTAACCTTAGGCTAACCATAACCTTAACTTTACCCTTAACTTAACCTTAACCTTGACCTCAACCTTACCCTTAACCTTCACTATAACCTAACCTTAACCATAAGGTTAGGGTAAAGTTGAAATTAAGGTTAAGGTTAGGTTAAGGTTAAGTTTAAGGTTAAGGTTAAGGTTATGTTAAGGTTACGGTTATAGTGAAGGTTAAGGTTAAGACCTGTAACCTTAAACTAACCTTGACCTTAAATATAACCTAAACCTAACCTTAACCTTAACCTTATCCTTATCTTAACCTTAACCTTCACTATAACCTAACCTTAACCTTGAACCTAACGTAAACCATAACCCTAACCTTGACCAAACCCTTAACCTTAAACTTAACCTGAACCTTAACCTTGACTTTACCCTTAACCTAACCTTAACCTTAACCTTAACTATAACCTAACCCTAACCTTGACCAAACCCTTAACCTTAAGCTAACCTTGACCTTGACCTAACCTTAACCTTGACCTTAACTTTAACCTTATCTTACCCTTAACCTAACCTTAACCTCAACTATAACCTTAACCTTAAGGTTATGGTTAACGTAAGGTTAAGACAAGGTTAAGGGTAAGGGTAAGGTTAAGGTTACATTAAGGTTATGGTTAAGGCAAGGTTAAGGGTAAAATTAAGGCTAAGGTTAGGTTAAGGTTAAGATAAGGTTAAGGGTAAGGTTAAGGTAAAGGTCAAGGTTAAGGTCAAGGGTAAGGTTAGGGTAAAGGTTAGGGTAAGGTTAAGGTTATGTTAAGGTTATGGTTATAGTGAAGGCTAAGGTTAAGACCCGTAACGTTAACCTAACCTTGACCTTAATTATAACCTAACCCCAACCTTAACCTTAACCTTATCTTAACCTTAATTTTCACTATAACCTAACCTTAACCTTGACCTTAACCTAAACCATAACCCTAACCTTGACCAAACCCTTAACCTTAAACTTAACTTCAACCTTTACCCTAAACTTAACCTTAGCCTTAACCTTGACTTTAACCTTGACCTTAACTATAACCTAACGCTAACCTTTACCAATCCTTTAACCTAAACCTTAACCTTGACCTTAACTTTAACCTTATATTACCCTTAACCTAACCTTAAACTTAACTATAACCTAACCCTAACCTTAACATTAAACTAACCTTAACCTTGACCTTAACTATAACCTAACCCTAACCTTTACAAAACCCTTAACATTAAACTTAAACCAACCTTAACCTTGAACTTAACTATAACCTAATCCTAAACCTTGACCAAACCTTAATATTAAACTTAACTTTACCCTTATCCTAATCTTAACCTTAACCTAACCTTAAACTTGACTTTACCTAAACCTAACCTTAACCTTAACCTTTCCATAACCATAACCTTAACCTTGAATTTACTCTTAACCTAACCTTAACCTTAACCTTAACCTTAATCTAACTAAAGACGTAACCTTATCCTTGACCTTAACTATAACCTAACCCTAACCTTGACCAGACCTTAACCTCAAACTTAACTTAACCTTAACCTTAACCTTAACCTTCCACTAACCTGAACCTTAACCTTAACCATAACTTTACCCTTAGCCTTAACCATAACCTTAACTATAACCTTAAACTTAACTTTCACGCTTGACCTTAACCTTGACCTTAACCTTAACCTTCACTATAACCTAACCTTAACCTTGACCTTAACTATAACCTAACCTTGACCTTAACCTTAACCTTACCTTTACCTTAACCTTAACCTTAACCTTAACCTTTCCCTTACCCTTAACCTTAACCTCGACCTTAACCTTAACCTTAACTTAACCTAAACCTTAATCTTAACCTTACCCTTAACCTTAACCTTAACCTTGACTTAACCTTAACCTTCACCTAACCTTAACCTTAATCTTAACCTTAACCTAAAATTAACATTGACTTTACCCTTAATGTAACCTTAACCTTAACTTTAACCTTACTAAACCCGCACCCTTAACCTTAACATAACCTTAACATTAACCTTAACCTTAAACTTAACTTAAACTTAACCTTGACCATAACCTAACCTTCACCTTAACCTTGAATTTACCCTCAACCTTAACCTTAACTAAATCTGTAACCTTAACCTTAACCTTAACCTTACCTTGACCTTAACTATAACCTAACCCTAACCTTGACCAAATCCATAACCAAAATCTTAACCTTGACCATAACCTAACCTTAACCTTAGTCGAACACTAACCTTAACCAAACCCTTAACATTAACCTTAAATTTAACCTAACCTTAACCTTACCCTAACCTTGACCAAACCTTAACCTAACCTTAACTTAACGTTAACCTTACCCTAACCTTGAACAAACCTTAACGTAACCTTAACCTTGACGCTAACCTTAACCTTGACCTTAACCTAACCTTAACCTTAACCTAACATTATCCTTAACCTTAAGCTTACCCTTAACCTAACCTTAACATTAACCTTACCCTTAACATTAACTATAATATTAACCTTAACCTTACCCTTAAACATAACCTTAACCTTACCTTAATCTTACTTTAACATTAACCTTCCCCCAATATTAACCTAAACCTTAAACTTAACCTAACCTTACCCTTAACCTTACCATAACCTTAACCTTAACTTTAACCTAACCTTAACCTTAACCTTAACCTAAGCTTAACCTTAACATTAACTATAACCTAATCCTAACCTTACCCTTAACCATAACCTTAACCTTAACCTTCCCATAGCCAAAACTTTAACCTTAACCTTGACCTTACACTTAACCTTAACCTTAACCTTAACCCCTTAAACTTAACCTTACCCTTAAGCTTAACCTTAATCTAACTAAACCCGTAACCTTAACCTTAATCATCAACCTAACTTTACCCTTAACCTTAACCTTAACTATAACCTCACCCTAACCTTGAACAAACCCTTACCCTTAACCTGAATAAACCTGTAACCTTAACCTTAACCTTACCCTTAACCTTCAAATTAACCTTAAATTATCCTTAGATGTAAACTAACCATAACATTTACCAAACCCTTAACCTTAACCTTAACTTTAACCTTAACCTTCCCCTAACCTGAACCCTAACCCTTAACCTAACCATCACCCTAACCTTACCCTAACCTTACCCTTAACCTTAACCTTAAGTTTAACCTTAACCTAATCTTAATCTTAACCTAACCTTAACCTAACCTTGACCTTGACCTTGACCTTAACCTAACCTAACCTTAACCTTAACATTAACTATAACCTAACCATAACCTTAACCAAACCCTTAACCTTAACCTTATCTTAACCTTAACCTAGCCTTAACCTTAACATTAGCCTAACTATAACCTTACCCTTAACCTTAACCTTGACCTTAAGTATAACCTAACCCTAACCTTGACAAAACCCTTAACATTAACCTTAACCTAACCATAACATTGAGCAAACCCTTAACATTAACCTTAACCTTAACCTAACCGTAACCTTAACCTAACCTTAACCTTCACTTTACCTTAAGGTTAAGGTTAAGGTAAGGGTAACGTTAAACATAACCTAACCTTAGCCTTAACCCTAACCTTAACCTTAACATTAACCTTAACCTTAACCTTAACCATAACCTTAACCTTAACATTAACCTTAACTTTACCCTTAACGTAGCTTTAACCTTAAACTTCTCCTAACCTTAACCCTAACCCTTAACCTTAACTATAACCTTACCCTTAACCTAACGATCACCCTAACCTTACCCTTAACCTTAACCTTAACTTTACCCTTAATCTAATCTTAACCTTAACCCAACCTTAACCTTACCCTTAACCTTGACCTTCACCTTAACTTAACCTAACCTTAACCTTAACCTTAACCCTAACCTTGACCAAACCCTTCACCTTAACCTTATATTAACCTTAACCTTAACCTAACTATAACCTTACCCTTAACCTTAACCTTGACCTTAACTATAAACTAACCCTAACCTTGACCAAACCCTTAACATTAACCTTAGCCTAACCCTAACATTGACCAAACCCTTAACATTAACCTTAACCTTAACCTAATCTTAACCTTAACCTAACCGTAACCTTAACCTAACCTTAACCTTAAATTTACCTTAAGGTTAAGGTTAAGGTAAGGGTAAGGTTAACTATAACCTAACCTTAACCTTAACCCTAACCTTAACCTTAACCTTATCCAAACCTTAACCTAACCTTTACCTTGACTTAACTTAACCTTAACCTAACTAAACCTGTAACCTTAACCTTAACCTTAACTATAACCTAACCTTAACCTTGACCTTAACTATAACCTAACCCTAACCTTGAACAAACCCTTAACCTTAACCTTAGCCTAACCTTACCCTAACCTTAACCCTAACCTTACCCTTAACCTTACCCTTAACCTTAACATAGCTTTAACCTTAACTTTACCCTTAACCTTGTTGAATTCTTAGTTAAACTGAGAGGGGGGGTGAATTAGTTTAACACATATATGAGTTTTTAAATTTTTCATCAACTTATTTATAGGTTGCTTTTATAACCAACCTTAGTATATGAACAGTCTTAATATGTTGCACCAAGTATTAAATTAATGTGACATAAAACTTATTATGAGAGCAGCAAACATTAAGCAGAATTAGTAAATCATCTCAGCACATAGGTAACATAGATAGAGACAACATATATAAGTGGAAACCCATAAAGGGAGAAAACCACATCTTATTATTGTTGTGATGCAAAGGCAAGCTCCAAATCCCTCTCACCACTGTTTTTCTACAGGCACCAACCTACATGAGGCTCCAACCTCAGTCAGCTACAACTGACAGCTATCAAGCTTCAACTTGATAGGGAAGCTCCAACTTCCTCAATTTATCAAAAGAAATGTTTGGTGATTTACCTCAGATATTAGCTCTGTTCTATAGCATCTCTTTCTGCTCCTCTCTTCATTATCTTCTCTGCCTCAATCTTCTATACTCTACATTCTCTATTCTTACTCTCTCTAACCTCTATATGCATATCAAGTTTATATTATATATAGAGTTCATCACATGACTGTTTGTATTCCTCAAGGAATTTGGAGTGAATAGCCATGACTCTTTGGCTTCTTCCTTCTCATTCCTTTCTCCAACTCATTTAAAAAAAATATAACAATGTGTACAAATTTCAATGGTACAGTGAGATTTTTCTTTTCCTTCGGATACTTGCTTTTGCATCACAAACAATATAAAACAATGAAAACATTTACATTTCTAGTTACACTATATAAATCTTCACTTAGCCCTTGGCTTGCTAGTTTTGTCCTTTCTGTTGCTGTCATGCAACTATCCTGCATACCTATGTTTACTGCAACTCTAAGCACCTGTGCATGTACACCTGTTTACTACAATTTTAAATCCCTTCGCTGCATACCTGTTCAATTCTGCAGTCTCTGTTTACCTCTGTACATATTCTCCAAGCCCATTGTAGTTGTTTATCTGCTATATATATGCCTGTTTTATAAGTTTAGCTCACCAATAAATCTCAAAGTCTCATGCATCAATTAATCATTCAAAAAGGGTCCACAATCTGTCTAATCTAGGCAATCTCTGTTCATTGTGTAGGTTCTACTTCTCGGCTTCAAACCTTTAATAACCTCTGTATAGGCACTCATATGAAGATTCATTAATATAAACTTTGACTTTGGTTAATAAAAAATCAAAATACTCTGATCACTTCTTTAACATTAAACCTTTTCAATCGCCGACGAATGCATAACGCATATGTATACCTCTCATTTTTATTCCTTTAACTTGCGCACAACAGTCATATACAGTGCATATGTTTAAGTTATATGGTTGGCGCCTTATTACTACATCCCTGCATTATTAGATAATGTCTGAACTATAATAGTTCCAATGCTTAAACATTTATTTTAATCCCCAAATAACCATATAACTCGTTACGTAATAAAGTCTAGCCCACAACATATATAAAAGCCTTTGAATCGATATCCGACGTTTTATAATATCAATATCCATAATATAGTATAGCACCCACTCGAATGTTAAGAATCTTTATAACAGCCTTTGATTTTCGCTTTCACTAACATTTATAATTAAAATGAAAAATTTGTACCAAAACCCATTTTGTAACTTGTTAAACTCATCGTGTAATGAATATGGCGTAACCTCCAAGGTATGAACCCCGCCAACACTTCATATTACATTTATCATCAATGTATGGCATTACATCATATATTACAGTTTTGATTCGAGCCACGACTTATTAAAACTTCATATCATCACGTCAGTTGTTATAACATTAATATATGCCTCGACTAAGGTTTAAACCTCAAACAATAACCTATGTAATTGCCTCAGGCCCATAGCTTAACACATATATATGGTCAGTCACAGTAGTTCATTTCCCATTCATATCCAACGACTCATGTATTATCGCGCTCCAACCCTCTGATCCTACGGTAATCGCATGATTAAAGGATATGAAATTTAACTCTCAGAATCCATGCGATGAACTGGGGCCCAGCCTCTTAATGCACCCCTCTCATCCAATGGTGGGAGACTTATTGCGCTGTCTAGGATGATCTGATGACCATAATCCAATATCGTGTTCATTTCACCGTCGACAGTTAACACGCGATAGCCATGTGATGAGAGCAGTTTCTCCAAACCACCTAAGACCACATGTTATCTCCTGGCATATATCGCATTTTAATTGTAAATACAGCTTACCGTAAAAAATGGTGTGATGAAAACTGTCAGGTGTTCCAAACCCACTGTCACTGTTCAAAGCGCTCGTGGTTCCTCTCCTTTTCCCTCAGGTTTTCGTCATGCTCTTTAACAACGTTTCATTTGTAGTCAAACCACTCTATTGCATAGTTCTAATGTTTCATTTCAGGACGATGCCATCACTTCACAATACTCGAACTAATATTAACGCCCCTCCTTATCCACCTCGACACTTCTAACTCAAACCACACGGTCGATAGCATAACCTCGCATCTTCTAACAAGTGTATAATCTCAGAACTCCATTATGGGGCTTCTTCCCAACATAGTAGGTATCCTATTCCTATTATGAAATTGGCCACACAGGCCAGATTCCCAATACCTAATCACAGTCTCCCCTTTGTCTACCAAAGGTGCTCAGTAACGTCATAACCTCCCATACATCAAAATTCAATTACACAGTTGGCTTCAGAGATCCAACCATTCCTCACATACACTATATATATATATATATATCTATATATATATATATATATATATATATATATATATATATATCAATTCCTCAACGCAGGAATCCAGCCATCCATGAATAAATCAATGTACACATAAGACCAATAGGAATGTGCGCATAAGAATAAATAGGTTCTTCATATAAATGAAATGTCTTACAATCTTCTGGTCCTCGGCCAGATCTTCAAAGTTAATGGCCTTCTATTCTCCTAGTTTCCCTCTCTGGCTTCCTAACACTATGCATCTCAGTTCAGGTCTCTATGCAGGTCTCTATGCAGGTCATCATCAAGGAATCAAGAAAAAAAAATCATTCGAGGCCTCCTCTGGTTCTGCCTCTACTGCTTGACCATTTTATTTCAACAATGGCCATCTATGTTGTCTCCTTTGCACTGTATTTGTAAATAGACTCTCCCTCTGTTCTTCTCATGCTCCCTATAAAGACCTACTATCTTCCCCTTTTCCTCTACTGATGTCCTTTGTCTATCTCTGCCTCTGCTACCTCCTTTGCCATCAATGACAATATTTCCAACAGTCTCCCCCTTTGGCATTGATGGAAATACACTTCCTCTGCTTTCCTGTTAGGACCCTTCCTTTTGTTGCTTGCTCTTCCTCCCCCTTCGACATCAATGGCAAGGAGTTTCTCAATTTTTTCAGTGTGCTTTGAACTCTTTCCCATGTTGTACTGATCTTGAGGACCTGTTTCATGCTTTCCTTGCTAGCTGATCTCCCCCTGGAATGATATTTTCGTTTTTGTTCTCCCCCTGAAACTATGATTTCTCTTCATATCAGAGAGTAGCATCTACAGATAATACCCCTAGTCTATCTCTCAAATACTTAAATGGTTCTCTATCTAGAGGTTTGGTAAATATATCTGTTGTTTGTTCTTTTGTTGGTACATACTCTAGTTTTACTACCTTCTGAGCCACTTGTTCTCGGAGAAAATGATACTTGATTGGGATATGTTTAGTTTTTGAATGAAGCACAGGATTTTTTGATATGCTTATAGCACTTGTATTATCAAATTTGATTGAGATAGGTTCGTCAATGCTTACCTTCATGTCTTAGAGGGTTTTCTTCATCCACATGACTTGTGTACAACATGTTGCTACTGCTATGTATTCTGCTTCTACTATAGATAGAGAAATAGATGTTTGTTCCTTGTTTAGCCATGCCACCAAACTTTCTCCTAGATAGAATGCACCTCCACTTGTGATTTTCTTGTCATCCACATAGCTAGCCCAATCTGCATATGTGTATGCTATCCATACTGTGCAGTTCCTTGTAGATATCTGAATATTCTTTTGACTACTAGAAGGTGATTTTGTTTAGGTGCTGCTTGATATCTAGCCACAAGTCCTACTTCTAGCATGATGTTTGGTCTTGATGTTGTTAGGTACAGTAGACTTCCTATCATGGATCTATAGATTCTTTGATCTATATCAGTAGATCCATCATCACCACACAGCTTGCATCCCATGATCATGGGAGTTGACACAGGTTTGCAGTCCTCCATTTTGAACTTTTTCAACATTTCTTTTAAGTATTTTTCCTATGAGATGAATGTACCTGTGTTCTTTTGCTGGATTTGAAGTCCTAAGTAGAAACTGAGCTCTCCAATCATGGACATCTCAAAATCTGATTTCATCTCCTCAACAAACCCTTTTTCTAGCTCATCTCTGTTGCTTCCAAACATAATTTCATAAACATATACTACAGTAATCAGGAGTTAATTTTCATGGGCTTTTATGTGTATATTGTTGTCTGCTCCTCCTCTCTTCAAGCCTTATTTTTGCAAGTATTTATCCAGCCTTGAGTACCAAGCACGAGGAGCTTGTTTTAGTCCATATAGAGCCTTCTTTAGTCTGCATACATAGTCTTCATTTTCTGTTAATGAGAAGCCTTCTGGTTGTTCCATATATACTTCTTCTTCTAGATCTCCATTCAGAAATGCAGATTTCACATCCATTTGATATACCTTGGAGTCTTGGTAGCATGCAAAGGCCAGAAAAATTCTGATGGATTCCATTCTGGCTACAGGAGTAAATGTTTCATCGTAATCAAGTCATTAAATTTGTGAATATCCTTTGCAGACAAGTCTCGCTTTATTCCTGATTACCTGTCCTTCCTCATTCATTTTATTTTTGAATACCCATTTTGAGCCTATGCCATTTTTCTCAGTGGGTCTAGGAACTAGTTCCCAGGTATTTTTCTTCTCAATTTGGTCCAATTATTCATTCATAGCATTCACCCAATACTTTTCCTTGCTGGCTTCTTCAAACTTCTTTGGCTCTATTTGTGATAACATGGCTATGTATACATCTTTTGTCTATTCAGTTAGCTTCCTTCTTGTTCTTTTGTTGGTACATACTCTAGTTTTACTACCTTCTGAGCCACTTGTTCTTAGAGAAAATAATATTTTATTGGTATATGTTTAGTTTTTGAATGAAGCACGGGATTTTTTGATATGCTTAAACACTTGTATTATCACATTTGATTGAGATAGGTTCATCAATGCTTACCTTCATGTCTTGGAGGGTTTGCTTCATCCACATGACTTGTGTACAACATGTGGCCGCTGCTATGTATTATGCTTCTACTGTAGATAGAGAAATAGATGTTTGTTTCTTGCTTAGCCATGCCACCAGAATTTCTCCTAGAAAGAATGCAACTCCACTTGTGCTTTTCCTGTCATCCACACAACTGGCCCAATCTACATCTGTGTATGCTATCAAAGTGAAGCTTTTGCCTTTTGGATACCAAAGTCCATACTGTGCAGTTCCTTGTAGATATCTGAATATTCTTTTAACTGCTAGAAGGTGATTTTGTTTAGGTGTTGTTTGATATCTAGCCACAAGTCCTACTGATAGCATGATGTCTGGTCTTGATGCTGTCAGGTACAACAGACTTCTTATCATGGATCTGTAGAGTCTTTGATCTATATCAGCATATCCATAATCAGCACACAGCTTGCATCCCGTGATCATGGGAGTTGACACGGGTTTGTAGTCTTCCATTTTGAACTTTTTCAACATTTCTTTTAAGTATTTTTCCTATGATATGAATGTACCTGTGTTATTTTGATGAATTTGAAGTCCTAAATAGAAACTGAGCTCTCCAATCATAGACATCTCAAACTTTGATTTCATCTCCTCAGCAAACCCTTTTTCTAGCTCATCTCTGTTGCTTCCAAAAATAATGTCATCAACATATACTACAACAATCAGGAGTTCATTTTCATGGGATTTTATGTATAGATTGTTGTCTACTCCTCCTCTCTTAAAGCCTTGGTTTTGCAAGTATTTATCCAGCCTTGAGTACCAAGCATGAGGAGCTTGTTTTAGTCCATATAGATCCTTCTTTAGTCTGCATACATAGTCTTCTTTTTCTGTTAATGAGAAGCCTTCTAGTTGTTCCATGTAGACTTCTTCTTCTAGATCTCCATTTAGAAATGCAGATTTCACATCCATTTGATATACCTTGAAGTCTTGGTAGCGTGCAAAGGCCAGAAACATTTTGATAGCTTCCATTATGGCTATAGGGGCAAATGTTTCCTCATAATCAAGCCCTTCGATTTGTGAATATCCTTTGCAAAAAGGTCTTGCTTTATTCCTGATTACCTGTCCTTGCTCATTCAGTTTATTTTTGAATACCCATTTTGAGCCTATGAAATTTTTCTCAGTGGGTCTAGGGACTAATTCCCAGGTATTGTTCTTCTCAATTTGGTCCAATTCTTCATTCATAGCATTCACCCAATACTTTTCCTTGTTGGCTTCTTCAAACTTCTTTGGCTCTATTTGTGATAACATGGCTATGTATACATCTTTTGTCTATTCAGTTAGCTTCCTTCTTGTCTGGACCCCTGCTCTCTTGTCTCCAATGATCTAATCTTCTAGATGGTTCTTCTGAGTGTATCTTGAGGGGGCTTTCGATATCAACTCAACATCATTTGTTGTCTTGCTTGTTTCATCATCATCTTGGTTTTCTTCTTCATGGTTGTCTGATGGACTGCTGTAGTCTGTACCTCTTGTATTGTTTGGAAGTTCTTCATCAAGTCTCATTTCAATGCTTTCTACTATTTTTCGAAGAGTCTTGTTGTAGCACCTATACCCTTTACTTTTGGATGCATATCCTAGAAATATCCCTTAATCTGCTCTTGCATCAAATTTCCTAATATTTTCATCATTATTCTTTATATAACACTTGCTTCCAAAGATTCTAAAGTGCTTTATTGAAGCTATTTTACCATGCCATAATTCATAGGGAGTCTTGTCACTGCTTGGCCTTAAATGGGCTTTGTTTAGAATATGCACAGATGTGTGTACTTCTTCTGCCCAGAAGGTTTGAGGAATATTACTCTCTTGCATCATGGCTCTGGCTATTTTCTATATAGACCTGTTTTGTCTCTCTTCTACTCCATTTTGCTGAGGTGTCCCTGCAATAGTAAATTTTTTCTTTAACCCATGTTCATTGCATAGGTCTGCAAAGTCATAATCTGTGAATTCACCTCCTCTGTCTGATCTGATGCATTTTAGCTTGCATCCTGTTTTATTTTCTGCTAATGCTTTGAATATCTTAAATTTCTCCAATGCTTCCGAATTATTCTTGAGAAATTCAACCCATGTCATTCTGGAGAAATCATCTATTATCAGCATGAAGTAGGATTCTCCACTTGGTGTTTTAGTTCTTGCAGGTCCACACAGGTCCATGTGCACAAGTTGGAGTGGTATTCTTGTTGATAACTCATCTTTGGCCTTAAAGGATGTGTGGGTTTGTTTGCCCGATTGACAAGATTTTCATATGGTATTAGAAGGCATTTTTATTTCTGGCATGTCTCTGACAACTTTCTTCTTGCTCAGTCTGATGATTTTATCAAAGCTGAGATGTACCAATCTCCTATGCCATAACCTTGACTCCTCAAGTTTGCTAAGATGGCATGCTTCATCTTCCTCTTTCACTATGTAAACATTACTCTCTGTTCGAACACCTTTGAGCAGAGTCTTACCAGTGGTGCTTGATCTGACTTCACAGTCTTGTGCTCTGAAAAGAACTTCGCAGCCTTTATCACACATTTGACTGACACCCAACAAATTTTCTTTCAGCCCAACTACAAATAGTACATCTTGGGCCTTACCTCTACCATGATCTAAGCTTACTGAGCCCTTTCCCTTGATTTTTCCTGATTTAGCATTGCCAAAAGTAACATTACCAGTTTTCTTTTCATCCAAAGTTGTTAGTATGAATATTTTGTCGAAGCATACGAAAAAATACCACTTTAGCTACGCATAACTTATAGCTCTAACATCAAATATGGCTGCCAATATCTTCAGATCTGCAGTTAATTGATCAAGACAAGTGATGGGAGGAAAACAAGAAGGTGTTTCCAATTCTCCTCAATGAGATGGGTTCTTGGAAGTCCTCAACACTTCAGATCTAGGATTTCTCTCTCCTGTTGGTGTAGAAAACCCAGACAAAGATAGAACTCAAAGGGAGCTCACACAGCAAATAATGGAAAATATGACAATGATAATGGCTCAAAGTCAGACCACGAGTTTAGATCCAGAGTGATCTAATAGGCAACAAAAGGTGAAGAATGGTAGGAAAAACCCTCCTATTTATAACAAAATATTGGGTCATTCTAGATCTTGGTGTATGATTAAAATAACATTAACCAAATCTAGATCCACCTTTTATGGAATATTTTATTATATTTGTTGGAGGGAAAAAGTATTTGGCTTGGGTCAAATCCCTTTATTTGTGAATAATAAATAAATAAATGATTTATTTATCATTTTAAGGAGGTGGTTAAAAGATAATCAAATAAATAATGATTTATTTAATTATTTATGGGTGATTTAGTCATATTTAATAAGGAATATTATTTAAATAAGATTTAAACAATTATTCCTAGAAAATAATAAGATAAATAAGGATTTATCTAATTAATTTCTTTGTTTTGGGTTAAACATGACCGGGAATAATAATTAAATTATTGTTTAATTAATTATTCCTTGAGGAAAATCAAACAAATATAGGTTTGTTTAATATTTCCTTTTGGGGTTTCCTGTTTAGACCATAAACAACCTAATAAATGTGTTTTATTAAGTTCTTTTACATAATGAAAGAAATTTTACTTAGGGTAAAATTGGTCTTACATGGTGTACTTGGGTCCATCTAATGATAGTAGGTTAGATGAAAAAAAAATGGTGTAACAGATTGCCCCCCAGCGCACGAGTGTTAGGAGCAAATCATATGACCGAATTACGTTGTAAGAACTCAATCACCAGACATCAAAAGGGAAGTCAGAGAGAGAAACGTGAGGTAGAATAATGTGCTAAAGAACTAGACCCTGAGGAGACGAGACTTACAGGTGAAACGAGTCTCTTTTTATGAGAGGGTACTTGTGCTAAAGGCGGCGGTGGAGGCATACATATTCCCGCCGAGACAAAGTACAAAAGAATAGTGTGTCTAGTAAACAAGGGACTAAACCATAAAGTACAGCCGGCATAAACATGAGCCAGATAAGAATACAATGAGGAGTCCCACATACATGCTGTGCCTGGGGTAACAGCCAGGACTTATACAATAATATCTGAGTACATGAGATACAAATACAACCCAAATTCCCACTATAAGCAGGGAAGGGCTCACAAAATCTGACTGATACATGCAAATCAAAGAGGCGCTGCAAGCGGCTAAGGCTGACATCATCAAATATATGGAGCTGCATCGAAGGCTGCAATGAAGAGGTCATCTGGGCATGTGGGGGGCTACCTGCAGGGCCACCTCCTCATGAGGGTTGAGACATCTCACACACACCCGGGAATCACCAAGAGCTGCTGCTGCATCACTGAACCGTCAAGTATACGGATCTCGATCATGCTGGAAAGAGCTGGAGTGGAGAAACAATCAAGTCAAAGGGAAATGAGAGATCCCTTTGCCTGATCCGAGGCACCGAACAAGAGTGGAAGCTGGAACCAAGGTACACCACCCTCTAGACCTATCTTCTGGAATGAAGGAGCTGATGTCCACATAAGGAGGTCCGCAATAGGTGAGGCAATGAGAGATCCTCAAATAAGGCATGGGAGAAAATAGTAGAGCGACGGACAGACTAATACCAATGATGAAGATGGAATGGAGGGGACTGAGTAGCGAATGGACGACTTCCATTGCTAGTGCATAAAGGGCATGAATGACATGGCAGCGACTGACACAATATCATAAGGGATAGGGGACAGTGGGATTAAAAGCCATAATGTGCGACACAAGAGAGAGACAAAGCAAGGAAGGATGGAGGACTATAGCGGGGTACAATGGGACTCGGGATAGACACCATGAATGCGATGATGACTCAACTTGGATGCTCTAAACAAGGGCGACTCGATGGTGCTACTACACAGTAAAGGTCCCGTGGGGGACCATGAAAACATGAGTACAAGATGGTATCTCATGACGAAAATTGACATGAACAAAGACAAGTATGGAGGCAAAGTGGTGCCCCAAGTACAAGTGTGGTAAGTGAGGAGATTCGATTTTGAGGAGAGGTGAAGTGATCCTTCTTGGAAAAAGTATGTCCTGGCGAAGTATCAAAGTATGAAACAAAAATATGCTGGCTATCTAACAGAAAATAAAACATGAATTTCGGAAGGGAAATGCTAAGGATAATATTTCTTAAGATAGAGTGCATTGCGAGGATTAGGAAGAGGATTGCCTTCGACATCCTCTAAGAGGTATGCCCCCTTACCAAGGTCCTTACTGATGACGTAAGGGCCTAGCCATAATGAGTCAAACTTCTCGTGACCGAGGACATCATGGGCCTGGTCATATACTAGAACAAGGTCGCCTTCATGAAAAGTACGAGGCTGGACTCTTCGGTCATACTGAGCTTTGGTGTGTTTCTTGGCTGCTTCCATGGTTTGCAATGCAACACGATGGTCTTCGGAGGCGTGCTCAAGCATGATAATTCGTTGTTATAGAGGTTGGGTGTCAGGGAGAATTTCAATGGCCAGATGAAGGGAAGGGATTTCACACTCGATCGGTAAGACTGCATCCTCTCCAAAAATGAGGTGGAAAGGAGTAAACCCGGTGGCGGTTTTAACAGAAGTTCGATAGGCCCACAAAGCAGGGAAGAGCATAATATGCCAGTTGGTTTTGTGCTTATTCACTGTTCGTTGAAGCATGGTCTTGAGGATTTTTTTGACTGCTTCTGTTAGCCCCCCTATAAATTTTTTGACAAGAAATTAGGGGGCTAAATCATTGTTGAGTCTTCAAGGAATGCATTTCCTCTGAAAACACAGTCTCCTTGAAGAATCCTTGTGCCTTTTTCCTTTGATAGTATCCCCTCTGCTGATTTCACTTATAAAGCCCCTCAGTTTGTGAATAAATGCCCAGAGGCCTCTTTTTCCCTCTTATTTCACCCCCACCTAGCCTCTTTTTTATTCCCCCTTATTTCCCCTTATTTTACCCATTTTACCCTCTTAGTTCCCCAAAAATCCCCTTAAAATTCTTCCCCCAACCTTTTTTGGTCATTTTCCTCCCTTACTCCTCTATCGTTCCCCTCCTTCACCTTCAAATTCCATTAAAATGGGCTGAAACCCACTTCCCGACCTTATTATAGGTCTAAACCCATTTCTCGCCAGCCCCTCAACCACTTCCCACACATGCCCCGGCGCTGGGACCAAGCGCTAATCGCAATCGGAAAGATCGGCGGGAGGCGAAACCCTGTGTAATATTGAAAATCCCCGATGCGATTGTTTTATCACGTTAAGTCCCGTGATGTGTTGTGCACCGTCGATCTATCACAAGATCTGATGGCGGAGTGCTAATAGCAGGCCCCCACCCAATCGCAATCACATCATGTTGTGTGCACCCTCTAATTGGTCCATCGCAAGTGATTGCGATGCGATTAATCGCGAGCCTTCTTCTCCGACCTCCGATTGCGATCCCCGATTACATCCCGACTGTCCTTCCTCCCCGCTGATCCGATGGTCATATCAACTCTCGATCACAATTTCTTTATCCCATGTTACGATTAATGCCCAATCCGACCTCCAATTGCAATTTAGGTCCCACCTTGTGCGATCCTCGATCTGCATCATAGCCGTCCATCTCTCCGCCAGATCCAACGGCTCAGCGCTGATTGCACCATCGTTACGATTGACCCAATCGCAAGTCTTGTCTCCCATCCACCGATTGTTTTATCCACCATTCATTCCTCCCCCAGATCGACAGTCGTCGCTCCATCGTGTCCCCACTCCCAATCGCAATCAAAACTTGTTAAAAGTGTGTTGCAATTCACTCCCACTCCGATCTGTGATTGTGATTTCCGTACCCCGAGCCCACTGTACAACCCTTTCACTCGTTCATATTATAAGGCCCTGTTTCCTTTGTTAAAACCCAAACTTTGTTTTGTCTGCATATATAAAGGGTTTATACCATCGCATCGCAAGTTTCGTGTTGTATCACTCCGCCCTCTGCCCCGCTCCGATTGCGATTGCGATGTGGGTCCCGCCTCATATTATCTTTCCCTCTCGCTTCATTATTTTTCCGTTATTTCCTATGCATTACACCCAAGCTTTAATATTTTGTCTTTCACACCAATAACCATTTCTTCCACCTTTATTCATTAGTTCACCACTCCCCACTGTTTCACCACCATTCCACCGCCTCCACAACATTTCTCTGCCACCACTGCCTGGGTTTTTAACAGGTTTATTTCATCATGTAGACAACACAGATGGCCATTTCAGCATTGTCAACGGACTAGCAGAAGAAATTCAAAGGGGTTAACGCCTGCTATTGACATAATCAATGCTTAGCCCCGCTTTCAAAGGATAAAGGTACAGTTTGAAGACTTAAGCACGCAAAGGGTCCTATCTATGTTTAAATATCAGTAGAACGTTTTCTCCAGACAGGTCACCTTCCTACAGTGTGCTCCATGCCTCCTCGAGCCCTTAAACAGATTAATGCACTGACAGAGCTTCTTAAAGACTGTCTGGACCGCATTTATGAGGAATGGAGAGACCTACAGACCTTCCACCCAGTTCATTTATTCCAGAAGGTAGAAACCGAGTTTCAGACAGCCAAAAAGGATTTCAAGGACATATCATAGGTTAATCGACCTGATAGAGGCTTCCCTAGCCAGCCTACAGAGTACTACAGCACCAGAGTGCATCCAAGCCATACCAGAGATAAATGCCAAGAGTTAAAACAGAATGGGCTTCGGCCCTCCCTTTCTTTCTGAGTTTAATGCTGCGTTTAGTGCCTCACCTACCTCCTCTGCTCTCTTTCTGTTATAAGAATCCAGAAAACATATTGAAAAGGTTGTTGTTGCCTTGCTGTGGCATTGGATGTTAGAGGGATTCATTCGACTGTTAGAAAAGTCCTGGGAGGGAGTAGCAGAGTAGTTGTATGTAATAGGCTGGGAGGAGAAAGTCTAGACTGTATTAGCCATTGAGCTCAGTGTACATGACTGGTTTTTCATCAATTAATCAAAGCACATTTCACAAGATCCTGGTCTATTGGTATTGGTGATGTTTTTCTAACTTTGTTTATTACATTTTCATACTGTTCCATGCTCTTTTGGTAGGCAACAAAAGTATAACATAGGATTCACCCTTGTTAGGTGCCCTATGTTTCCTGCTCTCCCTACCTTTATGTTTTCTGATCTATGTGCTATCTAAGAGTAAATTCACGGGTTTAACCAGTGCAGCGGATGTTATTGCCTGCTGGCTGATGTATAAACTTGAGGTTTGCTGCTTGGATGTTTCTTAGTCAAATTTATCTCTGTTTTTTCCTTGGAGTTGCTAAAGTAGATTTGGAGTTAAATGACCTCTGGTCTGATCTATAAGCTGCCCCTTTGTCCACCTTTGAGAGCTCCCTTTGAGTATGTCCAAGCAAGTCTAGAGTTAAATGACCTTTGACCTGATCTATAGACAGAAATTGGGTGCCTCTCCTTCTTCCACTTTCCCTCCTAAATGTTCCATTCCACCATCTATCTAAAGATCCTTTAGTGTAGATGACTTGCCCTCTAAAAGCCTTGGCTAGTTGTTGCAAGTAATTCCCTTTCATGACTCCATAGCCCAATGGATGGCACTGTCTTGGCCTATCCTCTTTGCTGAAACATCCTGCTGCTTTGTTCCTTTCCTCCCATTGCTTTCCCAGTCTGTGATCTCATGACTCAACCCAACAACCAACCAACCAAATATTTTTAAAACCCCCCCTTTGTGCTTCATAACTAGCCTAATATCTCGTTTTGAGCTTCAAAGATATATCATTCTTGCTCTATTTGGAGAGATCCGTCTCCGGGTTCAGGAGGGATAGATCCTAGGGCCCCAAAGTGGTTTGATGTTGTCTCATCTTTTGGTATTTCTAAATCTTCCAAAACATGGGAACACCGACATAATGGTGACTCCACTGGGGAGTAGATCAGTCAGCTTTGATTTGGTAAACCACTGTGGTGGACAGTAAGTTTTAAATCATCCACCCGACGACTCCACAATTCCTGAATGATAAAAAGACTCTACAGGTGATCAGCAGGCCACTGATTATCTTGGTTTCACGAGACTCCATTGGGAGACCATGTTGCAGTTTAACATCATCCATGCCGAAGATCCAGTCACTTCGCCAATAGAGGACTCTGAACAATGTGCAGAAATAGATCCAAGCCTCGTAGCAGATTTTCAGAGTGGGATAGCGAGTGTACTGGCAGAAATTGAATGGGAGGACCTTCCAAAGATTGTCCCTATCAGCTTAGCACTCAATACTCTACCCGCGCTTAAGAAGATGTTTCTTGATTTGGTGGTTGAGAGATATGAAGCTGAGCTTGAAATTTTAAACTCACAAGAGTTATCATATGAGTTCAGAGACCCAAAATCACTCTTGGAAAGCCTCCCTCCACCCAAAAGAGAAGAGATTCCACTCCTTTTCAAAGTAGAAGAAGAAGACGATTCGGTTCCCCAAAGCCCCTTTGAAGATGCAGTGGAAGATGAAATAATCAAAACTACCCAAGACATAGACAACCTACCAGTCATGGCAGGCCAGAAAGAAGAAAGCATACACCAAGTATTCGTCGATCCTATGGCAGAGTACATTGAGGCCCTGAATTGCTTGAATACTCTAGCATTGATCCTTAGCACGGGCCAGATTCATCAGAAATGGTCACTACTGATGGTGACCACAGTTTTGAAGAACCACAAGCATAGCACCCTGTGGTTATCTCTGACAGGCAGCCAATGCTCATATCCTCTTTTGCTATTACTTGACTAGCTACATTGGCATTATTATATCACTTTGTACATCAGAGATTTCCAAGTAGAGTAGGGTAGGTAGGAAGCTTAATAAAGCTCAGCCTATGAGCAAGTAGATTAGTTGTTTAAATTTGTGTCTTAGAATGTAGAGAAGAAACCTGCTGGACAGCCTAATCCTAGCAGGTAGTAGTGTAGGTAGAGAAACATATGAGACCAACAGTCTAATCTGGCCTCATGGAGTAATAAGGGTAGTAGTAGAATAGGTTTATTTTCCTGTTTGTAAAGATTGATGATGTGAAAGGGTCTGCAAGTCCAAATGCGTCCAGAAGAGAAAATGTTAGGACTATAGTGTGGGTAGGTAGTTGTCTGGGAGAATTTTGTTGCTGATATGTTGTCTTCATAGTTTGTGGCAATTGATCAGAGAAAGAAAATATGGCTTATAGCAGCGGGCATCTGGCCTACACCAAGAGATCAATTTCTGAATTCTTGACTCCTTCAAGAAGAAGTCATCCCCATGTGGAGCCACTGTTAGCCCCCATATAAATTTTTTGACAAGAAATTAGGGGGCTAAATCATTGTTGAGTCTTCAAGGAATGCATTTCCTCTGAAAACACAGTCTCCTTGAAGACTCCTTGTGCCTTTGTCCTTTGATAGTATCCCCTCTGCTGATTTCCATTATAAAGCCCCTCAGTTTGTGAAGAGATGCCCAGAGGCCTCTTTTTCCCTCTTATTTCACCCCCACCTAGCCTCTTTTTTATTCCCCCTTATTTCCCCTTCTTTTACCCTTTTTACCCTCTTAATTCCCCAAAAATCCCCTTAAAATTCTTCCCCCAACCTTTGTTGGTCATTTTCCTCCCTTACTCTTCTATTGTTCCCCTCCTTCACCTTCAAATTCCATTAAAATGGGTTGAAACCCACTTCCCGACCTTATTATAGGTCTAAACCCCTTTCTCGCCAGCCCCTTAACCACTTCCCACACATGCCCCGGCACTGGGACGAAGCGCTTAAGTCCCAAGTGCTAATCGCAATCGGAAAGATCAGCGGGAGGCGAAACCCTGTGTGATATTGAAAATCCCCGATGCGATTGTTTTATCACATTAAGTCCCGCGATGTGTTGTGCACTGTCGATCTATCACAAGATCCGATGGCGGAGCGCTAATCGCAGGCCCCCGCCCAATCGCAATTGCATCATGTTGTGTGAACCCTCTGATTGGTCCATCGTAAGTGATTGCGATGCAATTAATCGCAAGCCTTCTTCTCCGACCTCCAATTGCCATCCCCGATTACATCCCGACCGTCCTTCCTCCCCGCTGATCCAACGGTCATCGCAACTCCCGATCGTAAGTTCTTTATCCCGTGTTGCGATTACTCCCCGCTCTGACCTCTGATTGCGATTTGGGTCCCACCTCGTGCGATCCCCGATCCGCATCATAGCCATCCATCTCTCCGCCAGATCCAATGGCTCAGCGTTGATCGCACCATCATTATGATTGACCCAATCGCAAGTCCTGTCTCCCGTCCCCCGATTTTTTTATCCACCGTTCATTCCTCCCCCAGATCGACGGTCGTTTCTCCATCGCATCCCCACTCCCAATCGCAATTGGAACTTGTTAAAAGTGTGTTGCGATTCACTCCCACTCCGATCTGCGATTGCGATTTCCGTACCCCGGGCCCACCGTACTACCCTTCCACTCATTCATATTATAAGGCCCTGTTTCCTTTGTTAAAACCCAAACTTTGGTTTGTTTGCATATATAAAGGGTTTATACCATCGCATCGCAAGTTTCGTGTTGTATCACTCCGCCCTCTGCCCCGCTCCAATTGTGATTGCGATGTGGGTCCCGCCTCATATTATCTTTCCCTCCCGCTTCATTGTTTTTCTGTTATTTCCTATGTATTACACCCAAGCTTTAATATTTGGGATTTCACACCAATAACCATTTCTTCCACCTTTCTTCATTACTTCACCGCTCCCCACTGTTCTGCCACCATTCCACCGCCTCCATAGCATTTCTCTACCACCACTTCCTGGGTTTGTAACAGGTTTATTTCATCATGTAGACAACACAGATGGCCATTTCAGCATTGTCAGCGGACCAGCAGAAGAAATTCAAAGGAGTTAATGCCTGTTATTGACATAATCAATGCTTAGCCCCACTTTCAAAGGATAAAGGTACAGTTTGAAGAATTAAGCACGCAAAGGGTCCTATCTATGTTTAAATATTAGCAGAACATTTTCTCCAGACAGGTCACCTTCCTACAGCGTGCTCCATGCCTCCTCGAGCCCTTAAACAGATTAATGCACTGACAGAGCTTCCTAAAGACTATCTGGACAACATTTATGAGGAATGGAGATACCTGCAGACCTTCCACCCAGTTCATTTATTCCAGAAGGCAGAAACCAAGTTCCAGACAGCTGAAAAGGATTTCAAGGACATATCATAGGTCAATCGACCTAACAGAGGCTTCCCTAGCCAGCCTACAGAGTACTACAGCACCAGAGTGCGTCCAAGCCATACCAGAGATAAATGCCAAGAGTTAAAACAGAATGGGCTTCGGCCCTCCATTTCTTTCTGAGTTTAATGCTGCGTTTAGTGCCTCACCTACCTCCTCTACTCTCTTTCTGTTATAAGAATCCAGAAAACATATTGAAAAGGTTGTTGTTGCCTTGTTGTGGCATTGGCTGTTAGAGGGATTCATTCGACTGTTAGAACAGTCCTGGGAGGGAGTAGCAGAGTAGTTGTATGTAATAGGCTGGGAGGAGAAAGTCTGGACTGTATTAGCCATTGAGCTCAGTGTACATGACTGATTTTTCATCAATTAATCAAAGCACATTTCACAGGATCCTGGTCTATTGCTATTGGTGATGTTTTTCTAACTTTGTTTATTACAGTTTCATACTGTTCCATGCTCTTCTGGTAGGCAACAGAAGTATAGCATAGGATTCACCCTTGTTAGGTTCCCTATGTTTCCTGCTCTCCCTACCTTTATGTTTTCTACTCTATGTGCTATCTAAGAGTAAATTCACGGGTTTAACCAGTGCAGCGGATGTTATTGCCTGCTGGCTGATGTATGAACTTGAGGTTTGTTGCTTGGATGTTTCTTAATCAAATTTATCTCTTTTTTTTTCCTTGGAGTTGCTAAAGCAGATCTAGAGTTAAATGACCTCTGGTCTGATCTATAAGCTACCCCTTTGTCCACCTTTGAGATCTGCCTTTGAGTATGTCCAAGCAGGTCTGGAGTTAAATGACCTCTGACCTAATCTATAGACAGAAATTGGGTGCCTCTCCTTCTTCCACTTTCCCTCCTAGATGTTCCATTCCACCATCTATCTAAAGATCCTTTAGTGTAGATGACTTGCCCTCTGAAAGCCTTGGCTAGTTGTTGCAAGTAATTCCCTTGCATGACTCCATAGCCCAATGGATGGCACTATCTTGGCCTATCCTCTTTGCTGAAACATCCTGCTACTTTGTTCCTTTCCTCCCATTGCTTTCCCAGTCTGTGATCTCATGACTCAACCCAACAACCAACCAACCAAATATTTTTAAAACCCCCCCTTTGTGCTTCATAACTAGCCTAATATCTCATTTTGAGCTTCAAAGATATATCATTCTTTCTCTATTTGGAGAGATCCCTCTCCGGGTTCAGGAGGGCTAGATCCTAGGGCCCCAAAGTGGTTTGATGTTGTCTCATATTTTGGTATTTCCAAATCTTCCAAAACATGGGAACACCAACAGCTTCAACTTGGCCATTACCTTGGGGGTAATAGGAGGAGGAATATTGGTGCTCAAAGCCCAACAGTGAGGATAGCTCACGCCATATCTCATCTTCAAAATGTCGGCCGTGGTCAGAGACCAGTTGTTTCGGAACTCTGAATTGAGAAATAACGTGGTTAAAGAAAAAGAGGGCGGCGGTAGCAGCCGTATTGTTAAATGTGGGTATAGCCTCGGCCCATTTGGTGAAATAGTCAACCGCCACAATGATATACTTATGGTTACCAGCGGATGGAGGTCGACACTCCATAAAGTTGATGGCCCATTTACAAAAGGGACCAGTTATGATGACAGGATGGAGGGGAGCTGGGGGAGCTCGCACCTTAGGGGAGAAATGCTGGCAATTGGAACAGTGTTTGACTGCCTCAATGCAATCACTGAAGAGGGAAGGCCAAAAATACCCAGCACGCATGACTTTCTGGGTAGAGGAAAGACCGGAGAGGTGGCCACTGCAAGCGCCGCTATGGCAGGCATTGAGGACCCATTTAGCTTCAGTGTGCGTGAGACAATGATGAAGGACGGTATCTATACCGCGACGATAGAGGTCGTCACTGATAAGAAGGTATCGGGGAGCCTAGTGTCGGATACGTCGGCGAGCCTCACGATCAAGGTGGAGGGAAAAATTTTGGGTTCACAAGTAAGTAAGAATATCTCCGTACCATAGATCATCCGAAGTAATGGCGAATAAGTGTTCATCCGGAAAATCATCATTAAGTGGAGGGTCCTGCGTTCCGGTAGGTAATTCAGAAATGAGTTCAGCGAGGGCTAATCCTTTCTTACTTTTTGGTGTGAAAAATTCAAGGTCGAATTCCTGAAGGATAATGACCCAATGGGCGTACTTCCCAGTGAGGATGCGGTGACTCAATAGGAAAGCCATGGGGTTGAAATTAGTCACAACCTTGGTGGAGCGCATAAGGATATAATGACGAAGTTTTTGGACTGAGAACACAACAGCCAACGCTAATTTTTGTTCATGTGACTAAGAAACAGGAGGCCCTACGAGGTTCTTACTGGCGTAATAGATCACATGCTCGATACTGTTGTCATCTTCCTGGATTAGAACTCCAACGAGCGAATAGGTGGACGTGGAGATGTACAGGATGAAGTCCCTATCAAAGTCTGGAGGGCAGATCAAAGGAGCAGATGTGAGAGCTTGCTTGAGGACGTCAAAAAACTCATGAGCATAGGTATCCCATATAAACGAGATGTTATATTGGAGGATTCTAAGGAACCCATGTGCGGTGGTGGCATAGTCAGGAACGAACTGGCGAAGAAAATTAGCTTTGCCGTGGAGACTCTGTAGCTGGCGTAAGGTACGAGGAATGGGAAGTTCAAGAATGGCTTGGACTTTTAATGGGTCAAGAGTGATACCATCTTTGGACATGATGAAGCCTAGGAGATGGCCGGTAGGAACACAGAAGACACATTTCAACGGGTTAAGGCGGATATTATACTTGCGACATCAGAGGAAGATGGTGCGCAGATCATGGAGGTGTTGCACCCGATGTTTAGAACACGCACTGAGGTCATCTAAATAAGCAAGGATAATATGAGCTAAGTCATGGAAACAATAAGACATGGCCTGTTGAAAAGTGGCGCCGGAATTTTTAAGGCCGAAAGGCATGACCCGGTAAGCGAAAGTTCCCCACAGACTGATGAACGTGGTTTTAAGTTGATCAGCAAGATGGATAACGATTTGGTTGTATCTGGAGAAACCATCCATAAAGGATAGAAACTCATGCCCTACACACTCGTCAATGATTTGGTCAATGGACGGTGTGGGGAAGTTGTCTTTGGGACAAGCTTTGTTCAAGTTGCGAAATTCTGTGCAGACACAGATGGTGCCTTGTTTCCTGAGGACAGGAACTGGGTTGGACACCCAACTGGAGTATTCAATGGGGTAAATAAAACCAGCCTGCTTCAGCTTATCGATTTCAGCTTTGATAGCATCACGTCTGGAAGGATTAATGGGTCTCAACTTTTGACGGACTGCGTGGGCATCAGGCCATGTGTCGATATGGTGTTCGACGATGGCGGGATCGAGTCCGGGCATTTCGGAGTAGGACCAGGTGAAAATATCGCATAATTCTTTGAAAATCTTAGTGTAAGCTTCAATTTCATCTGGGGTGCATTGGGCACCCAAGGTGACATATTCTTCGATTCCCGGTTTGACCGAAATGTCAATTTTAATGGTAGGAGAGATATTGGCCATGTTTCCTTCTTCGAAAGCATCGAGTGCAGGGATGGGATTTTTGAACAAGTCGACTGTGTGGGGGATGAAGTATTTGGTTTCCACATCATATTGGTCATTGGACTGTTGTGGGAGGAAGTATGCGCGATGGTGCATATCATCCCAGAGAAAGTCAGGGTGGGTCATGGCTTCCATAATGTCTTCATCTGACTGGAAGATGGGAATAATGGAGGAAGGGGGATCACCCGATGATGTAGCAATACCTGACTCGTCATATTGTGGAAAAGGGATCATATGGGCAACATGGGCAGATCCAAGGTCTACTGAGGTGGAGCCGAGAGTGTCCACAGGTAGGAGGTTAGGCAAATCATCTCTCAAGGATGACGATAGGTAAAAAATAGTGGACAAAGGCTCTGTTGTTTCAACAGCTGGAGGGGGAAATTGGATGGGAGTAGGAAGATCCTCTGGGCCTACCGGGGTAGAATTCACAAACAAGTGAGAAGGTATCTTATCATGCGTAGCCTTGAATTGGTGGTACGTGTATAAGGAGGAATGATACTCTTTAAGGCAGGGACAGAGGTGGGTGTAATGGCCATGGAAATCGCACAAAGCACAAGGGTGATTTTTGCGCAAGGTTTTGAGTTTTGAGATAGAATCAGGGATAGTGATGTAGACTTCAGGGAGACTAGATTCCGAGAACGTCTCATTGACCAAGGCCTTGAGATGTGGAAATTCAGGACACGTATGGGTGGCGTGACCAACAATATCGCACAAAGCACACTGGATAGCGTGCTTTGGCAGTCGAGGAGGGGTAGGGTTTGTCGGGGCGGTGTGGTCCTTATTGGATTTTGTGGGAGCTTTGACCCCTTTTCCTGATGCCATCACAACAGGAGATGGTGCTAGCAGAGGTGTGTGAGGCACCGTGGTAGTGGGAGAAGTGAGGGGGACCGGTTGAACCGAGGTCAAAGCAAGGTAGGGTTTGGGGTGACCAGGTGGGGTAGAGGCTGGAGGGTCAAGGTACAAGACGGGTATGCCCAGGGTCAGGTTAGGGAGAGAGAGGGTGGCCATGACAGGGACCGTATAGACTCTGAGAGGGGGAGCCAGGAAAGCTATCTGACCAGCAGGATAATGACCAGGAGGGATGGCTCTGAGCTGATTGAGGGCTGGGGAACCGACCCAGGAGGATTGAGGGGTTTAGGGATACCAGCTGTAGGAGGAGGGCCAGAAGGAGGAGGTCAGGCTGGCTGAGATGAATGGCTAGGAGTGGGTTGCGGTGGGCGAGGTTGAGTCTGAGTTTGCTGACTAGCCGAAGCAGGCCGCTTAAGGGCGGCCTGAGACGATTGCATCATGCAAACATTCGATAAGCTGGGATCAGAGATAGGAGGAGGAGGGAGAATAGGAAAAGTTCCAAGCAAAGAGGAGTCTTTATAGACGCTAGGAGAGACGCTATTTAAGGAATCGACTGTTTGCTTATTGGCTACAGAAGAGATGGTTGTGTCAGGGGAGGTCTGGGACTTTTGGTCATGATAATTCAACTGGTCGATGGTGACTATCTTTCCATTGTGAGGAAAAGACATCTTGTGAAAAACCGCGGAAGGGACAGCAGACATGGCATAGGTGTAGCTTCGCCCCAAGAGAATTTTGTAATCTAGAGGAGCGTTCATGACTTCGACGTCAACGCAAACAGTCTTGCCCGCAAGAGTGATAGAGCAATTACGGAAGAGGCCAATGGGCTGGGAGGCGTTGCCATCCCACGCTCGAAGGGTGATCGTGGAAGGGGACAACTCAGGAGATCTGAGTTGCTTCCAAACCAAAGTGGACATCACACAGGTGGATGCCCCCTCATCAATTATACATCGAGAAACGTTAGTGTTTCAGATTTTGACTGGGATTTGGAAGGCTATGGAAGCAGGGAGGGGAGGATGTTCTGATTGATGGGCGTCGAAAACAATCATTTGGTCATCAGCAGGATCTACAACGCCCATGTCAGATAGTAGAGCCTTCTTTTGGGAAGGGCATGATTGGAGGAGTTTTAATGTGGAAATGGCAGCAGGAGACTGCACCAAATCATCTACTACGCTATAGGAATGAGCATCTCGACCAAGAGCAGCATTTCGACGTAATGGTCCTTTAGGGATCTTGTTATGAACCTAAATTTTTGGTTGAGGGATGTGTAAGGGACCATTGGATGTCGAAAGAGGCTCGGTAGATCCTGAAGGGGGGGACTCAGAGGCAGACTGAGCGGGAGGGTTGGGGTACTGGCGAGACCGAATTTGAAGGTGAAGGTCGACGGTTGGGGATGGATCAGAGTTCATCATGAGGATCTGGTAATCGGAGGAACCAGAAGGGGAAGGTTGAGTGGCGACCTGTCCGTCAGGTGGTTGGGCAGCCATGAATCCTTGCTGAGGGAAAGGATCAGTAAACACAGCTGGTTGAGTAGTGGTCACATTAGGGGGAGCATGAGGGGAGGCATTGTTTGGTCTCAACCTAGTCTCCTAAATTGAGCTCATTTAATTGTCAACCAGGGTCAGTAAACCGCTGAAGTGAAGTGCACCATATGTGCCTAAGTAACCTTTTCCTACTTCGTTGTGTCTAGTGTTTTCAGATGTTTTTGGTTTTATGGTTTTATTTTGAAAAGGAAAAGAACTAAGTGCTAAATGAAGGGAAACTATTGGTCAAAACAGAGTGAAGCCTAAACTATGATGGTAAACAAATGCAAATGCTGAAATAAAACAGAGTCTAACTATGACTAGCAACCAACAAATACAAAGCTTGATAATGACTCTATTGTAAACTCACAACATGAAATTGAAATGAACCTGAGAAATGAACAAGCTCAATGTGAATAAAGTTTTCTCCTAAATCAAACAGATAAATTACAATGTACAACATCTTTATCCATGAATGAAGATTTATTGGAAAATATGTGGAAAAGAATATTTGTAACAAGGTAAAGTTTCTACTCTAAACTAGTTTCTTCTTCTGTTTTGCAATCTCAATTTAACATCATTAAACCTTTCTCAAAAGTTATAGATTTCCTTTCAAGAATAGTCTTTGAGAAAGAGGCTTGTTTGTGAAATGATAAAGAAGCTGCAAAATACTCCAGACCTTATAATAATACTATCTTTTGTCCAGATAATTGTGTATGAGTATGAATTTTGAACAAAATAAGTTTTGTAAATAATTAAGCCTGTGAGATTGAATTTATCAACTAAGACAAAGTAAACTACAATGGACAACAGCTAAACTTGAAGTGTTAAAGCAATGATTTAAAACTAAACTAAGATGCTATTAATCTACAATGAACAGTATTAAACTAAAGAGCCATTATCATACTTGAAAAGAAAGGACAAAGCTGAACCACATGCATTCTACCTCCGGAGTATTCTATTGAAATTGACATGCCATTACTCTATGAAATTACACATTCCATCTTGTTCATCATGAATAATATGTTGAAAAAGTTTATTAGAACAATTCTGGTTGTATAACTCAATGAAATTGAAACATAAATAGAAGACTGAAAGTAAATACGTATCTAAACTGTGAAAACAGAGATAAAATACTTATCTAAATTATAAAAACAGAGCTGCACAGGAGGTAGGGGCCCTCCACCACCTGGTAGCACGTAACCTAACTCAAAATCGACTCAGCTCATGCAGCAGAATGATGCTTTTTCATTAAAGGAGAAAAATACTGTAAAACAGAGTATTCACGGTTGGCAGCAAAAGCCAAAATCTAACTAAGATCTAACCATCGTTGCTTGGTCTCCCAAGTCATATTTATAATAAATAACAGAACTTGAGATAACGAAGGATTATTGTCTTTCCCATTCATATTTGAATTAAAACTCTTATTGAAGGCTGCGTACTTTTGCTGTAGACAGCTGGACTGAGACAGTCCTACTAGAAGTCTGCTTTCTTAAATATGTTCCCACGTATCAAAACCATACACAGAATTCGTTTCTTCCTTCATGGTGAGCAACAAACCATGTAGACATGACGTGGAATATGCCCATATGCAGTTTTTCTTGAGATGACACCTGTAACCCACTCAAACTGTAAAACAGCTGCGGAATTCGGGATCAGCTACGAAATGCGCGGTCAGCTACGGAATGCCTATATTCTGTAGCTATTTTGCAGAAAATTGTTAAAATAGCAAAAATCATGAAAATACAATATGTTAATCAATTTCATGTAACCTTTAAGCAATCCTAATCATTCTTCATTGATTTTAGGCTTATGAAGTGATAAAATAACGATGAAATGAAGTGAAGGTTTGTAAAAGAGAAGGCAATTCTAAGGCTCAACATACCCCCACTGCAAGACTATTGCATGTCCTCATGCAATTTCATCAAAACTTATTCCGTGTGTTTTGAAACCTCTGTTAGAACATCCAACCTTATCCTTCTGCTTCTTTTGGCCCTAATCTATTTTCTAATCTCTGTTAACTTTTTAGAGATTAGTTCTTCATCTTCCTTTTGTAGTGGAGTGTCGAGTTTATTTTCAATATCCATGTCAGTTTCTCTTCTTCTGCTCCATCAAAAGATTTGACAAAAGATTTTATAATCTCCTTATGGAAGCCGTCAAATTTATCTATAAAATTTAGCCTCCCTTCTTATTGTAGTAGCTCCTTGACTTGTGGATACCCTTCCAAATACTTGACTTCAACTGATTGTGTCCTGACAATTAGCCACATTCCTCCTTTGTGCAGATTATCTTCCTTTCAGAATTACTTTTCTATGCTTGAAGCTAGATTGACTACAGAGTCTAATACTTTATTTTGAAACTGTATCTCTATGTATGAAGATGGATTAGTTGAAGAATGATGCTTCACCCTTAGAATTACCTTTCTGCACTTAGAGATGGATTGGCTGCAAAGTGTAATGGAAGTGAATGGATGGAGGTAATTAAGCTACAAGGGAAAATGAAGTGGCTATGGATCTGATGGAGAATTTATGATGACCTTGTGGTGAAATATGGAATGTTGGATAAGGGATATGGCTAATCAATTCGAATGATAGGTTGTTTTAGGAAACATATGATTATACACATTGTATCTATTTCATGTTTTAACTTTTTGCTATTAAAATAATTTTCACAATTTACCTCGGAATTTTGACCTTGTTAATTGTTGTGCTTGATGTTGTTCCTTTGGTCCTCTTTGAGCATGTTGGTCTTCAAAACAGAATCCTTCAATTTCCTGTAATCATCATCTCTTTGTAGGATGTACAATTATGTCAGAATTGCTGAATAAGATGTGGCTGCAACATGCAATCTGTAAAAACAAATGAAGTATGGCTATGGAATATGGATGTGAAATGTAATGGAGTGAAAGTGGAGTATGACTTGTGAAATGGAATGAAAATGGCGTGAGATGGAGTGAAAGTGGAATAGGACTTGTGAAATGAAATGAAAATGGCGTGAGATGGAGTGAAAGTGGAATAGGACTTTTGAAATGAAATGAAAATGGCGTGAGATGGAGTGAAAGTGGAATAGGACTTGTGAAATGAAATGAAAATGGCGTGAGATGGAGTGAAAGTGGAATGGACTTGTAGAATGAAATGAATTTTGCAATTTCTCTCAAATGGTACATCAGACTTCCCTGAAATTTTCTGAGGTTGTTACCAATATTATTATGCATCTTCCGGCGAAAAATCTCTGCCATTGGTTGCACGGATCTCCCGGAAAATGAGAAATGGCTGTAGGTGAAAGTGGCCAATTTCTTGAAAAATACACAATGAAATTTTCTGAAATTTTCTGTGTTTATTCACCCTACCTCAATTCATTTACCATAAAAATTTCAGGGCCAACGGATGCACGGTTTGAAAGTTATGATAAAATCAATTTCTACCCTGTTTCACCCTTCATTCTGCCCAATGTTGCTACAAAAAAGTACGCCACGGACTCATTTTAAGGCCAAATTGAGTGATTCCAATGGGAAACTATGTATTTTTACCTTCTCTACTGCCACATGCTTCTAGAATTTCATTTTGATGAAGAAAAGGTGCTGCTGTGCAAAAATACTCAAATCTGTCATATTCTGTCCATAACGCTGAAAATTGAAAATCTGCCTGAAAAACCCTTCTGAATGCCCTTAAAAATTTCTTTTTTCCAAATTCTGTCTACGTCTTACTCAATTTATCATATTCTGAGAAAACCCAGAAGCTCATAATTTTTTATTTCTGCTCCAATCTCTTGCAATATTTGCGCCAAAACTGCCTTCTGGAAAAAGTTGCAAAAAGACGAAAACAGGCTGCTACAGCAATGGCTGCAGAAACTGCCACTTTCCGCAGCTGTTATTGAATTGACAAAAATATGAACATGCTGCTACAAGAAACTAATAAAATTCACTGCTGCAAGTTGTTGTTGATTCCATAAAACCATTAGTCTTCATCAAAGCCAACATTCATGGTACAATTCTTACCATGCGAATAAATGTGTTGAAGTCGAGCATGGGAAGAAATCATTGGATTACCGATCAATAATGAAAATCGTTAACCAATGCGAGACAACTCACCGATAATGTAAATGAGTGTCAAGGTACCTCAGTGCATCTTGACAGGGACGAATGAATGTGTCGAAGTCGAGTCGCCTGCAAGATTTGACAATCAAGAGACATTGTTGTATTCCCATTGTTATCAACGAGGAGGCTTGCCATTAATGAATGAAAGCTCCAAGGCACTTCAAATAATCTCTAATATTGATCCCAGATAAAGTGTTGAGGTCGATGGGACAAGATCTGTTGGAAGGTGGACCTTAAGGAATTCCACATCATCCAACTCGAGCATAGAACCAAGAATGATTTGAAGAACCATGAAAGATTGAAACCATCATGAAATTGCAGAACTTTATTGTGAACTTTGCCCGCCAGTTGCCTGGTTTTCAAACAAAGCTCATGTCCAATTGCGCCAGCAAGCTGGTTTTCACAATAGGACTTATTTTTCTCTTTACTCTTTTTTTCTTTTTTTCTTTTTTTTTCTTTTTTTTTTTTCTCTTTTTTTTTTTATGTCCTACTCTACTTGAAAAAGAAAATCTTGTTCAAGTATATGAGTACTTCCAATGGAACCATGTCTGTAACAAGATGATAGATAAACTCATATGCAGGTTTGAAAGACACTCTTTGATATGTACGTGTATATGAGATGCCAACTGTCTTGATTTAGATGATGTCAAAAGATATTGAATAATTGAGCATTGGAATCCAATGACTGAATTGAACCAAGATTCAATGTAATCTTGTCTTCCTTGTCTTTCCTCTATCATGAAATGCAAGTCTTCAGAGATATGATCTTCATTCATAGAATCTAGTGATAGGCATGCATGAGACTTTTCAATCTCTGGTTCCAATATCTCCTCTTTATCAATAGACATCCCTGATTCTTGGACCTTATTTGAGTCTTCTTCTTCTGTTTGTTGTTCTTCAATGACAGCTGGTGAATCATCTTGCAATACCTCAGATTTGTAAGTTGATTGAGGTGTTTTATTGTTGAGGATATGAAATGGTTGTGGATGTAGTGGAGTGGGGAATCTTTGGGGTGCTTGTGTGGATGGTAATGGGAAAGGTTGAATTGAGGTCAAATGAGGGTGATATTGATGTTGTGGTGGAGGCAAATGGTATGGATAACATCGATCATAGTATTGAGGATAGAGAGGGAAAGATTGAGGATATGGTGGATTTCCTTTATAGGGCCTTTGCCAACTTTGTTGCCAAGATTGGTTTTGAGGTTGGGATTGAGATGGCCAAGGTGTCCAAGGTTGGTTTTGAGGTTGGGATTGAGATGGCCAAGGTTGCCAACGCAAGGGTGTTTTCCAATTACCTTGAGGTTGTTGTGCATAACCTTGAAACTGTGCATAAGGATATTGCATCATATTGGGTTGATGAGGCTGCCATAGTCCTCTTGGAGCTACATGACAAAGTTTCTCTTGTGCTTGATTTGTTCCATTATCCTTCTGGTAAATTGCCTTCAACCCTGGTAATGATGGGCAATCTTCAGTAGTATGTGATCATGCACAAATTTTACACATTTTAATGTTATCAAGTGGACATTCATGCAAATTATGTTTCTTTCTACATTTAGGGAAAAATATAAATGAAGCAACTTTTTGCTTGTTTTGCATTCTTAGCATGTCAATTTGTTCATTTAAATTACCAAGAATGTTTAGCAAATTGTTAGGTTCAGTTTGACTTACCAATCTTGATGTTGACTTACTTACTTTTGCCACAAATGGATCTTGAGGGGACCTTACACACTTTGCTTTTCCTCTTGATATGTTCTTGCATAGTTCACAAATTTCTTGAAATGGCAATTGATAAACATCTCCTTTTCCCACAAGATTAAGAAGATCAATCCATTCATCCTTTATAGCATTTAGTAGGAGAGTTTTTAATGCATCTGATCCTAAATTATGCAATTTATATCTTTTGATATTATAAGTAAATCTCTCCACTAAATCTTCTAGGCTTTCATCCTCTTTTTGGTTCATCTTAAAGACTTCATTTCTAAGGTTATGGTGCATGCAATAACCTTTATATTTTTCCAAAAATACTCTTTTCATATCATCCCATGTCCTTATAGAATTTGTTCCTAAAGTCATGAACCATCTAAGAGCTCTATCCTTCAATGTTGCCGGAAACAAATTCAATTTTTGAATGTGCAATGAATAGCCATAAGATCTACAAATTATTTCAAATTCAAAAAGAAAAGTTTCCGGGTCTTCTGATCTCATACCTTTGAAATTAGGAAGTATAGATGGATGGATGTTCTTCATTTGAATGTTGATATCAGTTTCTTGAATAGGAAATCCAAAAGGATCTTCCTCATTGTCATCATCTCCATCCATTTCTTCAACCTCCTTTGTCACCTCTTCTTCTACATGCAAATATGAATTCATGATGTGGATGTGTGGCTCTTACTGCACCACATGATATAGTGGATGTGGTAGGTAATTGAAGTTTTTGTTTTTGTTTTTGTGTTTTTTTTTTTTTTTTTTTTGGATGTAAGAAATAAGGTTACCTAGTTACACTTCCCCGGCAACGGCGCCAAAATGTTTGGTCTCAACCTAGTCTCCTAAATTGATCTCATTTAATTGTCAACCAGGGTCAGTAAACTGCTGAAGTGAAGTGCACCATATGTGCCTAAGTAACCTTTTCCTACTTCGTTGTGTCTAGTGTTTTCAGATGTTTTTGGTTTTATGGTTTTATTTTGAAAAGGAAAAGAACTAAGTGCTAAATGAAGAGAAACTATTGGTCAAAACAGAGTGAAGCCTAAACTATGATGGTAAACAAATGCAAATGCTGAAATAAAACAGAGTCTAACTGTGACTAGCAACCAACAAATACAAAGCTTGATAATGACTCTATTGTAAACTCACAACATGAAATTGAAATGAACCTGAGAAATGAACAAGCTCAGTGTGAATAAAGTTTTCTCCTAAATCAAACAGATAAATTACAATGTACAACATCTTTATCCATGAATGAAGATTTATTGGAAAATATGTGGAAAAGAATATTTGTAACAAGGTAAAGTTTCTACTCTAAACTAGTTTCTTCTTCTGTTTTGCAATCTCAATTTAACATCATTAAACCTTTCTCAAAAGTTATAGATTTCCTTTCAAGAATAGTCTTTGAGAAAGAGGCTTGTTTGTGAAATGATAAAGAAGCTGCAAAATACTCCAGACCTTATAATAATACTATCTTTTGTCCAGATAATTGTGTATGAGTATGAATTTTGAACAAAAGAAGTTTTGTAAATAATTAAGCCTGTGAGATTAAATTTATCAACTAAGACAAAGTAAGCTACAATGGACAACAGCTAAACTTGAAATGTTAAAGCAATGATTTAAAACTAAACTAAGATGCTATTAATCTACAATGAACAGTATTAAACTAAAGAGCCATTATCATACTTGAAAAGAAAGGACAAAGTTGAACCACATGCATTCTACCTCCGGAGTATTCTATTGAAATTGACATGCCATTACTCTATGAAATTACACAGTCCATCTTGTTCATCATGAATAATATGTTGAAAAGGTTTATTAGAACAATTATGGTTGTATAACTCAATGCAATTGAAACATAAACAGAAGACTGAAAGTAAATACGTATCTAAACTGTGAAAACAGAGATAAAATACTTATCTAAATTATAAAAACAGAGCTGCACAGGAGGTAGGGGCCCTCCACCACCTGGTAGCACGTAATCTAACTCAAAATCGACTCAGCTCATGCAGCAGAATGATGCTTTTTCATTAAAGGAGAAAAACACTGTAAAACAGAGTATTCACGGTTGGCAGCAAAAGCCAAAATCTAACTAAGATCTCCAACCAGCGTTGCTTGGTCTCCCAAGTCATATTTATAATAAAATTACATAACAGAACTTGAGATAATGAAGGATTATTGTCTTTTCCATTCCTATTTGAATTAAAACTCTTATTGAAGGCTGCGTACTTTTGCTGGAGACAGCTGTAGAGTTTGTGTCCCGATAGAACTCTACCTCTTGATTTTGGTTTCCAAGTGCATAACCACACACAGAATTCGTTTCTTCCTTCATGGTGAGCAACAAACCATGTAGACATGACGTGGAATATGCCCATATGTGGTTTTTCTTGAGACGACACCTGTAACCCACTCAAACTGTAAAACAGCTGCAGAATTGCCGGTCAGCTACGGAATGTCTGCATTCTATAGCTATTTTGCAGAAAATTGTTAAAATAGCAAAAATCATGAAAATACAATATGTTAATCAATTTCATGTAACCTTTAAGCAATCCTAATCATTCTTCATTGATTTTAGGCTTATGAAGTGATAAAATAACGATGAAATGAAGTGAAGGTTTGTAAAAGAGAAGGCAATTCTAAGGCTCAACAGGCATGTTGTCCTCGCAATGTGGCTTGAGACTCCCACATCTGCCACATCTGTGGTAAGAGGGGACAATCGTGGGTGTAATGACCATAAACACCGCAACACGAACAAGGCTTATTTGTGCGAAGAGGCCTATCCGGCTTGGGCTAACTGCCCTGTTGTTGGTTAGTAGTGTTAGGGTCAGTACCTTGAGGATTGGGTCCATGAGTACCAGGGGAAGATTGATTTGGATTGCCTCTCTGCCTTCTTTAAGAAGAAGGGGGATTAGTCGTGCCCTGCTGTGCAAAGAATTGCCCTGGAGGGGGCTGTAGGTGCTGTTGAGGGGGTGGAGGAGGCAAGGGAGGTGGAAGCGCATATGCTGGAGGAGCTGGCGCACCAGGCTGTGGATAATGATAATGGTTAGTTTGGGAAACATTGAGGTAAGTAGGAGGTTGGGAAAAAGGATGAGGCATGCCGTATCCTGGATACATGCTACTTGGAGGGGAAAAAGTGCTAGAGGTGCTGGCCCCTCCCGGAGGGAGACCATAGCCCATAGGAGGTTTAGCATACGGATGAGAAAGAGCTCCAATGATACCGTCGGCGGAATGAGATGCCCTCGGGGCGTTAGCGCCACCGGACCTGGGGAGGTCAGGAAGGACAGTATAAACATAACCAGATTGAGCGTAGATCAGGTCATATTTCAAGGCTACTTGGAGGGCGGCTTATTCGGTTTGAGGGAAATGGGAGGCGACATCTTTGCCAATGGGAGGTAAGAGAGTGCGAAAGAACCAGTCCATATAAACCCGATCTTCGAAGGGGGGAGCTCGACATAAGCTCCATCTTCTCCGCCATTCCTAGACATGAGTGGAAAGGCAGGTCGAAGAGGTTTGCTTGAAAGAAGTCAAAATCTCTGTACCAGTATCGTATCGGAGAGGGAGCTGGAAATAAGATAAAAAGCTGAGCAATGGTTGCAAAGGTGGTATGGGAAGAGGTGGCTTGGTCAACATACCATTTAGAAGCTTCACCGGTAAGTGTGCATTGGAACAACCGAAGATGGATGGAATCATTGTTAATGGAATTGGAGGAACACCACATGTGGAAATATCGTACATGGTTGGTTGGATCTTCTCCAGCAAGGCCTTCGAACTTAGGGATTCAGAGGGGAGCTTGGTTGGCATAGCAGGCCAACCAAAATCGTGGTGGATAGGGTCATTGATCAACTAATTGAAATCGGGGAGGCTGAGGCCTACCATGTAAGGGAGAAAAGGTGAGCTGAGGTAGTTCCTGTGGTGGTTCCGCTAGTAGTAGTCCCGGCATTAGGGCCAGGATTACTGCTAGCATTAGGCCCTGGACCAGACATAGTGAAGGTGATAGGGGGAGAACCAGAAGTAAAAGGATAACCAAATGAATCAGAAGAGGAGTCGGAGTGCAGACTCAGAGGAGGACTAACTCGACGACAGCGGGAAGGAGTAGGTCGACCGAACGAAAACTGAGGGTGAAGGCCAAGAAGTCTCTGGGATGTGCGCTTTGGGGGCGCAATGGTGACAACACAAACATGACACGAGGGGAAGAAGAATGACCGACAAAGGCAGGGAGGTGCAGAATCAAGTGATTACAATGCCGAAACAAGGGCAGAAAGGTGCAGTTTCAATTGATTTTAAAGTCTTTTCCTGGCGATGTAAACCAGGCTCTTCTTCACTTAGGGTGAGTGTGTGGCATGCGTTAATTTTAATTTTTAAACCCTTTTCATTTTGAGAGAAAGAGAAAAAGTGTGCAGCGTAACTGAAAATAATGCTACAGAGAACAGTATATAATGCTGAAATAACAGAAAATAACAACTAATCAATGCATCGATCTAACCCAAAAAGGTGGGGCTCTCAAAACTTGTCTAACATAGGGAAAACGTCTAGTCAAAACACACTAAAAAGAGGTCAATAGATCTAGGGTCGAAAGGGACAGGGATCTAAAGGAGAAATCTGCTGAAAAGAGGGGTAGAACACAGCCAAGAGGCAGAGGCAAGGTGGCTGGAAAAAAGGAGGAAATCAGCAAAAAGCAGAAGGGGCAAGGAGGAGGCCCTAAAGGTAGATCCAAAAAAATCTTCAGGAGGTGATTTGAAAGGGAGAGGAGCTGATTAAAAGAGATCTGAAAAGGAGGTATCAGATCTGGAAAAGGGGGGGCTGAAACTCTGAAAAAAAAGACACCTGAAACAGATAAAAACTCTTCCACCAAAAGTGGAGGGTACTGAAGCCCTAGGGGGCTATGTTCCCACTTAGATGAGCAAAACGGATTAGAAACGGGTCGAAACGGGCTGAGATAGAGGCTGGAAAACCCTGACAGAAGCTTCAGAAAAACCCAAAAAAATTGCAGAAAAATAACAGAAAAATTGGCAGGTCACAGGTTCTGACCTCTTTTTTGTGTAGGTCACAGATAATGGGCTGAAAAGTGCGACCTGGAGGTCTAGGTCACAGGTTTTGGGCTGAAAAGTGTGACCTGAAGCTCCGGGTGTCCCGGCGGTAGATTTTCGGAAAAGTTACCGTCTCAGTTGCGGTTGATGTCTGTCACCTGCGCAATAGGGACAGAAACACACGGAAGTTAGAAATTTTAATGTTTTAGGGTTTTATAGGTGAAAAACAACATGAAAATAGGAAAAAAAAAAGCTGAAAAGAAACCCTAGGGTCTGAAGTAGCTGGATATGCAGGAATATGAAAAACGACAGCAGTCGTAATTGAAAACCCGTGTGGTGTCGCCAATTTTTAGTATGAATATTTTTTCGAAGCGTACGAAAAAAGACCAATTTAGCTACGCATAACTTATAGCCCTAACATCAAATATGGCTACCAATATCTTCAGATCTGCAGTTAATTGATCAAGACAAGTGTTGGGAGGAAAACAAGAAGGTGTTTCCAATTCTCCTCAATGGGATGGGTTCTTGGAAGTCCTGAGCACTTCAGATCTAGCATTTCTCTCTCCTGTTGGTGTAGAAAACCCAGAAAAAGATAGAACTCAAAGGGAGCTCACACAAAAAATAATGGAAAATATGAAAATGATAATGGCTCAAAGTCAGACCAAGAGTTTAGATCCAGAATGATCTAATAGGCAACAAAAGGTGAAGAATGGTAGGAGAAACCATCCTATTTATAACAAAATATTGGGTCATTCTAGATCTTGGTGTATGATTAAAATAACATTAACCAAATCTAGATCCACCTTTTATGGAATATTTTATTATATTTGTTGGAGGGAAAAAGTATTTGACTTGGGTCAAATCCTTTTATTTGGAAATAATAAATAAATAAATGATTTATTTATCATTTTAAGTGGTTGAAAGATAATCAAATAAATAATGATTTATTTAATTATTTATGGGTGATTTAGTCATATTTAACAAGGAATATTATTTAAATAAGATTTAAATAATTATTCCTAGAAAATAATAAGATAAATAAAGATTTATCTAATTAATTTCTTTGTTTTGGGTTAAACATGACCACGAATAATAATTAAATTATTGTTTAATTAATTATTCCTTGAGGAAAATCAAACAAATATAGGTTTGTTTAATATTTCCTTTTGGGGTTTCCTGTTTAGACCATAAAAAACCTAATAAATGTGTTTTATTAAGTTCTTTTACATAGTCAAATCAATTTTACTTAGGGTAAAATTGGTCTTACATGGTGTACTTTGGTCCATCTAATGATAGTAGGTTAGATGACAAAAAAATGGTGTAACAGATTGCCCCCCAGCATGCGAGTGTTAGAAGCAAATCGTATGACCGAAGTACATTGTAAGAACTCAATCACCAGAAATCAAAAGGGAAGTCAGAGAGAGAAATGTGAGGTAGACTAATGTGCTGAAGAACTAGACCCTGAGGAGACGAGACTTACAGGTGAAACAAGTCTCTCTTTATGAGAGGGTACTTGTGCTAAAGGCGGCGGGGGAGGCATACATATGCCCACCGAGACAAAGTACAAAAGAATAGTGTGTCTAGTAAAAAAGGGACTAAACCATAAAGTATAGCCGGCATAAACATGAGCCAGATAAGAATACATTGAGGAGTCCCACATACATGATGTGCCTGGGATAACAGCCAGGAATTATACAATAATATCTGAGTACATGAGATAGAAATACAACCCAAATTCCCCCTATAAGCGGGGAAGGGCTCACAAAATCTGACTGATACATGCAAATCAAAGAGGCACTGCAAGCGGCTAAGGCCGACATCATCAAATATATGGAGCTGCATCGAAGGCTGCAATGAAGAGGTCATCTGGGCATGTGGGGGGCTACCTGTAGGGCCACCCCCTCATGAGGGCTGAGACATCTCACACACACCCAGGAATCACCAAGAGTTGCTGCTGCATCACTGAACCATCAAGTATACGGATCTCGATCATGTTGGAAGGAGCTGGAGTGGAGAAACAATCAAGTCAAACGGAAATGAGAGATCCCTTTGCCTGATCCGAGGCACCGAACAAGAGTGGAATCTAGAACCAAGGTACACCGCCCTCTAGACCTATCTTCTGGAATGAAGGAGCTGATGTCGACATAAGGAGGTCCGCTATAGGTGAGGCAATGAGAGATCCTCAACTAAGGCACGGGAGAAAATAGTAGAGCGACGGCCAAAATAATACCAATGATGAAGATGGAATGGAGGGGACTGAGTAGCGAATGGACGACTTCCCTTGCTAGAGCATAAAGGGCATGAATGACATGGCAGAGACTGACACAATATCATAAGGGATAGGGGACAGTGGGACTAAAATCCATAATGTGCGACACAAGAGAGAGACCAAGCAAGGAAGGATGGAGGACTATAGCGGGGTACAATGGGACTCGGGATAGACACCATGAATGCGATGATGAATCAACTTGGATGCTCTAAACAAGGGCGACTCGATGGTGCTACTACACAGTAAAGGTCCCATGGGGGACCATGAAAACATGAGTACAAGATGGTATCTCATGACGAAAATCGACATGAACAAAGACAAGTATGGAGGCAAAGTGTTGCCCCAAGTACGAGTGTTGTAAGTGAGGAGATTCGATTTTGAGGAGAGGTGAAGTGATCCTTCTTGGAAAAAGTATGTCCTGGCGAAGTATCAAAGTATGAAACAAAAAGATGTTGGCTATCTAACAGAAAATAAAACATGCATTTCAGAAGGGAAATGCTAAGGATAATATTTCTTAAGATAGAGTGCATTGCGAGGATTAGGAAGAGGATTGCCTTCGAAGTCCTCTAAGAGGTATGCTCCCTTACCAAGGTCCTTACTAATGACGTAAGGGCCTAGCCATAATGAGTCGAACTTCTTGTGACCGAGGACATCATGGGCCTGGTCATATACTAGAGCAAGGTCACCTTCGTGAAAAGTACGAGGCTGGACTCTTCGGTCATACTGAGCTTTGGTGCATTTCTTGGCCGCTTCCATGGTTTGCAATGCAACATGATGGTCTTCAGAGGCATGCTCAAGCATGATAAGTCATTGTTCTAGATTTTTGGTGTCAGGGAGAAGTTCAACAGATAGATTAAGGGAAGGGATTTCACACTCGATCGGTAAGACTACCTCCTCTCCAAAAACGAGGTGGAAAGGAGTAAACCCGGTGGCGGTTTTAACAAAAGTTCGATAGGCCCACAAAGCAGGGAAGAGCATAAGATGCCAGTTGGTTTTGTGCTTATTCACTGTTCGTTGAAGCATGGTCTTGAGGATTTTGTTGACTGCTTCAACTTGGCCATTACCTTGGGGGTAATAGGAGGAGGAATATTGGTGCTCAAAGCCCAACAGTGAGGATAGCTCACGCCATATCTCATCTTCAAAATGTCGGCCATGGTCAGAGACCAGTTGTTTCGGAACTCCGAATCGAGCAATAACGTGGTTAAAGAAAAAGAGGGTGGCGGTAGCGGCTGTATTGTTAAATGTGGGCATAGCCTCGGCCCATTTGGTGAAATAGTCAACCGCCACAATGATATACTTATGGTTACCAGCGGATGGAGGTCGACACTCCATAAAGTCGATGGCCCATTTACAAAAGGGACCAGTTGTGATGACAGGATGGAGGGGAGCTGGGGGAGCTCGCACCTTAGGGGAGAAATGCTGGCAATTGGGACAGTGTTTGACTGCCTCAATGTAATCACTGAAGAGGGAAGGCCAAAAATACCCAGCGTGCATGAATTTCTGGGCAGTAGCAAGACCGGAGATATTGAGGACCCGTTCAGCTTCAGTGTCCGTGAGACAATGACGAAGGACGGTATCTATAGCGCAACGATAGAGGTCGTCACTAATAAGAAGTTATCGGGGAGCCTGGTGTCAGATACGTCGGCGAGCCTCACGATCAAGGTGGAGGGCGAACTTTTGGGTTCGCAAGTAAGTAAGAATATCTCCGTACCACAGATCATCTGAAGTAATGGAGAATAAGTGTTCATCCGAAAAATCATCATTAACTGGAGGGTCCTGCGTTCCAGTAGGTAATTCAAAAATGAGTTCAGCGAGGGCTAATCCTTTCTTACTTTTTGGTGTGACAAATTCGAGGTCGAATTCCTGATGGATAGCAACCCAACGGGCGTACTTCCCAGTGAGGATGCGACGACTCAATAGGAAAGCCATGGGGTTGGAATTAGTCGCAACCTTGGTGGAGTACATAAGGATATAATGACGAAGTTTTTGGACTGAGAACATGACAGCCAGCGCTAATTTTTCTTCATGTGAGTAGGAAATAGGAGGCCCTAGAGGTTCTTACTGGTGTAATAGATCACATGCTCGATACCGTTGTCATCTTCCTGGATTAGAACTCCAGCGACCGAATAGGTGGAAGCGGAGATGTAAAGGATGAAGTCCCTATCAAATTCTGGAGGGTGGATCAAAGGAGCAGATGTGAGAGCCTGCTTGAGGGCGTCAAAAGACTCATGAGCATAGGTATCCCATATAAATGGGATGTTAGATTGGAGGAGTCTAAGGAACCCATGTGCGGTGGTGGCATAGTCAGGAACAAAACGACGAAGAAAATTAGCTTTGTCTTGGAGACTTTGTAGCTGGCGTAAGGTACGAGGAATGGGAAGTTCAAGAATGGCTTGGACTTTTAATGGGTCAAGAGTGATACCATATTTGGACACGATGAAGCCTAGGAGATGGCCGGAAAGAACACAGAAGACACATTTCAACGGGTTAAGGCGGATATTATACTTGCTACATCAGAGGAAGATGGTGTGCTGATCGTGGAGGTGTTGTGCCCGATGTTTAGAACGCGTAGTGAGGTCATCTAAATAGGCAAGGATAATATGAGTTAAGTCATCGAAACAATAAGACATGGCCCGTTGAAAAGTGGCGCCGATGTTTTTAAGGCCGAAAGGCATGACCCTGTAAGCGAAAGTTCCCCACAGACTGATGAACACGGTTTTAAGTTGATCAGCAGGACGGATAACGATTTGGTTGTATCTGGAGAAACCATCCATAAAGGATAGAACCTCATGCCCTGCACACTCATCAATGATTTGGTCAATGAACGGTGTGGGGAAGTTGTCTTTGGGACAAGCTTTGTTCAAGTCGCGAAAGTTTGTGCAGACATGGATGGTGCCTTATTTCTTGAGGACGGGAACTAAGTTGGACACCCAAGTGGTGTATTCAATGGGGTAAATAAAACCAGCCTGCTTGAGCTTATCGATTTCGGCTTTGATAGCATCACGTCTGGAAGGATTAATGGGTCTCAACTTTTGACGGACTGGGTGGGAATGAGGCCATGTGTCGATATGGTGTTCGACGATGGCGGGATCGAGTCCGGGCATTTCAGACTAGGACCAGGCGAAAATATCACGGAATTCTTTGAAAAGCTTAGTGTAAGCTTCAATTTCGTCCGGGGTGCATTGGGCACCCAAGGTGACATATTCTTCGATTTTTGGTTTGACCGAAATGTCAATTTTAATGGTAGGAGAGATATTGGCCATGTTTCCTTCTTTGAAAGCATCGAGTGCAGGGATGGGATTTTTGAACCAGTCGACTGCGTGGGGGATGAAGTCTTTGGTTTCCACATCATATTGGTCATGGGACTACTATGGGAGGAAGTATGCACGATGGTGCATATCATCCCAGGGAAAGTCAGGGTGGGTCATGGCTTCCATAATGTCTTCATCTGACTGGAAGATGGGAATACTGGAGGAAGGGGGATCACCCGATGATGTAGCAATACTTGACTGGTCATCTTGTCGAAAAGGGCTCATATGGGCAATGTGGGTAGATCCAAGGTCTACTGAGGTGGAGCCGATAGTGTCCACAGGTAGGAGGTTAGGCGAATCATCTCTCAAGGATGACTATAGGTAAAAAATAGTGGACAAAGGCTCTGTTGTTTCGACAACTGGAGGGGGAAAGTGGATGGGAGTAGGAAGATCCTCTGGGCCTACCGGGGTAGAATTCGCAAACAAGTTAGAAGGTATATTGTCATGCGTAGCCTTGAATTGGTGGTATGTGTCTAAGGAGGAACGATACTCTTTAAGGTGGGGACAGAGGTGGGTGTAATGGCCATGGAAATTGCACAAAGCACAAGGGTGATTTGTGGGCAAGGTTTTGAGTTTCGGGATAGAATCAGGGATAGTGATGTAGACTTCAGGGAGATCAGATTCTGGGAATGTCTCATTGACCAGGGCCTTGATATGTGGCAATTCAGGACACGTATGGGTGGCGTGACCGACAATATCGCACAAAGCGCACTGGATAGCGCGCTTTGGCGGTCGAGGAGGGGTATGGTTTTTCGGGGCTGTGTGGTCCTTATTGGATTTTGTGGGAGCTTTGCCCCCTTTTCCTGATGCCATCACAATAGGAGATGGTGTTGGCGGAGGTGTGTGAGGCACCATGGTAGCGAGAGAAGTGAGGGGGACCGGTTGAACCGAGGTCAAAGCAAGGTAGGGTTTGGGGTGACCAGGTGGGGTAGAGGCTGGAGGGTCAAGGTACCAGACAGGTATGCCTAGGGTCAGGTTAGGGAGAGAGAGGGTGGCCATGACAGGGACCGTATAGATTCCGGGAGGGGGAGACATGAAAGGTATCTGACCAGTGAGATAATGACCAGGAGGGATGGCACTGAGCTGATTGAGGGCTAGGGGAACCGACCCAGGAGGATTGAGGGGTTTAGGGATACCAGCTGTAGGAGGAGGGCCAGAAGGAGGAGGTCTGGCTGGCTAAGATGAATGGATAGGAGTGTGTTGCGGTGGGCGAGGTTGAGTCTGAGGTTACTGACTAGCTGAAGCGGGCCACTTAAGTGCAGCCCGAGACGATTGCATCATGCAAACATTCGATAAGCTGGGATCAGAGATAGGAGGAGGAGGGAGACCGGGAAAAGTTCCAAGCAAAGAGGAGTTTTTATAGACGCTGGGAGAGATGCTAGTCAAGGAATCGATGGTTTTCTTATTGGCTACAGAAGAGATGGTCATCTCAGGGGAGGTCTGGGACTTTGGCTCATGATAATTCAACTGGTCGATGGTGACTATCTTTCCATTGTGAGGAAAAGACATCTTGCGAAAAACCGCGGAAGAGACAGCAGACATGGCATAGGTGTAGCTTCGCCCCAATAGAATGTTGTAATCTAGAGGAGCGTCGATGACATTGACGTCAACGCAAACAGTCTTGCTCGTAAGAGTGATAGGGAAATTACGGAAGAGGCCAATGGGCTGGGAGGCATGGCCATCCCACGCTCGGAGGGTGATCGTGGAAGGGGCCAACTCAGGAGATCTGAGTTGCTTCCAAACCGAAGCGGACATCACACAGGTGGATGACCCCTCATCAATTATACACCGAGAAATGTTAGCATTTCGGATTTTGACTGGGATTTGGAAGGCTATGGAAGCAGGGAGGGGAGGATGTTCCAATTGATGGGCGTCGAAAACAATCATTTGGTCATCAGTAGGATCTACAACGCCCATGTCAGATAGTAGAGCTTTCTTTTGGGAAGGGCACGATTGGAGGAGTTCCAATGTGGAAATGGCAGCAGGAGACTACGCCAAATCATCTACTACGCTATAGGAATCAGCAGCTCGACCAGGAGAAACATTTCAGCGTAATGGTCCTTTAGGGATCTTGCTATGAACCTCACTTTTTGGTTGAGGGATGTGTAAGGGACCATTGGATGTCGAAAGAGGCTCGGTAGATCCTGAAGGAGGGGACTGAGAGGCAGACCGAACAGGAGGCTTGGGGTACTGGCGAGACCGAGTTTGAAGGTGAAGGTCGATGGTTAGAGATGGATAAGGGTTCATCATGAGGATCTGGTAATCGGAGGAACTAGAAGGGGAAGGTTGAGTGGCGACCTGTCCATCAGGTGGTTGGGCAGCCACGAATCGTTGCTGAGGGGAAGGATCAGTAGTGGTCACATTAGGGGGAGCATGAGGGGAGGCATGTTGTCCTCACAATGCGGCCTGTGAATCCCACATCTACCGCATATGTGGTAAGAGGGGACAATCGTGGGTGTAATGACCATAAAAACCACAACACGAACAAGGCTTATTTGTGCAAAGAGGCCTATCCTACTTGGGATGAGTGCCCTGTTGCTGGTTAGCAGTGTTAGGGTCAGTACCTTGAGGATTGGGTCCATGAGTACCAGGGGCAGATTGATTTGGATTGCCTCTCCGCCTTCTTTGAGAAGAAGGGGGATTAGTCGCGCCCTGCTGTGCAAAGAATTGCCTTGGAGGGGGCTGTAGGTGCTGTTGCGGGGGTGGAAGAGGCAAGGGAGGTGGAAGCGCATATGCTGGAGGAGCTGGCGCACTAGGCTGTGGATAATGATAATGGTTAGGTTGGGCAACATTGAGGTAAGCAAGAGGTTGGGAAAAAGGATGAGGCATGCCGTATCCTGGATACATGCTACCTGGAGGGGGAAAAGTGCTAGAGGTGATGGCCCCTCCCGGAGGGAGACCATAGCCCATAGGAGGTTGAGCATACAGATGAGAAAGAGCTCCAACGATACCGTCGGCGGAATGAGATGCCCCTGGGGCGTTAGCGCCACCAGGCCTGGGGAGGTCAGGAAGGATGGTATAAACATAACCAGATTGAGCGTAGATCAGGTCATATTTCAAGACTACTTGGAGGGTGGCTTCTTTGGTTTGAGGGAAATAGGAGGCGACATCTTTGCCAATGGGAGGTAAGAGAGTGCAAAGGAACCAATCCATATAAACCCGATATTCGAAGGGGGGAGCTCAACATAAGCTCCATATTCTCCGCCATTCCTAGACATGAGTGGAAAGGCGGGTCGAAGAGGTTTTCTTGAAAGAAGTCAAAAGCTCTGTACCAGTATCGTATCGGAGAGGGAGCTAGAAATAAGATAAAAAGGCTTGGGAAATGGTTGCAAAGGTGGTATGGGAAGAGGTGGCTTGGTCAACATACCATTTAGAAGCTTCGCCGGTAAGCGTGCATTGGAACAACCGAAGACGGATGGAATCATCGGTAATGGAGTTGGAGGAACACCACATGTGGAAAGATCGGACATGGTTGGTTGGATCTTCTCCAGCAAGGCCTTCGAACTTAGGGATGTCGGAGGGGAGCTTGGTTGGCATAGCAGGCCAACCAACATCGTGGCGGATAGGGTCATTGATCAGCTGATTGAAATCGAGGAGGTTGAGGCCTGCGATGTATGGTAGCAAGGGTGCGGCCGAGGTAGTTCCTGTGGCAGTTCCGCTAGTAGTAGTTCTGGCATTAGGGCTGGGATTACCGCTAGCGTTAGGCCCTGGACCAGACATATTGAAGGTGACAGGGAGAGAACCAGAAGTAAAAGGAGAACCCAATGAATCAGAAGAGGAGTCGGAATGCGGTCTCGGAGGAGGACTGGCTCGACGACGGCGGGATGGAGCAGGTTGACCGACCGGAAACTGAGGGTGAAGGCCAAGAAGTCTCCGGGAGGTGTGCCTTGGGGGCGCAATGGTGACAACACAAACACGGCACGAGGGGAAGAAGAATGACTGACAAAGGAAGGGAGGTGCAGAATCAAGTGATTACAATGTCGAAACAAGGGCAAAAAGGTGCAGTGTCAATTGATTTTAAAGTCTTTTCCTGGCGGTGTAAACCAGGCTCTTCTTCACTTAGGGTGAGTGTGTGGTGTGCGTTAATTTTAATTTTTAAACCCTTTTCATTTTGAGAGCAAGAGAAAAAGTGTGCTGCGTAACTGAAAATAATGCTGCAAAAACAGTATATAATGCTGAAATAACAGAAAATTAACAGCTACTAGTGCATCGATTGAACCCAAGAAGGCGGGTCTCTCAAAACTAATCTAAAAGAGGGAAAAAAAAATCTAGTCAAAACACACTAAAAAGAGGCCAATAGATCTAGGGTCGAAAGGGACAGGGATCTAAAGGAGAAAGCTGCTAAAAAGAGGTGCAGATCACAGCCAAGAGGCAGAGGCAAGGTGGCTGGAAAAAAGGAGGAAATCAGCAAAAAGCAGAAGGGGCAAGGAGGAGGCCCTAAAAGTAGATCCAAACAAAACTTCAGGAGGTGATTTGAAAGGGAGAAGAGCTGATTAGAAGAGGTCTGAAAAGGAGGTATCAGATCTGGAAAAAGGGGGGCTGAAACTCTGAAAAAACAGACCTGAAACAGATAAAAAATCTTCCACCAAAAGTGGAGGGTACTGAAGCCCTAGGGGGCTATGTTCCCACTTAGATGAGAAAAACAGATCAGAAACAGGTCGAAACGGGCTGAGACAGAGGCTGGAAAACCCTGACAAAAGCTTTAGAAAAACCTAGAAAAATTGCAGAAAAACAGCAGAAAAATTGGCAGGTCGCGGGTTCTGACCTGTTTTCTATGCAGGTCACAGAAAATGGGCTACAAAGTGCGACCTGGAGGTCCAGGTCACAGTTTATGGGCTGAAAAGTGCGACCTGAAGCTCTGGGTGTCCCGGCGGCAGATTTCTGGAAAAGTTGTCGTCTCAGTTGCGGCTGATGTCTGTCACCTGCGCAATAGGGCCAGAAACACGCGGAAGTTAGAAATTTTAATGTTTTAGGGTTTTATAGGTGAAAAACAACATGAAAATAGGAAAAAAAAAAGCTGAAAAGAAACCCTAAGGTCTGAAGTAGCTGGATATGCAGGAATATGAAAAACGAACCCGTGTGGAGTTGCCAATTGTTAGTATGAATCCTTTGTTGAAGTGTACGAAAAAAGACCACTTTAACTACGCATAACTAATAGCCCTAACATCAAATATGGCTGCCAATATCTTCAGATCTGCAGTTAGTTGATCAAGACAAGAGCTGCAAAAAACCAGATCTATGCATAGAAAGACATTAAGCAGCAAAAATAAGGGTTTGCTCCATATATCCAATAGACAAGACAAGAAAAATTTTTGAAAGAATTTTTTGTATTAAGAGCACCTCGGAGGAAAACAAGAAGATGTTTCCAATTCTCCTCAATGGGATGGGTTCTTGGAAGTCCTCAGCACTTCAGATCTAGCATTTCTCTCTCCTATTGGTGTAGAAAACCCAGACAAAGATAGAACTCAAAGGGAGCTCACACAACAAATAATGGAAAATATGACAATGATAATGGCTCAAAGTCAGACCAAGAGTATAGATCCAGAGTGATCTAATAGGCAACAAAAGGTGAAGAATGGTAGGAGAAACCTTCCTATTTATAACAAAATATTGGGTCATTCTAGATCTTGGTGCATGATTAAAATAACATTAACCAAATCTAGATCCACCTTTTATGGAATATTTTATTATATTTTTTGGAGGGAAAAAGTATTTGACTTGGGTCAAATCCCTTTATTTGTGAATAATAAATAAATAAATGGTTTATTTATCATTTTAAGGAAGTGGTTGAAGGATAATCAAATAAATAATGATTTATTTAATTATTTATGGGTGATTTAGTCATATTTAGCAAGGAATATTATTTAAATAAGATTTAAACAATTATTCCTAGAAAATAATAAGATAAATAAGGATTTATCTAATTAATTTCTTTGTTTTGGGTTAAACATGACCATGAATAATAATTAAATTATTGTTTAATTAATTATTCCTTGAAGAAAATCAAACAAATATAGGTTTGTTTAATATTTCCTTTTGGGGTTTCCTGTTTAGACCATAAACAACCTAATAAATGTGTTTTATTAAGTTATTTTACATAGTGAAAGCAATTTTACTTAGGGTAAAATTGGTCTTACATGGTGTACTTGGGTCCATCTAATGATAGTATGTTAGATGACCAAAAAATGGTGTAACAAAAGTTATAAATTTTCTTTTGTCTCCAGTCATATGTTTTGAGCAGTCACTGTCCAGATACCATTGGCTTTTCAGGTCTTGAGCAGTTAGAGCCAGGTCACACTTATTCACCTTCTTTTTCCACTGGAAGCATCCTTTTGGTTGGTATCTTTTGTGAGATGATGAATCACATCCTCTTAGAGGAAATTTGGAAGGCATATGTCCAATTTTATTGCATACACAACATTTGATCATAATTTTTGCAGAATTGTGAGTATGAACAAAATTTCTTTGATTCATAAACCTCCTTGAGGTGTTGAACATCAATCTTTGTTCATATTTCCTACACTCAATGATTTTATGAAAAAATTCCTTACAATAAAAATAGTAACCATAGAAAATATTTGCATACCTGATGTAAGGTTGTCTTCTCCATTTGTTTTCTTGAGACAATCTCTTCACTGTTTGCATCTTTTGCTGGTTTGAATTACTCCTCTTTGCATGACAGTATGCAGAAATGTCTCTCTTCTTGTGGCAGACATAACAGGTGGCATTTTTCATAGGAGGGAAGAATCTCCCTTGATGGCTTCCAAATTTGACATACTCAAGGGTATATGAATATTTTACTATTGTCTGAGTATTTCTTTCATTATTTGTTATTAGAGGTTTCTTCTTGGTTTTGTCTCCCTCCTTACATGTTTCTTCCTTTGTAGGGATTATTTGAGATGCTTCATCATCCTTCTTTGATTTTACAAAAATAATCTCTCTGTCTTCCTTTTCTTTGATTTTACTTGATTCTCCTTCATAGCCTATTCTATTTTTTATCATAGGAGATCTTTGAGCATCCAGAATTTCGTTCAACCTACCAGAGCTTGTTGTTTGAGAAGAATTTATAGCCACTTTTCTTAGAGCATTTTCTAATTTCTTCCTGAGACAGACTACTTATTCTTCCAACTTCTCTTGTTCCTAATTTTTCTCCTTGATTTTCTTAAGTAACATGTCTTCTATATTCTTGGCTTCTTCAAGCTCTATCTTTAGCTGCATGAGGACTTTTGAATTCTGTTCTTCTTGTACATACTTGAGGAGAATGTCCTTTTTTTTTCTACACTTTAGTTTGAGTCTATCAATCTCCTCCAGGGCACTTCTTAGCTCCCCCTCAAGGTCGAATTCCCCTTCTTCTTCTTCATCTTATAGCAGGAGTCCTTCAAGTTCTTCAATGGCCATCAATAAAAATTTAGAGGTTCCCTCTTAACTTGAGGGTTCATCTGAGTCTTCAGATGTACTGTTGTCTTGTTGAGCATAGAAGGATTTTCTACTAAATTTATTTCATTTCTTCCAGTTCTTTGATGTATTTTCCCCTGATTCTTGAGGTCGGTTCCTTACTTTCTTGTGAGAACACTTAGCAGCATAGTGTCCAAATCTTCCACAGTTAAAGCATTTGAAAGGAATTTTACCTTTATATTTACCTGAGCCTCTATCCATTTTGTTGAAAAATTTAGCCTCTTATTCATCAGAGGAAGAACATGTATCTTCCTTTTATTCTTTCTTCTTTTATGTTTTAAAAGCTACCTCCCTTGTACTTGGCTTCTTCTATGGGAGTCTCATCTCATAGGTTGTTAGATTTCCAAGTAACTAGTTCATAGTCAAGGTCTCCCAATCAACTATTTCCTCTATTGCAAACACCTTGGGATTAAACCTCGATGGAAGAGATCTTAGAATATTTTGCACAATTATACTTTCTAGTATGGTTTCTCCAAGAGATTTCATATTGTTAACAATCTCTGCAACTCTTAAGAAGAAGCTTCCAACATCTTCATCATCATTCATTTTTAAATTTTCAAACTTGGCTCTATATACTTGAATTTTTGCAGTATTTACCTTTTTATTTCCTTCATGGATATTCTCTAGAGTGTCCCACATAGCTTTGGCAGTCTTATTGTGCATTATTTTGATAAATTCAGCCTCACAAAGTCCACTTAAGATTTCATTCATGGCCTTTTCATTTGCTACAAATTCTTGTTTAGCTTCTCTTTCTAGGTCAATTGCCTTTGGGGCATATACAAATTCTACAACAGCCCATACCTCTATTCCTAGAGACATTATGTATGCTCTCATTCTGATTTTCCAGAAGGCATAATTAGCACCAGTGAAGAAAGGGGCTTTATTGGTTGAGCTTCCTTCTTGACTAGCCATCTTGGGGGCCTAGGATCTCCTTTCAGTGGTTAAACTGGTACAAAAGGAACCTACTCTAATACCAATTGTTGAATTCTTATTTAAACTAAGAGGGGAGGGGAGGGGGGGTGAATCAGTTTAACAGATATATGAGTTTTTAAATTTTTCATCAACTTATTTACAACTTGCTTTTATAACCAACCTTAGTATATGAACAGTCTTAATATGTTGCACCAAGTATTAAATTAATGTGACATCAAACACATTATGAGAGCAGAAAACATTAATAAGAATTGGTAAATCATCTCAGCACACATGTAACACAAATAGAGACAACAGATATAAGTGGAAACCCATAAAGGGAGAAAACCACATCTCATTATTGTTGTGATGCAAAGGCAAGCTCCAACTCCCTCTCACCACTATTTTTCTATAGGCACCAACCTACAAGAGGCTCCAACCTCAGTCAGCTACAACTGATAGCTATCAAGCTTCAACTTGATAGGGAAGCTCCAACTTCCTCAATTTATCAAAAGAAATGTTTGGTGATTTACCTCAGATATCAGCTCTATTCTGTAGCATCTCTTTCTGCTCCTCTCTTCATTTTATTCTCTGCCTCAATCTTCTGTACTCTACATTCTCTATTCTTACTCTCTCTAACCTCTATATGCATATCAAGTTGATATTATATATAGAGTTCATCACATTACTGTTTTTATTCCATAAGGAATTTGGAGTGAACAACCATGACTCTTTGGCTTCTGCCTTCTCATTTCTTTGTCCAACTCATTTAAAAAAAATATAACAATGTGTAAAAATTTCAATGCTACAGTGAGATTTTTCTTTTCCTTTAGATACTTGCCTTTGCATCACAAACAATATAAAAAAATGAAAACATTTACATTTCTAGTTATAGTATATAAATCTTCACTCAACCCTTGGCTTGCTGGTTTTTTCCTTTCTGTTGCTGTCATGCAACTGTCCTGTATACCTTTGTTTACTGCAACTCTGAGCACTTGTGCATGTACACCTATTTACTGCAATTTTAAATCCCTTCGCTGCATACCTCTTCAATTCTACAGTCTTTGTTTACCTCTCTACATATTCTCCACACCCACTGTAGTTGTGTATTTTCTATATATATGCCTATTTTATAAGTTTAGGTCACCAATAAATATCAAAGTCTCATGCATCAATTAATCATTCAAAAAGGGTCCACAATATGTCTAATCTGGGAAATCTCTGTTCATTGTGGAGGTTCTACTTCTCGGCTTCAAACCTTTAATAACCTCCGTATAGGTGCTCATATGAAGATTCATTAATATAAACTTTGACTTTGGTTAATAAAAAATCAAAATATTGTGCTTACTTCTTTAACATTAAAGATTTTCAATCGCCAACGAATGCATAACGCATATGTATACCTCTCCTTTTTATTCCTTTAACCCACGCGCAACAGTCATATACAATGCATATGTTTAAGTTATATGGTTGGCGCCTTATTACTACATCCCTGCTCTATTAAATAATGTGTGAACTATAATAGTTCCAAAGATTAAACATTTATTTTAATCCTCGGATAACCATATAACTCGTTACACATAAAAGTCTAGCCCAAAACATATATCAAAGTCTTTAAATCGATATCTGACGTTTTATAATATCAATATCCATAATATAATATAACCCCCACTCGAATGTTAAGAATCTTTATAACATCCTTTGATTTTCACTTTCACTAACATTTATAATTAAAATGAAAACTTTGTACCAAAACCCATTTTGTAACTTGTTAAACTCATCGTGTAATGAATATGGTGTAACCTTCAAGGTATGAACCCCGCCAACACTTCATATTACATTTATCATCAATGTATGACATTACGTCATATATGATGGTTTTGATTCGATCCACGTCTTATTAAAACTTCATATCATCGCGTCAGTTGTTATAATATTAATATACGCCTCGACTAAGGTTTAAACCTCAAATAATAACCTATGTAATTGCCTCGGGCCCACAGCTTAATACATATATGTGGTCTATCACAGCAGTTCATTTCCCATTCACATCCAATGGCGCATGTCTTATCACGCTCCAACCCTCCGATCCTACAGTAATCGCACAATTAAACGATATGAAATTTAACTCTCAGAAGCCATGCAATGAACTGGGGCCTAGCCTCTTAACGCACCCTTGTCATCCGACGGTGGGAGGCTTATTGCGTCTTCCAGAATGATTCGATGACCATAATCCAATATCGTGTTCATTTCATCGTCGACAGTTAATGCGCGATAGCCATGCAATGAGAGTGGCTTCTCCAACCCACTTAAGACCACGTGTCAGCTCCTAGCATATATCGTGTTTTAATTGTAAATACAGCTTACCATACAAAAGAAGTGCGATGAAAACCATCGGGTGTTCCAAACCCACTATCACTGTTCACAGCGCTCGTGGTTCCTCTCCTTTTCCCTTAGGATTACGTCGTGCTCTTTAACAACGTTTCATTTGTAGTCAAACCGCTCCGTCACACAGTTCTAATGTTTCATTTTAGGACCATGCCATCACTTCAGAATACTCAAACTGAGATTAACATCCCTCCTTATCCACCTCGACACTTATAACTCAAACCACGCGGTCGATGGCATAACCTTGCATCTTCTAATGAGTGAATAATCTCAGAACTCCATTATGGGGCTTCTTCCCGGCACCGTAGGTGTCCTCTGCCCATTATGAAATTGGCCACACAGGCTAGATTCCCAATACCCAATAACAGTATCCCCTTTGTCTACCAAAGGTGTGTACTAATGCCATAGCCTCCCATACATCAAAATTCAATTACATAGTTGGCTTCAGAGATCTAGCCATTCCTCACATATATATATATATATATATATATATATATATATATATATATATATATATATATATCAATTCCTCAACATAGGAATCCAGTCATCAATGAATAAATCAATGTACACATAATACCAACAGGAATGCATGCATAAGAATAAATAGGTTCTTCATATAAATGAAATTTCTTACAATCTTCTTGTCCTCGGCCATATATTCAAAGTTAATGGCCTTCTATTCTCCTAATTTCCCTCTCTGGCTTCCTAACACTATGCATCTCAGTGAAGGTCTCTATGCAGGTCTTTATGCAGGCCTCTATGCAGGTCATTGTCAAGGAATCAAGAAAAAACAAATCATTTGAGGCCTCCTCTAGTTTTTCCTCTGTTGCTTGACCATTTTATTTCAACAGTTCCCATCTATGCTGTCTCCTTCGCGATGTCTCTATAAATAGACTCTCCCTCTGTTCTTCTCATGCTCCCTGTAAAGACCTACTATCTTCCCCTTTGCCTATACTGTTGTCCTTTGTCTGTCTCTACCTCTGCTACCTCCTTTTCCATCAATGACAATATTTCCAACAAACCTTGACCTTAAACTTAACGTTAACCTAACCTTAATCTTAACCTTAACCTTACCCTAACTGTACCCTAACCTTAACCTTAACTTTACCCATAACCTTAACCTTACGCTTAACCTAACCTTAACCTTGACCAAACCCTTAACCTAAGCTTAACCTTAACCTTAACCTTATCCTTATCTTAACCTTAAGGGTAAAGTTAAGGTTAAGGGTGAAGGTTAAGTTTAGGGTTAAGGTTATAGCTAAGGTCAAGGTTAAGGTTAAGGTTAGGTTAAGGTTAACCTTACCCTTACCTTAACCTTAACCTTAACCTTAACCTCGACCTTGACCTTAATCTTACCCTTAACCTTATCTTAACCTTAACCTAACCTTAACTTTAACTTTAACGTTAACCTTACCTTAACCATAACCTTAACCTTACCTTAACCTTAACCTTACCCTTAACCTTATCTTAACTTTACGTTCACTATATCCTTAACCTTGACCTTAACTATAACCTAACCCTAACATTGACCAAACCATTAACCTTAACCTTAACCTTAAATTAAACCTTAACCTAACCTTAATCTTAACATTACCCTTACCCTTAACCAAATCCTTAATCTTAACCTTAACCTGAACCTTAACCCTAACCTTAACCTTGACTTTACCCTTAACCTTAACCTTAACCTGACTAAACCTGTAACCTTAACCTTAACCTTCCCATAACCATAACCTTAACCTTAACCTTGAGCTACCCCTAACCTTAACCCTATCCTTAACCTTAACTTAACCTTAACATTAACCTTAAATTAATCTTAACCTTGACCTTAACTATAACCTAACCCTAACCTTAACCTTGAATTTACCCTTAACGTAACCTTAACCTTGACTTTACCCTTACCCTTAACCTTATCCTTAAGCATATCCTTAACCTTAACCATAAACTTACCCTTCTTGACATTAACTTTAAAATAACCTTAACCTTAACTTTTCCCTTAACCTTGACCTTAACCTTAAGCTTAACCTAACCTTAACCTTAACCTTAACCTTACCCTAACGTTAACCTTGAATTTACTCTTAATGTAACCTTAACCTTGACTTTACCCTTAACCTTACCCTTAACTTTAACCTTACCCTAACCTTACCCTTGACCTTAACCTTAACCTTAAAATAACCTTAACCTTAACTTTTCCCTTAACCTTGACCTTAACCTTAACCTTAACCTTACCCTAACCTTACCCTAACCTTAACCTTAACTTTACCCATAACCTTAACCTTACCCTTAGCCTAACATTAACCTTGACCTTGACCAAACCCAACCTTCACCTAACCCTAATAAAGGTTAAGGTTAAGGTTAAGGTTAAGGGTAAGGTTAAGGTTAAGGTTACGAGTTTCGTAAGGTTAAGGTTAAGGTTAAGTGTAAAATCAAGGTTAAGGTTAAGGTTACTGGAAGGTTAATGTTAAGGTTAAGGTTATGGTTAGGTAAGGTTAAGGTTAAGGTTAAGGGTAAAATCGGTTACGTGTTTAGTCAAGTTAAGGTTAAGGTTAAGGGAAAGGTTAGGTTAAGGGTAAATTTAAGGTTAAGGGTAAAGTTAAGGTTAAGTTTAAGGTGACACTAACCTTAACGTTAAATTTACCCATAAGCTTAACCTTACCCTTAACCTAACCTTAACCTTGACCTTGACCAAACCCTTAACCTAACCTTAACCTTAGCCTTAACTTAACCTGACCTTAACCTTAACTATAACCTAACCCTAACTTTAACCTTAACCTTAACCTTAACCATAACCAAACCTTAACCATAACCTTAACCTTAACCATAACCTACCTTAACCTTATCTTAACCTTAATTATAACCTAACCCTAACCTTGACCAAACCTTAACCTTAACCTTAAATTTACCCCTAGCCTAACCTTAACCTTAACCGTAACCTTCCAATAACCATAACCTTAACCTTAACCTTGACCTTACCCATAACCTTAACTATAACTCTAACCTTAACCATACCCTTAACATTATCTTAACCTTAACCTAACCCTAACTCTAACCTTTACCTTAATTATAACCTTAATTTTAGGTTAGGTTAATGTAAGGTTAAGATTACGGTTAAGGTTATAGGTTACATTAGGTTAAGGTTAAGGTTAAGGTTAGGGTTAAGGTTATGTTAAGGTCAAGGCTAAGGTTAAGGTTAAGGGTAAAGTTAAGGATAAGGTTAAGGTTATGGGTTTAGTCAGGTTAAGGTAAAGGTTAAGGTTTAGGTTAGGTTAAGGTTAAGGTTAAGGTTATGGTTATGGTTATGGTTATGGGAAGGTTAAGATTAAGGTTAGGTTAAGGTAAAGTCAATGTTAAGGTTAGGTTAACGTTAAGATTAGGTTAAGGTTAAGGTTATGGGTTTAGTAAGGTTAAGGTTAAGTTTAAGGGTAAGGTTAAGGTTATAGTTAAGATACGGTTTGGTCAAGGTTAAGGGTAAGGTTAGGTTAAGGATAAAGTTAATGTTAAGGTTAGGGGAAATGTCAAGGTGAAGGTTAAGGTTAAGGTTAGGGAAAATTTAAGGGTTAGGTCAAGGTTAAGGGTTTAGTTAGGTTAAGGTTAAGGTTAAGGTTAAGGTTAATGTTAAGGGTTTATTCAAGGTTAGGGTTTGGTTATAGTTAAATTCAAGGTTAAGGTTAGGTTATAGTTAAGGTTGAGGATAAGGTTATGGGAAGGTTAAGGTTAACGTTAAGTTAAGGTTATGGTTAGGTTTGGTCAAGTTTAGGGTTATGTTGTAGTTAAGGTCAAGGTTAAAGTTAGGTTAAGGTTAAGGTTATAGGTTTAGTCAATGTTGTAGAGGTAAATCCCCTCTGGGGACAGAGGCGATCCCTACTAGCCCAGATCGGGTCTAGCAAAAATCGTACCACACTAAGGTGCAAGTTCCTAATTTCAATAGACCAACTTGCGATGAAGGCCTACCTCAAGTCCGACGCTGTTGTTTGTAGAGAAGATGACGCTCATGTTTCCTTGCTCCAGCAGATCACAATCCTCTCGCTCGCCACTATCGAACACCTACACACATAAGAAACACAACAAACAAAATCGTAAAACCCTATATATGCAATTATGTATTAGTCAGAGAAGAAAAAACTCATGATCATAATGAGCAATACGAGTGGAACCATAACCAATAGTCGCTTATCATTAATTCATAAGAAGGAAAATACAACCTGGCTCTGAGCTGAATCTTCCTTCGGCAGGTCATCAGCGGAATATGTCTCGGTAAAGCTTGCTGGGAATGGGGACAAGCCTCTCTCTTTGATTTTCAATCTCCTTGCTATTTATTTGGCACTATGAGGACTATTGCAACATTATTTAGGCTATGAAGGCTCTTGGAGACTCAACCATTCAGCCCTTCAACCATTCAACCCCTTCATCAATGAATGAATGCTATATTTATAGATGAGAGGAGGAGGTTGGGATCCATGCAATAATGGAATGGAAGCCTTATCACTTGGGAGGTTCCCCATAAGATGTAAACAAGAGGCCAAAGGAGGAAGGTCATGGTTATTCAGTCGCAACCACTCCTCATGACTCATCCACGAAGTTGTTGTAATCGAAACTTTGCCTCTTTTTTAAAAAACTTTCCATAAGCAGATTGGCGCAGGTGCTCAACTGGGATAGAGCGCCAATTGGCATGGGATAGGTGTTAATTTTCCTCATTTTATTGAGTATATAACGGGATGCCAGCACCAAGGAAAAAACAGGTGTTTTTAGGGGTCTGCTCAGGAAATGATCAACAGAAAGAATGTTGTCCTCATGGCAAGGGATGCAATGAAGGTATTTTCAAGGCATGACACTGCTTATTGGTCACATAAATGACCCTCCAATGGGTGAGATGGGAATTTTAGGGACGGTGAAAAATTACTGTGTAACAGATGCCCCCTAAAGCATGAGGCCCGAAAGAGAGAGAGGGGTGAAATGCTTTACGAGAATGTGTCCAACTGGAAACATCGTCGTCGAAAAACATGCATAGAGAAGTAAAAATGATATCTCAAATACATGATATATGTGGTATGGGTGCAACCATCCATAACAGAGTATACAATAACCAAGATCCAAGGCATGGATGCTGTTGTACCTTAAGAGACAATTCCTTGGCTGTGATAAGGAATTAGTGCTTAAGACATTATCTGATTATGTCACAAATGAATATATATCTGCCTCTGTCTTATAAACCCTTAAACATTGATTATGTAACCCTTAAATATCAAATCCATGCATGTTCTGCAATGCTATATTCCACTTATGCTTAAATGAATGAACGGAAGAAAAAGAGAAGAGGATTTCAATCTGATATGCTGTTTCAAATAGAATCTATCATTTTAAAACCCTGAAGAATTAAGTAAAGATAAATTTAAAATAGAGGAGCACACATTAAGGTTTGTTTAACTCTTAAATACATATGTATAAAGAGACCTTTTGTTCCTTACTCTATTTTATTCACAGATAAGAAAACATTGTGTAAACTGGATAACTTTTCAGCATAAACAGAATGATAGAAACTTTCATACTCATTCATTAATTTTCCATTCATGAGTACAAAAATTCGGCTACAAGGTTCAAAACTCGGAACCTTTTCCTTTCTTGGAATATTCTTTAAATACAAAATAACAAAATATTTTCCAGCGATGAAACTAATTCTAAATGCTTTAACTGCTTACAGTTACGGAGGTACATGCCTCAAAAAGGTCCTATTACAATTTACATGATTTTGTGAAAATAACATAACATGAAATTGAACATTCCTAATCTATAAGAACAACCGCTTCTGATACGGCTGCTGAGTCAATGGCTACTTTTGATTGAGATGTTGGGATTCCTTTTGTTGAGTCCATTGAGAATTTTTTGCACTCTTTCCATATCTCACTTTGGGTTGTTAATGAATTCTTGAAACTATGATATTGCAACCTGAATGCAAAAATCTAACTGTGTGTAGGTATTTCTATGAAGAGAGTGTTCACCATCCATAACAAATTGAAATGCCTTTGCAAGAAATTAAACATTGTTTCTCCTTTTAAAATCTACATCTTTTCATGCCTGTTATCCATCTTGCTTTTTGCCAGTATTAATGAATCTTCATAAAATTTCCATGGAAAAATGTTTCCTTTCTTTGTCCAACACGAAGGTAAACCTATTCTTATAAATTTATCAAATGATATATCAAACTTGTTCACTGTCTCTTTGATTCCCAGTAATCTCTTTTCTGTAAATTTCTGGATATCATTCCTAATTATCATCTTATTAACCTCCACAGCATAAAACTATCTATCCTTTATTCCAATGTCTTCTAATTCCTCATCTGACTTGGTAGAAAAAAAGGGGGAGAAACCCCATTTAATATTCTATAAGAAATTGACATATACTAACTGGCAAACTCAAACAAGCCTGCTTCATTTCCCTCTCTTCTAATTATGTCAGTCCAAAATATAACTGATTGCTTCTATTGGTTGACATCCATTATATTTAACCCCAAACTCATAAATTCCTCAACATTTTGATATAAGAATAAATAAACAATCAATGAGGGGAATTTAAAGGAACCTGTGAGAGAAAAGCGCATCAACTGAGAGTTGACAATCTCTTGCCAGAAAGATGAAATATCCAGAACTGTCCCTAGTTTCATCATCATTGCATACATTCCTAATACTAATTTGTCAACTGTAAGGTCATTATATTTGCCTAGAATTTCTGTAATAAAACTCAGAACTGGTCTATTCTCAGCATCAAAAATATCCAAATTGAATTCTTCACCTTCTAGTTGAAATTATTTTGAATTTGGTCTCAAATGAAACATACACTGATTAAATTCTTCTCCTGAAAGGTTTTCAAAATAGATTTCCAATGAGTCTTCTGAGAATTGAAGTGATGACTTGTCTTTTGAGAAACAAAATGCTTGGCGAATCAGCTGCGTCGACACCTGTAGAACAGTCTCCCCCTGCGAATTCATTATAAAGCACTTACCGGGATACATTGAAGAAACCAGCCAACAGATAAATTCGAGAAAGAAATGAGCTTTTGGGATACATGCAGACAGGACACTGGATTTCTTCATGGCAGAAAAAACTGGGGAATTCTTGACATTTAGGTTTACTTGATGATAAAAGAGGGGATGATTTATGGAAGACACGGTATCTTGGATGTCTCTCTCATTGTCCATGAGGGAAATGTGGCTAGTCGAACCAGGTAGTGAAAATCACTTGGCCATGGCTGTACAGACAATAGAAGCAATCCATAAAGTAGTGGAGAATGAAAAGGTGGCGACGACACGGCTCAAAGGGGAAAACAATTACAAATGATTTGAAAATGTGATAAAGATCAATTTAAAATCGGCGCAAACCCGTAATAAATGCCTGAAATGACGTGTAAAAAGTCATTGACAAGTTTTATCATGGATTACAATTGTCTTCCACTTTGCCTCATGACTTCATTGCGGAGGCTCCTGGAGTACGTTGGCAAACTTTGGCTAGTCCCCCCGCAATTAATCTACACCATTGATCGTTGTTTACCCGCGGTCAAATAGGCAAACTGCGGGGGCACTTGATTTAATAACTCACGAGCTCGGTTATAATCTTCAATACTTGCTACTTCCGCTTGGAGACTTGCTCGACGTTTAAACATGAAACTATAATATACATCCAAATAAATTTTAACGATAAACTTAATTTGCATCGAGATTTTAGAAACATTTCTTTTTTATGCTACAGTATAAAAAACATTATACTATAGCATATACTTTTTCTGAATTTCAGATTTTTTTTTTTTTCAAAATAAAATAGAAAAGGATATGCAGATGATCCACAACATCTGGCTCCACCTGGGGATAATGTTTTTGCCACGAAACACTAAGAACCTGCAGATCAGTGCCTTCACTTTGGGCATGTAGTCAAAAATTGCTAAATGAAAAATGTACAATGATAAAACTGGATATATACAATGATGGTCAAAAAGCTCTTAGTGTTGGAAATAATGTTTTAGATATTGCCCATTCATAGGCATATCTATTACTTCTCCTTCAAGACTTTCCAGCATGAAGGTATTATTCATCCTGGCCTCACTAATTTTGAACAGACCGTACCACAAAGGATCAAATTTTCCATGTTTCCCTTTGTCTTACCTCCGGGTATCCCATCTTAATACCAGATCTCCATTCTGAAACATGATTTATTTTTCTTTCCTGTCAAATATTGTCTTCATTTTTTGCTGGTAAGTAAGAAAATTCTCTCGAAATTTATTTCTGCTTTCACTTAACTCCATTACATTATTCATTCTTCTAATCATGGCATTAGGTTCTTCTTGAGCATCTTGAAGGAAATAAATCATAGGTTTCACCAACTGGGTGGGAAATATACTAGTTCATAAGGTGACTTACCAGTGGATCTCCTAGTGTTCATCCTTGTTGCCCATAGAGCAAAAACTAGATTTGAATCCCAATTCTTCTAGTTTTCATTTATTGTCTTCTTAAAATTTTTTACTAATGTTTTGTTAGAAGATTATTCCAATCCATTTACTTGTGGATGATAAGTTGTAGAATGAGACAATATCACATTATAAGTCTAACAGAAATTAATAAACCTGATTGAGTTGAAAACTTGGGCATTATCTATCACAATATTTACTGGACATCCAAATCTGCTAAAGATATTTTCTTCTAAAAACTTCATAACAACCAAATCATTTGCCTTCCTGGTAGGGATTACCTCTACCCATTTTGCAAAATAATCTGTAGCAGTAAGGATCCACTTAAATTGCCGACTAGATGGTGGATTGATTTCTCCAATGAAATCCAATCCCCATTGTCTGAAAGGTTCTTCAACAAAAACAGGGAGAAGAGGTAAAGGGGCTAACCTTTTCTTTTCTACGAACAACTGGCATTTTTGACAACTTTTGACTGTTTTATATACATCAGCAAATACAGAGGGCCAATAAAAACATGATTTGAGAACTTTATGAGTAGTTACCTTCCAACTGTAGTGACCCCCGCACAAACATTCATGATATTCTTTAATTACTTCTAAAAATTTCTCCTCTGTCAAACATAAAAATAACACGCCAGCAGGATCTTTCCAATATAGCTTTGCTTCAATTATGACATAAGGTTGAGCCTTGAGTTTTAAAGCTCTATATTTAGCTCTATTTTCTGAAGGAGGACAAGAAAGAAAGAATAAATATTGAATAATATAGTTGTACCAATCTGAGCAGAGGAATTTATATTTAATTGCTGACTTTGACTGAATATTACCTGTTTCTCCATTGACTTCCTCTACAGGTGCAAATAAATTAATTCCCAGTGCTTGGAAATTTGACTCTGTTAATAATTTGGCCAGTCCCAATCCTCTGATCAATTTTGTTTGTTTAACATCCAGGTCATATTATTTGATTTTAGCAATCCATTTGCCTCTTTTCCCGTCTACATTGCTCTGTACTAAAACATCCTTTACAGCAGAATTAGGAACATATGCTAAAATTTGGGAATGAAGAATATAGGTTCTGAATGCTTTCAATGCTTTCACCAGAGCATATACTTGTTTCTCCAATATATTATATTTTAATTCTACATCTTGGAGCACCTTACTAAAATATGCTACAGGTTGTTCACATTTTTCTTCATTTCTCTGTAATAACACAACAACAATTGTTGAGGAAGACGTAAATGAAAAAATTTGAAATGGCTTCGAATAATCTGGACTAATTAGAACAGGTGCTTCCTGTAGAGCTTCTTTAATTCTTTGAAATATTCCCTTGCTTCTTTGTCCCACTTCACCTCAGCATCCTTTTTTAACATGTCTGTTATTTTCTTGACAATATCTGCGTAATTAGGAATAAATCTTCTTAGAAAATTGATTTTTCCAAGAAACCTATGAATATATTTCTTACTTCGGGGCAGTGGAATTAACTGTATTGCTTTGACCCTTGCTGGATCAATCTTCACTCCTTTTTTGGAAACAATATGGCCCAGAAGTTTACCCTCCTCCAGAACAAACAAATATTTTTTAGGATTCAACGATAATCCATATTTCCTACACTTCAAGAAGGCTTTTTGCAAATGTTGTAGATGTTCCTCATCAGAGTTTGAAAAAATTGTGACATCATCTAGATAAATAACTACAAACTTATCTCCTACAAATGCAATATCCATTTCTCTTTGGAATGTGGCCCCATACATTCATTAGGCCAAACGGGATCCTGGCATACATGAATGTTCCCCAGGGTGTATTGAAAGCAGTTTTCTTTTGATCTTCCTTCTCCATAGCAACCTGGTTATACCCTGAAAAACCATCTACCATAGATAATCTGTAAGCTCCAGTCACTTTTTGCAAGACAAAATCCATTTTCGGCAAATGATAATTATCTTTCAATGAATCCCTATTCAAGTTCCTAAAATATACACACAGCCTTATCTCTCCATTTTTCTTTCTAACTGGTACAAGATTGGAAACCCAATCTGAATATCTGAGAGGAAAAAATATTTTACCCTGTAGCAATTTCTTTACCTCCTTTTCAATCGGGGCCAACAACAATGGATTGATTTGTCTGAGTTTCTATCTATGTGGTTTGACTCTATCTTTCAATGCAATTTTATGTTGAATAATATTCTTATCATAAGTCTTCAAATCATCATATGACCAAGAAAATACATCCTCAAATTGTTTGAACATATCTATGTACCTTTGTTTATAGTCCTTTGGAATGCCTTTGAACAATTTGACCATTTTAGGCTCATATTGAGTTCCTAAATTACAATCTTCCACATTCTCATCTTGATGTGCTTTCTTCTGATTCACTGCCACATCATTAGCATCAAACAGTCTTTTGAGAGGTACCAAACCTCTTGGTAAAATATTGTCTTTCAATTGAATAATATGTTGATCACCAATCTTCTTTTTCAGAATCTTAGACATATCGGCCAAGTCATTTTCATCAGTTTCCAAATCAATCTGATGATCTTCAAAATATTCAATCATCAACAAAAATTGCTTAATATGTTCATCATCCTCAAAAACCTGCCAATGTTTGATATTGTCAGGATCAAAGGTCTGTGTCTCATCTCAATTTCATATCTTAGTCTTGGATTGATCAGAGGTTTGAATGTACTAGCTGCAACTACTAAAGAATCAGCCATTCTATTCTCTTCTCTTGGGATAAACTGTAAGTTGAAAGCTTCAAAGTAGTTTTCAATTAAATCCCATACCTCATTCCTATATGTTCTTAACCTGGGATGTTTAGTTTGACACAAATTCTTAACTTGTCTTATGATTAATTCAAAATCACCAAACATTGTCATAGATTGAATTTTAGCTATCTGTAGACTAATGATTAATGCTTCATATTCAGCTACATTATTGGTGGATTCAAACTCCAATTTGAAAGAGAAAGGTACAAGGTTACCTTCCGAAGATACAAAATAAAACCAGCTCCAGTGCCTTCTTTAGAAAACGCACCATCAAAATAGCACTTCCAAAGCCTATTTGAATGTAGCTCCTTATGTACAATGGCTGAAGGGAGCTTCTCTTATGACTCTTCAGAAAATTTTTCATCTTCATGCAGCATGAAGCAAGAGAGGTCCTCCTTCTCTTGGCCATAAATAGGTGAATTACTTGCATCTTTCTTGGTAGCAGTTTTTTGAAATCTAGTTTCTCTATACAACCTCCTTTCTTCCCCATTAAAAACAGGAATGATGGCATATGTAAAATCTAAATTCAAAAATCCTCCAATATTTTTCCCCCAAGATCTAGATAATAACATACCAAATCTGGCTGGAATATCTGCCACTACCACATCCATCATAATGCTCTTGTCTGGGATTTGATCCCATGAAACAACCATATCCTTAATAAGACCCACACACTTCACCCTTTTTGAATCAAAAGAATAAAGGTCTTTTTATGGATTAGTGATTTTTAAATTTAACTCTTTCATCACACACAATGGCATCAGATTGTGGGATGCGCCAGAATCTAACATACAATTATATAAAACAAAATCATGTAACAGAAGTGATATATAAAAAGGAGGGATAGAAGAATCTACCTCTTCAACATGAAGCCCAAAAGTAACCATTGGTTTTTCTTCTTGCAGATTTACTATATTGCCTACTTCATCAGACTGAGATAAATTGATAAATTCTACAATCTCCTTCTTATAACCAGGTGTTTTGAGTAACTCAAGAAGAGGTATTTGAATTTTCACCTTTTCCAACTCTTTTGACAAACTTAAACTTTGATTTTTTTTGGTCAACGTTTCAGGTTCTTCTTGATTTTTATTGGAATTTAGACTTTGATTAGAAACAGTAACAACTTTCTCCAAAATATTAGGATCTTTAATCCTTGTTTGAGAAGCCTCAACTTGCTGTTTTTCCTTCTCTTTTTCTTCATTCATGGGTTGCTTCCCCTTATCTGATTTCTTGATCTGGTTTCTCTGTAATGGAGTCGCCATTGGAGCAGGTACTGATTCTGATTCTTTTTCCTCATCATCTTGAGTTATTAACCTCTTCTTTGACCTCAAATCATATTTTTTATGTAATTCTGATTGCATGAAATCCGTAAATTGTTTGCAATAATCATCCATCTCTTCTTGATCGAATGAAAGATTAGTTTCTTCATTTTCTTCCACTCTTTCCTCTTTTGTTTCATCATCTTCCATGTAGACAGTAGAAATTTGAGCATCATCTTCCTTTTCATCATCATCATCTGTTGAGCGGGATGGAGCTGCCTCTATATACAAAGGTGCTTGCACCTGATCTTGATCTTTCCTTTCTCTTTGTAGAATCTGCAGGGGCTTTTTTTTTAAATTGGGGATTAAAAACCCCTCTACTTTGTCTTGCAGGCTTATTATTATCTATTTCCAACTTCACCAATTTACTAGAAATTTTTTTTATAACTTTAGTCATATCGTCAATTCTCTGATCTTGAGATGAGGCTTCTTCTTTAGCTTTTCCTTTATCTTGAACTTTACTAGCAACGGACATATTGGCCTCAATCTCCAGAGCATCAGTTTGAATTTGATCCAAAGTGGGGGACCTTCTTTCTCTCAATGTGAAACTGAAATCTGGTTCAAATGCACCAGCAAAAATGACCCTTGCTCCAATAGGATGAGGTTTCATTTCCAAAGGCAAACTATTATACAATTTGTTAAATTTTTTCACAAAATCATTCATATTTTCATCATATTTCTTCTTTATTGCATTGAATTCTGTCAAAGAATAACCATGGTACCTTTTTTCACCCCATCTCTCGGTGAAACATCTTTCTAGTCCATCCCAATCATTTATTGAACCATTAGGCAATCATTTAAACCACTTCCTTGCCTCTCCACTTAGAGACTAAACAAAAATTCTCATTACAACATCTAAATGCTCAACATTTAAATTCTCAGCAAATGTGCAAAACAAGGGCAAGTACTGTTCTACATTTATTTCATCTTCACCAGTAAATCTAGGGAGTAACTTGAGATACTCCTGAGGCATTGCATTCATTGGTTGGGGTAGATTTAATGGTGCATATCTATTCGTCAAGAAAGTAGGGGCCGCCATGTTTATGCCCTGGTTAACTGCTCCTTGAGCGGGGGTAAAATGAATACCAGTTGTAGGTGGGGGTGAATGAGGTGGAACAACTGATATAGGGATTGGTGTATGAACGATTGCAGAAGATCTGGCAACTATATGAGGTTGATTTTCTGTAAGAGGGAAAGACAAACTCAAAAGATTGCTCTTCTAAGGTAGGTTCTTGAAAATGAATGGGTGATGGTGAGGATTGTTTTTCCGATAAAATGTGTTTCTTGGAAATATCCTTGGATGAGAAAGTACGTGAACTGCTACCTATTGCAAGCAGTGTAACGTCTGGTGTATCAAATATTGTTGGTTTCTGGCCCTTCTTTGAAACAAACTTCTCAAGATCTGAAAAAACAGGAACTTTTTACTAAGAGGGATCCGACCTCATGTGAGGTTTCTTAGGAGCCAAAGCTATTTTAAAACAAACACAGCTTATTATTTCCTCCTCTCTGAACAACCAGAGGAAATGTAAAATAAAACCCAGGGAAAACCTTCTAATCTTCGTTCCCCGGCAACGACGCCAATTTATGTTGTACCTTAAGAGACAATTCCTTAGTTGTGATAAGGAATCAATGCTTAAGACATTATCTGATTATGTCACAAATGAATATATATCTGTCTATGTCTTATAAACCCTTAAAAATTGATTATGTAACCCTTAAATATCAAATCCATGCATGTTCTACAATGATATATTCCACTTATGCTGAAATGAATGTGTTACACAGTAATTTTTCACCATCCCTTCAATCTCCATCTCGCCCATTGGAGGGTCATTTCTGTGACCAATAAGTAGTTTCATGCCTAGAAAATACCATCATTGCATCCCTTTCTATGAGGACAACATTCCTTTTCTTGATCATTTCCTGAGCAGACCCCTAAAAACACATGTTTTTGCCTTGGCGCTAGTAGCCCGTTATGTACTCGTGCCAATGAGGAAAATTAACACTGAGCCCGCGCCAATTGGTGCTCTGTCCCAGTTAAGCACCCGCGCCAATCTACTTTTGGAATTTTTTTAAAAAAAGAGGCAAATTTTCGATTACAACAACTTCGTGGATGAGTCATTAGGAGTGGTTTCGACTGAATAACCACGACCTTCCTCCTTTGGCCTCTTGTTTCCACCTTATGGGAAACATCCCAAGGGATAAGGCCTCCCTTCCATTATTGTAGGGATCCCAACCTCCTCCTCTCCTCTATAAATATAGTCTTCATCCATTTATGAAGGAGCTGAATGGCTGAATGGCTGAATAGCGAATCTTAAAGTTCCCAAGAGCCATCAGAGCCTTATGCTGCAAGAGCCTTGATTTATTCCCTTAAGGCAAAATCCAAGCAAAGAGATTATTGTCAAGACATCTGAAGAGAGAGGTTTGTCCCATCCCCGACAGGCTTTGTCGAGACATGTTCCGCTGGCGACCCTCCGAAGGAGAATTAAGTGTCAGGGCTATGGTTGTATTCTTATTTGATTGATTAATGATAAGTGACTATTGGTTATGGTTCCACTCCCATTGTTGATTATGATGATGAGTTATGTCTTCTCTGACTGACATATAGTTGCATATACTGGATTTTATGCTTGCGTTTGTTTTGTTTCTTGCATGTGCAGGTGTCCGATCACAGAGATCGTGAGGATTGTGATCTGCCAGATCTAAGGAACGGGAGCGCTACTTTCTCTACAGGCGACAATGTTGGATTCCAGGTAAGCCTTCATCGCTAGTTGGTTTATTTGAAATTAGGAACCTGCACTATAGCGTGAACGATTGTTGCTAGACCCGATCTGGGCTAGTAGGGATCACCTCTGTCCACAGAGGGGATTTACCTCCACAACAATTTGGCGACTCCACTGGGGATCATCTAGCTTGTTGTTGTTCTGCTTTGTAAGCTACAGATGGAGCCTGAAGTTAGCCATATAGCCTTAGAAACGTTGTTTCTCTACATTAGCGAAGTAGATCAAAGCTGCTTCAGTCAATCTCCGGTTTAGTTTGTGAACTGAAGACTTGGAGTATTGTCTTGTCTTTCGGTAGATTTCTCGACTTTCTTGCTTGATCAGCTCTTTTGGTTGGCTCTTTTCTGAGTGTTTGGCTTTTGGTTCAGCCCCAGAGGATCAGATCTAACCTCTGTGTTTCCAAATTTTCATATTTTCATGGTTGGCTTGATTGGCATGATTTCTTCCTTGATAGTCACGCAAATTGGCGCAGGTTGCCAGTTCATCACTCGTGCCATCCCCTCTCTAGCGCGGATTACAGCCAGACAGTCACACAATTTCCTGTAGGTGGTAGTGTTTACCCTTGTTTGGAAGTTTCTTTTGGTCAGTACTTTGCTTCTGGGTTTGTTTTAGATTCTTCTTGAAGTGGTGAGTCTGGTCTTGGTCGGGAGAAATTCTTTGTTTTTTCATTTTCAGGCATTGGCGCTTGTTGTCAGTTAGCAAACCACACCAATTGGGCATTGGCACTACTTTTCAGTGAGTAGATCACGCCAGTTGGCGCTATTTGTCAATGACAAAGTCGGGCCAATTTCAGGGTGTGTGAAAATTGAGACTTTTTCCCTAAATCCTCCACCAGTGTGTCTTTCCCTTCTAGTCTTTTCACTGTATGAGCATAGATTACATTGTTCATTCTTTGAAATGTCTTATTTCCATGATTACTTGATGTAAAAGGGAATGAATGCCTTGGTTTGATCTCATTCTTTAGAAGTCATCTTTGTGTTTTGTCACCTTTTGAGAATTTCGTTACAAAGTGTTTAAGACAACGATTGCATTCTTAGTGTTTTTTTACATCTCTTTTGCATTCATCCTTCATTAAGAAGCTTTGCGTTTATTTAGTTTTCATCTCAAAGTGTTCTTTTAATTAAAATGCATTAGATCACATTGCATTGAAAAGTATTTTTTAGATTTATCATTGAACTTAGATCACATTGTTTAATGATTGAAAACTAGAAATCGTTTTGATTGCATTCTCTTTTATTAAAATCTTGCATTAAGTAGATTCTCATTTCATCGAAAAATGCATTGAGTGCATTCTTATCATTTGAAAAGGAAAAGGAAATTGTGCATAGATTACAATTGTATAGTTTCCGAAAAAGAGGATTTTTCATAGATTACATTGCATTATTTGCATCGTTGAATGTTTGAAATTACTTTTGGATAGTGAAAGTCATCTAGTTTCGAAAAGATTTCGTTTGAAATGTTTTTTTATGTCACATCATTGTTTGAAGCTCTTCCCTTAACTAGATAGCATTCATCGAATTGAAAGTTTTCTTTTGTCATATCACTGCATATAGGAGATTGTCATATGACACTTGCTAGGGCCTGAAAACTGAAACGTAATTGAAGATAAACATTAAAATTTATTCAATTTACACTAAGGCAACATTGAAACATTAACGCAACATTTAGAGGTCTAGGCTAGAGACGTGTTCCGGCATCTTTAAACCTAGTAGCTGTCATTCGCCTCTTGGCTTTAGACAACACTAGTACGGACTTGTGCTCCCCGTACCATTGAGTATATAAAGGGAGACCCCACTAGGTTTCTATCCTTTATCCATAGGAAGCCGAGTCTTCCGCCCTATACCCATGATACACCAGACACAGCATTCGGGGAGATTTCCTGCACGTACGTTAAGTCCTTGGTTGATTTCTCTTTCATTTTGAAACCAAGGTGTATATTGCAGTTCACGGTTATTTGGTACACCCTTTGCCTAGCATTCCTAAGTAGTCATTTAGATCTTTTCTGACTCTTTAAATTTGAAAATATCACCAAGCGCTTGTCCTTTCACGCTTGTTTCCAATCTGAAAGCGATAGAATCACATTTTTTCTGTTTCTCGACTCTCAAAATATGAAACAACAAAGTTTTGTTTCAATGTTTTAAAAATTAATTGCCCACGAAATATCCCTGGTTAAATTTAGTTTCCTTAGGGTGTTGTTCTGAAGATCATTTCTGATGGCAACTTTTCCGGAGCACACCAACCAAGGAGTCCCCTCCGAAGGGAATCTTGGTCCTTTTCCTCCTTTTGGAAATGTTGGCACTCCTTATATGGCAACGTTGTCCCTTCCTGGGTTAACTGTTGGGTTGCCTATTTGGTTGTTCTCAACCTCTATGGTCCTGAATGTCCCAACTACTGTTCAATCAGTTCCTTTGCCTGAACAACATCATGTTGATTCTAAGGTGGGCCTCTCCCCTTCTCTGCTTGTTTCTGCGTCTTCGTCTTCTACTTCACCTAGTGAAAGTCTGGATTCAAGTAACCAGGTGGCTAAGAAGAAGAAGAAGAAGAAAAATAATAAGAAGTCCGATAAGAGAGAGGCTAAAGTTGCCACTACTACTTCTAAAAAAACTCCTCTTGATAAACCTTCCAACCCTCCACAGAAAGTCAAGATCCCTTGCATGTTGTGCATAGGAAACCATCTTCTTCGCGATTGCCCTGGCATTCCCAAGGTACTCGAAGTATGGTCCAATGGTCTTCCACCATTGCCTTTGGCTTCCGGGAGTTAGGTTGGGGGCATGTCTTCAGTTGGTGCTGGTAAGGCTCCTAAGAAGTAGGGCAAGATTACCAATCCTTGCAAATTGTGTGAAGGGAACCATGCCATTCACCTTTGTCCGTATATGGATGAAGCCAAGAGAGTTTTGGACAACTCAACTGCTTCTACACCATGCCTTCCGGCTGGTTACAAGCAGCTTTCGTTGATTCCTTCACCAGTTGATCCTACGGTTGGTCAAGATTCATCCTTCGTCGATCCCGCTCCCTCGGAAATTCAAATTTAGGAATCCATTCCCGACCAACCATTGGTCGTGGGATCGGTTGAGCTGGCCCCATCTATGGTGCACCAGGTCTTTTCCGTTGAAAGTGGACCTCACACCCCTCATGTTCTTCTTGTTTATTCAAATTCCTCAGATTTGGAGTAAGATTCTCCTGTCCCCGTATCCCAAGAAGCTACTCCTTCGGCTCCCGTGATGGAAGTCTTAGAGGATACCCTTCCCGACTCTATGATGGAGGTCGTGGAGGATGCTCCTTCTTCCTCTGTAACACCAGGGGCAGACCATCTTGGTTCGATGGTAGCCCCTCCAAGCAGTTTGGTCGCTTCCTTCGATTGGAGTCGATTTGCATCATACCGCCTTCCGTCTTATGTGCCTTTCAATATCATAGTACAGGCTTTTGGTCTGGTCGTACCCAACACCATTATAGACGAAGGTGCATCTATTAGTGTTCTATCCTCAACTACTTGGAAAGCTTTTGGCTCACCGCCGCTTATGCCTATTACACAGAATCTGTTGGCATTTAACAGAAGAACGAGTCAACCATTAGGGATCCTTCCAAGGTTACCTGTTACTTTGGGAGGTAAAACCGTCCATATGGACGTGATGGTTGTTCTAGGCCCCTTGGATTTCAATCTGATTTTGGGGCACGATTACACCTATGCCATGGGAGTGCTTTTCTCCTCCCTTTTTCGTGTGGTCTGTTTTCCACATGAAGGACGAATCGTGACCATTGATCAGCTTTTGTTCTTTGGTCCTGATGTGGCAGCTGGCCCGCCATCATCCCTTCCTGGTTTTTATCCACTCGTTGTATCTTCCTCACCGCAGGTCAACTATGTGGCTACCTACCCCATGCCTATACCCAATGATACTGCCATTGTGAATCAGGTGTTGGGGGCATTGGGTCCCGACTTCCAGGATGTTTTCCTTCCATCGGGAGTGGAACTCTTGGAAGCAATGACTTCTTGTTCATTATGATGAGGTCATTCGGAGCACAGTTCATTTTCTTGTGTCAATCTCCTTAAAAAATGAAACAAGATGGTCGGAGCACAGTTAGTTTTCTTGTGTCAAGCTCCTTAAAAAATGAAACAAGCTGGTCGGAGCATGGTTCTTTTCCTGTGTCAAGCTCCTTAAAAAATGAAACAAGGCTATTGGAGCAGAGTTCCTTGTCTTGTGCCAAGCTCCTTAAACCATGAAACAAGGTTTCCTGAGGATAGTTCTTTTAATGTGTCAACCTCGTTAAAATAATGAAACACTTTCCCATTCAATTCGAGTCTTTGATAAGTTCTCGTAAAATACCAGTCAAGTCTTTCTATTGATCTCGTCACTTGAACCTTCACTCCATCTGCCTTTCATATGGATTGAAGCTTGGGTGGCATGTACCTCAAATTGAGTCACCATGCTGGGGGCATGCTTATTTTTTCAAGCATAGTTTGTTTCCATTTCAAGCTTGTGTAAAAATGAAACCAACTTCAAGTAGAGTTTCCTGATTTCAAGCTTGTGTAAAAATGAAACCATCCATTTTACCTCTTGTGATTTCCATTTTATCACCCTATTTTTGCCAGATGAGCCTTGGTTTTCTCACTCCATCGTCACTATCTTCTTGGCCGATCATATGCCTTCACTTGGTTGTTTTACCCGTTTCTGAGGAACCGCTGTGATGAGTGGTTTTATTAGCCATCCTCTTAACCTTTACTTGTTCTGAGAAGTTCCGCCATTATCGGAACCAGTTGCTACCCTATATACCACTCGTTCCTTTAGGAGGAGTCATCTTTCAGCTCTTTTCTGAATCTCTAAATATGAAAATATTGCCGAGTCCCTTGTCGTTTCGATCTTGTTAAAGTGGTCATGAAACGACATCTACCCAGTATATGTTTACCCCTTTTTTGGGCTGGGATAGATTATTTACGAAAAAGGAATACCCTAGCCTATCGCGACTGGGAGGTTTTCTCAGATATTATTTTCTACCTTTTCGGATCTGAGGAACTATTTACGAAAAGGGACCGTTGGAGTTTACTTTTCCGCTGTCTTTTCAAACTCTCTAAATATGAAAAGATGCCAAGTTCTTCCTTTGTCAGACTCGTTAAACCCTGATGACATTGGATTCAGTTGTAATGATGGTATCCAAGGTCCTCCTTCCTAGGGCTCATTAAATGTACTAGGATGGATTCGTCCGAAGGACGAACTTATATTAAAAGCATATGCTATCCCCTTCAAGCTTGTTATCAAAATAATTGGGGTACTCACCAGAAATGGTGGGAGAAAATGGAACCACAATCATTATCGTGTCAGCAGTATGTCGCTCTTGAACATGGCACTTGTCTACATTCGTGTCGGGTTGGGGACATCTCATCTCGTTTTCTCACTTGCCTCCGTGGGTTTGGGTGATCCTTTTTGACCTCTCATTTGCTCTTTGCCTCATTGCCATGACCTCTAATTCGTTGATGTCAAATGCTACCAAACTCATTGTCGTCTCCTGCATGTTCCCAAGAGGATGACCTGCGCAAGTATCAACCGCTACTCTGTTCTCATCTGATCTGATTCAAAAAGGTATTGTTGAGGTACGTCCCCTGCGGACACGGGCGATCCCTACTAGCCCGGCGGGGGTCTAGCAACAAACAAACAATGCTATGACGCAAGCTCTAGTTACGAATGAAAAGACTAGGAATAAGCCTACCGGATTCAACGCTATAACCTAAGAAAAGTGTCCCCGATAAAGGAACACAACAATCCTTCCACGATCTCCCGTGATGAACCTGCTTTGTAGAAAGAAACGAACAGATACAAGCATAGGAACCAGCATATGTAACTAAACATCGGTCAGAAAAGACATTACTCACATTAACATGGTGGAAAATGGAGTGGAACCATAATCATAGTCATCTATTAAATAATAAACGAATAGAGGTTACAACCAAGTTCTGACGTCGGAGCCTCCTTCGAACGGGTCTCCGGTCGTCCACGTCTCGCAAAGCTCGCCAAGGAAAGGGAAAACCTCTCCAGATTCTCGTGACAATGGTCTCCTTACTTGAGTTAGCCTTAAGGGAAAGAGAGGATTCTTTACAGCACAAAGGCACTTGGGAATATGGAGATGCAAAGCTTCAGCACTTCAAGACTAGCTTGCCATGGATTTGAGCAGGCTTTTATAGATGGGGAAGGAGGGAGTTGGGATCCCTATTATCATGGGATTGGCCATATCAACAAGGAAGGTTCCATGAAAGGTGGCAAAACCACTTCCCTTCCATAGAACTCCCGCAGCCAAACCTCCCAACTCAAGATAGGCAATGGTTTGTGAGTTTGTTTGAACTCAACTTCCGCCATCCATATTTAAAAAACAGTCCCTAAAATGGGTGGCGCGACTACTGCTCTATGACAGAGCGCCAAGTGGCGCGACCTCTTTGCAGAATTTTCCTCATTGGCGCGAGTAATGAACTGCCTGCCCGCGCCAATGCAAAAAGGGATGTTTTTCATGATTTTGCAAGGAGATGTCTCAAGGGAAAATAAAGCTCATGCTCAGAGGGATGCATTGATGATGTTTTCAAGGCATGACAGTGTTCACAGGTCACATAATGGGTCCTCCATTGTGCGGGACGGGGAATGGTAGGGACGGTGACAAATTCTTGTCATGTGATGCACTAAAGCATGAGGCCCGAGAGAGAGAGGGGTGAAATGCTTTACGGGAACATGTCCAACTGAAGGCCCGCCGTCGGAAAACCTGCACAGAAAGATACAACTGATATCTCAAGTACATGATGTATATGTGGTATGGGCGCACCCATCCGAAACAGAGTATGCTATAATCCGGATCCAGGGTATGGGCGCAGCCATCCAGCTAGGATCAAACAAATAGACTCAGGTATGGTCGCAGCCATCCAATCAGTGAGTCATGTACATAATGATAATAATCCACAATCGCAGCCTGGATTACAACAGACACAATCCAGGGTCTTGCGCTCCATCTCGACCCAACAAAGTACAAGTTCAAGCATGTGAATATGTGAGGTGAAGTCGAACATGCAAGAACATCATCTGATTACCAGCCAATGATGAAAGCTGTTAACAGACGCGAGAGGAACCACCAATAATGACAATGGCCCTCAAGGTACTACAGGTACAATCTACGGCGTGTGAATAAATGAGTTGATGTCGAACACCCGCAGAATCACTCGATCGGAGGTCAATGATGTAAACCTCACGTCGAATGCGACGAACCTGCCATTGAGGCATGCAGGCTCCAAGGTACCATCGGGAGTCTCTAGACCAACTTCCTGGATAATGAGTTGAAGTCGACAGGAAGTGACCTTGATCGAAGGTGGGCCATAATGATTCCCACATCATCGACACGAGACAGAGGAACATAATGTTTTGTTGTGAATCAGGATCATACGAGAAACAGAGGAAGGTTGATATTTGCAGAGGTCAACTTCTCTTGAACACATGAACGGCACGACAATGGACTTGGCAGTATTTGACATCAACGGATCAGAGGTCATGGCGACGAGGCAGTGAACAGATGAGAGGTCAAAAGAGATTACCCAAACCCATGGAAGCAAAGTGAAGCAACGAGATGAGATGTCCCCAACCCGGCACGAATGCAGACAAGTGCCATGTTCAAGAGCGACATACTGCCGACGACAACGACGATGGTTCCATTTTTCCCCCACCATTTCTGGCGAGTACCCCAATTATTTTTGATAACAAGCTTGAAGGGGATAGCATATGCTTGTGATATAAGTCCACCCTTCGGGTGAATCCATCCTAGTGCATTTAACGAGTCCTAGGAAGGAGAAACTCGGAGAACGTCATTTCGACGAAATCCAATGTCATCAGGGTTTAACGAGTCTAACAAAGGAAGAACTCGGCGTCTTTTCATGTTTAGAGAGTTTGAAAAGACAGCGGAAAAGAAAACTCCACGGGTCCCTTTTCGTAAATAGTTCCCCAGATCCGAAAAGGTAGAAAACAATATCCGGGAAAACCTCCTAGTCGCGATAGGCTAGGGTATTCCTTTTTCGTAATCGATCCAGCCCAGCCCGAAAAAGGGTTAAACTTATACTGGGTGAATGTCGATTCGTGTCCATTTTAACGAGATCGAAACGACAAGGGCCTCGACAATCTTTTCATATTTAGGGAGTCAGAAAAGAGCTGAAAGATGACTCCAGAGTGACTTTTTCGTGTATTTACCGAGTCCGAAAAAGTATAAAATACAACTCGTCTCCATCATTTAAGTCGCAAAACCTGTTGCTGCACATACCAAGTAAGCGTAAAATCCATTTTCGACATAACATATGCAAATATTTGAAAAAAAGTAACTTTTTAAAACTCATTTAACGTCGAAAAAGTTATAAATATGTCAAATTGGTAAAAACAAAATTACTTTTACTATTTACCTTGGTAGAAAGCAACAGTGGTCCATCTGGAGCAGAATCTTCCGTCGACGATTGCGACCAATCCAGGAAACCATTCAGCTTCTCATCTGTCACACGTAAAAGGTGCTCCCATGCTCTACATTTTCATGCATTTTTTAACGATTTTCCCTTAAAAATCAGTTCTGTGAGGCCACTCTTAAAAATTTAGGGCTGGGCCCATTGGCGCGGGTATCGGGCACGGACTCGCGCCAATGAGCTCTTTTTTATAAAGGGATCGCGCCACATGGCGTGACTGTTCGCAAAACAGCCGCGCCAGCGGCTGAACCTTAAATTTCGTCCAAAAAATCGATATTTAGACCAAATTGCTTGGAATTTGGAGCTCACCAAAGATCTAATCAGGGGTTTTTGACCATGTGAATGCAGAGAATCACTCAAAATGGAAATTAAATGGAAGGAAAGAGAGCACGGGAAAGAGGATGAATAGGCCATGCAAAGCCAAGCTTGCATGAATGCACTTAGAGACTGTGGTTTGAAAAAGTTCTTCCTCACGCCATGTTTACGAGCTCAGCCCGAGCTCCTCCAATATCTAATCAGCATCTGGGATGAAAATGAACAGGTGTTCAAGCTACGAGACCAGGTGTTAGAATTGGAGGTCACCGACGTTTATTTTATCACTGGATTGTCCCGCAGAGGTTCAATCCCGGTGCTGACTGGAAGCAGACCGTCTGGGGAAAATATGGAGGAAGTAATGGCACGGGTGTGCCGAGGGGCATAGACAAGATCAGGAATTAAGAAGGTGGACATCCACACCATCCCTGATCTGGCACTGAGAGTAGTTCTCCATACCATTACGCGGGTTGCCGGATCGCAGGCACCGCACGAGGCCACAAAGGCCCAACTCTTGCTGGCCTCAGAATGCATGGGTCCTCGACTGTATGATTGGGGAACAGCTGTAACGATTAACATGAAAAGGAAGCTCACAAAGTGCAAACAGGGGAAACTGAAACAGTTCGGCTACGGTTCCATCTTGGTATCGTTCATTCTGGAACGCATACCAATCTTCCAGGGCCAAGGGGCCGCAGTGGCGAGTCTGATACCACGAGAGCCAAGAATGGCTCGCTGGGTAGCACTGATGCCCAGATCTGGAGGTGGCCAACAGATGTCCTGGAGGCCAGAGTTCTTTAGGTGGCTACGGCGCCAACTGATCGTCGTGGAAGATTGGCCCTATTTGGGAACTGACTTTACCGGGGACCCAGATCTCCCACTACCAGAAGGAGACGACTGGGACGAGGAGCTGGGTAAGACCTCATATTTTGATTTTATGTTTATAGTTTTTTTTTTTGTTAATACACATTCGTCTTAACACAATTGTATATGCATGCAGATGTAGGACCTGAGAGACCAGCCGGGATGTCTCCAATCTCCCGGAGGACACAACTCGCCCCTGAGATCCAGGGGGAAGGCACCGGAGGAGAGGCACTGGTCCAGAACCTCGAGGGGATTGCCCATGGGATCCCAGACTATGCCCGGCTATCAGACGTACCGATGGCATACCAGCGCCATACGGTGGGAGTCCCGAATCGGATCCACCGAATCTTGAGGCGCCTAGTGCGTGCAGTGACGTGCTATCATGAGCACCATGCGGACTAGCCCTTAGGATTTATGCTACACCTATTTTTTGAGAGACATAGCGTCTCCGGATGTACTAAGACGACTATGTATATTTTTTGAGTTTTATGTGACACACTCTTATGTAAACATTTCGATATCTATATATATGCATATCTATTTCTGGATGAGTCTTCTTTACATGTGATGATGATTTATAAATTGTGCAAATGTCTGTCTAATACCAAATTTGCTACTGCATCTGTTAATGTATTCAAATGTCTGGGTATATGATGATATGTAATGTAGTCAAAATTCCTTTCCAGTAATCGAATACGCAAATACAGACGTAAGATGGACGGGTTCCTTACCGAATAGTGTCCGTTCAGCTGTAACACTACAAGTTGTGAATCTAGGTACACGAGCAATTCACGGATACCAAGGTTTACTGCCTCGGTTAACAATTCCAACACGGCACTATATTCCGCGATATTGTTCGTGGTACGTCTTAAACACACACCTTGCAGGTCAATCAACTCACCAACAGGATCGTAGATTACCAAGGCTGCGGAAGACAGATTCCTGGTACTGCGGGAGGCACCATCCGCGAAACCAACAAATGGATGAATAGACATCTGCACAACCAGGAAGACCCGATCAGCAGAAAGATGTTTACAAAGCACACCACACTATGCACACAAATGACAATCGCACACCTATGTACACACACCACACCAAGAAATCATTTCAGGCATAGTACTTTTTAAGGTACAGCCCATTCCTGGGCTGCGCCAATGGAACTCCTTCGTAGTCTATAAGCTCGTAGGCCCCATTTTTCAAAACACGTTTTACTATATAAGGCCCGTGCCACATCGGCTGGAGCTTACCGGCACCAAGCTTATCATGTGCCTGATCGTACAAGAGGACGAGGTCTCCTTCGATGAAAGAACGGGGAGAAACAGATTGATCAAAATGAGTTTTGACCCTCTTCTTTTGTGCTTCGATGATCAAAGCAGCTAGACGACGGGTTTCATCCAACCGTTCGAGATACAGAAGACGTTCTTCCTCGGGAGAAGTATCCGGTAAGAGCTCCACAGCTAATTTAAGCGAAGGAATTTCACATTCAACCGGCAAAGTAGCTTCCAGACCGTACACCAGTTGGAATGGTGTGAATCCGGTTGCACTTTTAGCAGATGTTCGGTACGCCCAGAGAGCTGAGAACAGTTGGAGATGCCACCTGGATTTATGAATCCCAACTGTTCGTTGAAGCATGGTGACCAAAACCTTGTTCACTGCTTCAACCTGACCGTTTGCTTGAGGGTAGTATGGCGTTGAGCTGTCGTGACGCAGGCCCAACGCATCTGTCAGCTCCGCCATCATGTAATCGCGGAAATGAGTACCGTGATCAGTGACGATAGCTTGAGGAACCCCGAATCGTGCAATAACATGGTTGAATAAAATTGAAGCAGCCGTTCTTCCGTCAGCAGCTAGTGTAGGCATCGCCTCGGCCCACTTAGTGAAGTAGTCGACGGCGACAATGATATACGCATGCCCCCCGGCCGAGTGAGGGTTACACGTCATAAAATCCATGCCCCATTTCGCAAAAGGGCCGACGGTAATAACGGGATGCAAAGGCAACGGCGGCGCGCGCATCTTGCGCTGAAAAATCTGGCATGGATGACATTTACGGACTGCAGTGATACAATCCTTGAATATAGAAGGCCAGAAATAACCTGCCCGTAGAATCTTCTGGGCAGTAGCATATCCGGACATATGTCCGCCACAGGCGCCACTGTGGCAGTCATTTAAGACTTTCTCAGCCTCTTCCAAGGTAAGGCATCGTCGGAGCACCGAATCTACTCCAATACGATATAAGGTATCTCCTACTATGCGGTAGGGTTGGGACTGGTGCCGAATCCGACGGCGTGTAGCTTTATCCAACTCAGACCGGAATGTCGCGGTCTGAAGATACACTATGATGTCACCATACCAAGGATCACGAGTATCAATAAGAAATAGCGTTTCGTCCGGTATATGATCTTCAGAATGTTCAGGAAGAGAGTCTGTAGGGAGAGAACATATCAAATCCGCGAATACCAGTGATTTAGTTGACTTGGCAGTGGTGAACTCCAAATCAAACTCCTGCAGGATGACGATCCATTTGGAGTACTTGCCCCCCAGCAATTGTCTGGAAAGAATATACGTCATGGGGTTGCAGTCTGAAACCACTGTTATCGTGCGCAAAAGGATGTAATGGCGGAAGCGCTGTACAGCGTGTACGGCTGCTAAGGCCAACTTCTCAACATGTGCGTAACGCGTTTCCGGGTCGAGAAGGTTCCAAGAGAGGTAATAAACAACATGTTCATCACCGTTCTCGTCATCCTGCACCAAGACCATGGCGATGGTGCTTAATGCGGCGGCTAGATACAAAGTAAAGTCGCGATGGTAGTCCGGAGGACGAAGCAACGGAGCATTGACTAGCAATGTCTTCAGCTTCTCAAAGGATTCTTGAGAAATTTCGTCCCAATGAAAGGGAACATTCTGCTTTAACAAACGAGTGAATCCTTTGGCCACCTCGGCATAATTCGGGATAAAGCGCCTAAGAAAATTCGCTTTCCCTTGCAGACTCTGTAACTGGTACAGGGAGGAGGGTGATGGGAGATTTATGATGGCCTCGACCTTTAGAGGGTCAAGGCGAATCCCGTCTTTCGAGACTATAAAGCCTAAAAGACGGCGAGAATCAATGCATAAGACGCACTTATGAGGGTTGAGCCTGATATTGTAGCGTCTACAACGAAGGAATATCTGGCGGAGATGCTTAGGATGGTCCTCTCGCTTACCCGAATGGGTTGGCAAGTCGTCCAGATAAGGCTGAATGATATGGCGAATGTCATGAAAAGCATAGGACATCGCGCGCTGGAACGTGGCGCCAGCGTTTTTTAAGCCGAACGGGAGTTTTTTGTACGCGAAAGTGCCCCACGGACAGATGAATGTGGTCTTATGTTGATCCTCGGGTGCAATATTGATTTGGTTATAGCCTGAGAAACCGTCCATTAAGGAATAGATCTCACTCCCGGCACACTCGTCGATGATCTGATCGATGAACGGAGTGGGATAATTATCCTTAGGACAGGCGCGATTGATATCGCGATAATCCACACAGACTCGAATGGTACCCTGCTTTTTATCGACAGGGACGATATTGGACACCCATTCTGTAAGGGGGATAGGATAAATAAACCCCGCGTTCAGAAGTTTTTCAACTTCTGCCTTGATAGCGGCGGCTTTCCGAGGATGCATGGGACGTAAGCGTTGGCGTACGGGTTTCGCACCTGGATAGGTTGGAATCTCGTGCGCGACAATACTAGGATCAATTCCCGACATTTCCTCGTAAGACCATGCGAAAAAATCTCTGAATTCTTTGAAAAGCTCAGTATAGACTTGAATCTCCTCGGGAGAACAAGTCACACCCACATGAATGTTCTCAACAATCCCCGGTTTAACGGAGATGTTGATTGGAACAGGTTGAGTAATGGCCTCGATTACCCCTCAAGAAAAGACCTCGTGCATGGAATCGGTGTTTGTAGGGGGAAGAATATTTGAGTAACATAGCGCTCGAACAGCTTGATCGTGCCTAGTGAGCATAAACGGGAAGCGATGGTGTCCATCGCCCCGGGCGGCCTCTTCGAGAGACATGGTTTCAGCCAGTAGCCTCATCGAAGGAAAAGTGCCGAGAGGATCGGGGAATCGACGACGAGCCGAGAGGTTGCGGTAGACGTCGAGAGCCATGCTCATCGAACATCTGCGAGAGAGTCAGAGGGTCCGTCCGGCAGCAATCTCAGGTAGCTGATCTCTACTGGCGTTAAAGGCATGGATTCTCCAAACTCATATACCTGCTCAGGTGTACGAATGAGCCAGGGGTCATCAGTCCTGGACAACATGTTGACTTGAGCGGTATTCGGTGGCGGCACAGGGAAAATACCCATGAGGACTGGGTCTTTGAAAAGACCAGGTCCTATGCTGTCTGGGGGATTCGGGATTTGATCCACGTATGGCACGTTGTTCTCATAGCTAGAGGTGAAAAATGACAACTGATCTACCGTGACAATCTTTCCCTCGTGAGGGAACTTAATGAATCGAAAGATGGTAGAGGGCACACAGAGCATGGCATGGGTCCAGCTGCGACCAAGAAGTATATTGTAGTTGAGTTTAGCGTCAACCACTTCTACTTCCACGTTGACAGTTTTTCCCTGTAAAGTGATCACAAGACTCTCGAGAACTCCCAGGGGTTTAGATTCCTGACCATCAAATGCCTCAAGGGCATTAGGAGATGACGACAAGGCTGGAGAGCCGATGGCCTTCCAGCAAGCGGAGGACATAACGCAGGTAGATGCACCCTCATCTACGACGGCCCTATGAATGTTCAGACCGTTAATCCCGACTTGAATGACCAAAGCGATTTGATGTGGAAGCCAGGGAGTAAAATTCTCCAGATCGAAGGTGAGAAGGCTCGAGTCGGCGGGATCGATACCACCGATTGCAGACAGTAAAGCCTTCTGTTGTGAAGGACAACTTTGAAGAACCTCAAGTGCGGACATAGCACATGGCGCTTGTGCCAGATCCTCAACAATGCTGTAATGTTGAGCGGCACGAGCGTTTGGATTATAAGAGGATCTCCGAAGAACACCCTTGGGAGGTGGCTTCACAACGGGTTTGAGAGTCGGCTTCTCGATTTCCAATGGACCGAAGGCAGGTGGGGGAGGCGGCCCATCCGCAACTGCCTTCCCGGGTGCCTGCCGCGGTTCATTGTAATCCTTCGACCGCGTAGTGATAGTGATAGGTGCATTAGTCTTCATCATGAAAACTTGAGACCCAAACGGTGCAGATGGTGACGCTTGTTCGACCATTTGGGTCTGCTGAGATGGAAATGGCTCTTTTAAAACAGCTGGAGTCCCTTTTGAGCCTTTAAGAAGTTGAATAATCTCGGACCGTTGTGGACAATCCTTAGTGTAATGGTCACCTTCACAGATGAGGCAAGGGAATTTCGGCTTACGTTGAGAGCCATCCTCAGTTCGAGATTTAGATTCCGGTTTCGGGGCATCAGATTTTGATTTTCCTTTGCCCTTCTTCTTCCCCTTGGAGGATTTGTCCGCAGGATTAGCCTGGACGGAATTCACCTCCACGGTTTTACCAGAATCGGATGAGGCGGGATTGGCAGAGGTATTGTTGGAAGAATTAGCCTTCTGCTTCCCATTCGAAGACTTCTTCGAATTTTGAGAGATGGAGCCAATGACACCATCCACCGTATGGGTAGGCAGAGCCTTAGTGGTTCCGGGCCACGGAGCATCAGTCAAGATGTCATAAAGCGTGCCAGACTGCGAATAGACAAGATCCAGGTACTGGGCACGCGCGATAGCTTGTTCCTCCGTCACACACGCTCCCATCGCAATATCCTGAGCGATTTTATTCACAAAGGAGGTGGTGAACCAGTGGGTCAAAATCTGATCAGGTATGTGAAACTTGATCAGACGACGACGACGCCGCCACTCATGTATGTGATCCGAGATGTGAGTGGCCGTGTCCTGCTTCAGAGAAGTCAGGATGTGCGTCCCGGCCTCATATCGGACCGGTAACTGGAAATGCGTGAGGAAAGCCATGGCTAACGAGTTGAAATCTTGAAAAATACCACGGGATAGTTCTATGTACCACTTAGCAGCAGCTCCTGTTAACGTACGCTGGAAAAGACGCAAACGAATCGAATCATCGACCCAAGAGTTAGACGAACACCAGAGGTGGTACGTCATCACATGCGCCTGGGGGTCTTCGCCAGCTTTGCCCTCAAACTTGGGACAATCACCTGGTATCTTGGTGGGAACCGAAGGCCAATATGGATTATGTGAAATCGGATCATTGGTCAACTTTGAAACGTCCGGCAGTTCCAAGGTAGCCAGGAACGGCAATGGAGGGTTAACTGCCATGCCAGTCCCAGGATGAGGTCTGGTACCGGTGTCTGCCCTGTATAAGCAGCGTTTGGATTTGGCTACTGAGCGTAGGTAGAACCGGGTGGAGGAGGATGATACTGAGAGCCTCTAGAGTGGTTATAGTTCGGTTGAGACTGACCATGCGGATAATAACCACCCTGAGGATGAGTAGGCTACTGATAAGTGGAACCCTGCGGAGCCTGGTAGGTAGGGCGCAGCTGTTGATTTGGCTGCGGCATTGAATGAACAGGCTGTTGAGCAGAGTGAACGGAATGAGAGGGCTGCCCTGAATGAACAGGTTGACCCGAATGAGGGGGCTGGCCTGAATGAACAGGCTGGCCCGGGTGACCAGGCGGTGCTGGTTGCGCAGGCTGATCTGGTTGTAAGTGAGCCCCAGGTTGTGCCGGATGGGTCGGCTGGCCTGGAGGCGGGACACCGGGCTGTACCGGATGAGTCGGTTGGCCTGGTGGCGGAACAGGACCAGGTGCTTGCTGGAAACCAGTTTGACCTGAAGCAGAACCATAGAGTGGTCCTGGCTGATATGCAACGTTAGAAACAGCAGGATACTGCGGTTTCATTGGTAAAGAAGGCTGGATTTGCCCCCCAGGACCATAGGTCGGTCCCGGTTGATACCCCGGCTGAGGCTGAGCAGGTTGACCAGCAGGGCTGTAATATGGTCCTTGCGGATTGTACAATGGCCCTTGCTGGCCCGCAGAGTAGCCTTGAATGGGCTGTCCCTGTGGGTCGTACTGATAGCCAGGCTGGCCCATGGGTTGGCCTTGGAAAGGCTGTCCCTGTGGGTTGTAAGCCTGGTTGTACGGTAAACCTTGAACATAAAGATAAGCCTCAGGAGCAGGAAGGCGCAAAATGTCCCCATGCTCGTCAAGTTGACCCGGAAAACCATACACGGGAGTGTCGTCTTGTGCATAGTGCGAAAAGAAAGATCGGTAAGGATCTTGGGGAAGCTGTCCAGCTCCGGCGTTCGGCTGTTGTAAAAACAACCGATACTCCTCCGGAGAGATATTCTCCGGTATAGCAGTAGCTAGGTAAATGTCCTCCGGAGTTGGCCCAGCCCTGGTAGCAGATGCTGAGACAACAGCAGAAGAGGCAGCCACACAAAAAGTGGGCCGAACGGGAACAGAAGTGACGGGCGTCGAAGGGGACACCCCGGGTGTAGTGGCAGCTGGTCTCGATGCGGGAGATGATATCCCCATAGAGGCAGCAGCTGAAATGATCTGACCCAGAGATCTGTATCCCTGTGGCAAAGAAGGACTGGCTGACGATGTGGTAGCCAGTTCGGAACCGTCTCCCTCAAACAATCTACGAGGGATGCGCTGATAGTCATCAGACCCCGGAATTTCCTCACCAGAATCACTCATGGTTGATCCTGCCGTTAAATCACGCAAGAGACGGCGAGGACTAGGAGGAAAGACAGCAGCAACAAACGGTGAACCCGATGTAAGAGAAAGGAAATCAGCTCCTAATCTCAATTCAGACAGAGGGTCCGAAAAGGGCCAATTGAACTCAACTGGTCCTCCAAAGGGTTGCTCGGCGAGAACCGGTCCCCCGTCGGGAAACTCGGAAACAACAGGCTGCTGTGGTTCAACAGAAGGCTCAGAAGCTTCTGAAGAATCGTCCGTGTAAGGACTACCAGTAGACGAAACCGATGGTTCCGCCACTGTGGCAAAAGACTAAAAGAAAAGGGCACACACACACACGGGCTGAAAAAGAGTTAAGACACATGCTCAAACGGTCAACAAGCAACGTCTAAATAGGTGTGAAATCGTGGGCAATTAATTTTACCACATTGGAAAATAAGAAGTTCTACCGTTTCATGTTTCAAGAGTCGAGAAACGATAAAAAGATGACTCTATCTCTTTCAGAGTTGACACAAGCGTGAAAGGACAAACGCTTGACGGTCTTTTCAAGTTTAGGGAGTCAGAAAAGACCAAATGACTGCTCAGGAAAAACTAGGCACAAAGGGTGTACCAAATATCCGTGAACTGCAATATACACCTTGGTTTCAATAATGAAACAGAAATCGACCAAGGACTTTACGTACGTGCAGGTAGTCTCCCCGAATGCTGTGTTCGGTGTATCACGGGTATAGGGCGGCAGACTCGGCTTCCTGTGGATAAAGGATTGAAAACCTATAGGGGTCTCCCTTTATATACGCGACGGTACGGGGAGCACAAGTCCGTACTAGCGCTGTCTAGAGCCAACAGGCGAACGACAACTGCTAGGTTTAACGACGCCGTAACACGTCTCTAGCCTAGACCTTCTAAATATGTTTCGTTAAGTTCCAATGCTGCCTTAGGTTAATTGGATAAATTTTACAGTTGATCTTCAATTAAGTTTCAATTTCCAGGCCCTATCGTATGTAGTGTCTCCTAAATGCAAAGCTATATGCCACAATGCAACATTTCGTTCGATGAAAACTAATTAGAAAAGAGTTGAGAGCTTTTATACAAACGAAATGAATGGAAACCAAACAAAGAGCTCTATAATGCAACTAATGCAATTGACAACTTTTCGTTCAAAACACTAATCACTAGTGATATGGAAAAGATCACAATTTGCACTAATTAACAAAAGCAAAGAGATTTTTTATTTTTTTTTTATTTTCAATGTTTAATGGCTAATATGCACTAATCAAACTTGAAAACAAATGGAGCAATTTGAGAAACGATATCCAAGAGAGCGAGACAAACACATTTCACTCAACCAACACAAGCAATCAGATTCCCAAATCGACCGAAGTCTCTCAAAGCAAAGGAAAGACTCAAACGCTTCCGATGGACTGTGTGATCTAGGTCCAAAGCAAGCCCAAACGAGTTTCAAATGAAGAAATGAACAATCACCCAAAAATCGCAATGAAACAATGAACAACTACTTAGAGAATGTGGAGAATCAATCAGATAGTTGACAGGACAATCCAAACACCAAAACTCCCAAGGAGGGCTCGATGCACTAAGCCACTAGATGACCTAGGGCTTGAAAAGTGAAATCGGTAGATAAAAGCAAACAACCCAAGGACGGAGGTGAATCCCAGCCAAACAAAACTCCAACACACTCAGGCAGTCGGAAAATCAAGAAGAAAAACACTGGTCAACTTCAGAGAGCTCAGAAATGAGAAATCTCAAAAACTTACAGGGGTGGCGCGACTGTAAGAGTGAAACTGGCGCCAGAAGGCAAGTGGCGCGGGTTGTACAAAGGCAACAAGCGCCAAGTGGCGCGACTGACGGGTTAAAAACCGCGCCAGTCGAGTTTCTCAGTAAAAATTAAAAATAAGCCACTCCAGAAACAGACCAATGCAAGCCAAGCAATCCAAGAAGCAAAAACACACAAAAAATCCAACCCAGAAGGTTCATCAAGCAAGGAAAAACAAGATACAAACGGCAAGGCAAGACAAAAGACTCCAAGTCGTTCAGTCTGCAAACCAAACCGGAGATCGACTGAAGTAGCGTTGATCTACTCCGCTAATGCTAGGCAGAAGCGTTTCGAAGGCTATCTGGCTGTACTTCAGACTTCGTCTATAGTTTACAAATCAAACAACAATCAACAACAAGCTGGATCCCCAGCGGAGTCGCCAATTTGTTGAGGAGGTAAATCCCCTCTGCGGACAGAGGCGATCCCTACTAGCCCAGCAGGGGTCTAGCAACAAACAAACAATGTCATGACGCAGGTTTCTAATTACGAATGAAAAGGCTGGAGATAGAAGCCTACCTGGATTCCAACGCTAGGATCTGAAGAAGAAGCGTCCCCGTTCCTCAGCCTCGGCAGATCACAATCCCTCCACGATCTCCGCGGATGAACACCTGCACACAGAAGAAACGAACAGATACAAGCATAGAAACCAGCATATGTAACTAAACGTCAGTCAGAAAGGACATTACTCGCATTAACATGATGGGAAACGGAGTGGAACCATAATCATAATCATCTATTAAATAACCAGCAAAGAAAGATTACAACCAAGTTCTGACGTCGCAGTCTCCTTCGGACGGGTTTCCAGTCGTCCACGTCTCGCAAAGTTTGCCAAGGAAAGGGAAAACCTCTCCAGAGTCTCGTGACAATGGTCTCCTTACTTGAGTCAGCCTTAAGGGAAAGAGAGGGTGCTTTACAACACAAAGGCTCTTGGGAATATGGAGATTCAGAGCTTAGGCACTTCAAGACTAGCTTGCCATTGATCTGAGCAAGCTTTTATAGATGGGGAAGGAAGAGTTGGGATCCCTATTATTGTGTGATTGGCCCTATCAACAAGGAAGGTTCCATGGGAGGTGGAAAAACCACTTCCCTCCATAGAACTCCCGCAGCCAACCTCCCAACTCAAGATAGGTGATGGTTTGTGAATTTGTTAGAACTCAACTCCCGCCATCCATATTTAAAAAACAACTCACAAATTGGGTGGCGCGACTACGGCTCTATGACAGAGCGCTAGGTGGCGCGACCTCTTTGCATTAATTTCCCCATTGGCGCGAGTACTGAACTGCTCGCCCGCGCCAATGCTAAAAGGGTTGTTTTTGATGACTTTTGCAAGGAGATGTCTCAAGGGAAAATAAACAAGGCATGACAATGTTCACAGGTCACGAAATGGGTCCTCCATTGTGCGGGATGGGGAATGGTAGGGACGGTGACAAATTAGTGTGTAACTATTTACGAAAAGGGACCGTTGGAGTTTAATTTTCTGCTGTCTTTTCAAACTCTCTAAATATGAAAAGATGCCAAGTTCTTCCTTTGTCAGACTCGTTAAACCCTGATGACATTGGATTCAGTCGTAATGACGGTATCCAAGGTCCTCCTTCCTAGGGCTCATTAAATGTACTAGGATGGATTCGTCCGAAGGACGAACTTATATTAAAAGCATATGCTATCCCCTTCAAGCTTGTTATCAAAATAATTTGGGTACTCGCCAGAAATGGTGGGGGAAAATGGAACCACAATCATTGTCGTGTCGGTAGTATGTCTCTCTTGAACATGGCACTTCTCTGCATTTGTGTCGGGTTGGGGACATCTCATCTCATTTTTTCACTTGCCTCTGTGGGTTTGGGTGATCCTTTTTGACCTCTCATTTGCTCTTTGCCTCGTTGCCATGACCTCTAATTCGTTGATGTCAAATACTGCCAAACTCACTGTCGTGCCACCACATGTTCAAGAGAAGTTGACCTCTGCAAGTATCAACCTTCCTCTAATTCTCATCTGATCCTGATTCACAAAGACATTATGTTCCTCTGTCTCACGTCGATGATGTGGGAAACACTATGGCCCACCTTCGATCAAGGTCACTTACTGTCTACTTTAGCTCATTATCCAGGAAGCTGATCTAGAGACTCCCTTCTGGTACCTTAGAGCCTGCATGCCTCAATGACGGGTTCTTTGCATTCGATGTGAGGTTTCCATCATTGGCCTCCGATCGAGTGATTCTACGGGTGTTCGACGTCAGCTCATTGTTCACATGTTGTAGATTTTACCTATAGTACCTTGAGGACCATTGGCATTAATGGTGGTACCTCTCGCGTCTGTTAATAGCTTTCATCATTGGCTGGTAATCAGGCGATGTTCTTGCATGTTCGACTTCAACTCACTTATTCGCATGCTTGAACTTGTACTTTGTTCAAGTCGAGATGGAGCGCAAGACCCTGGATTTTGTCTATTATAATCTAGGCTGCGATTTTGTGGATTATTATGATTAGTTACATGACTCACGGATTGGATGGTTGCGACCATACCTGAGTCTATTTATCGATCCTTACTGGATGGCTGCGTCCATGCCTTGGATCTGGATTATTGTATACTCTATTATGGATGGCTGCACCCATACCACATATATATCATGTATTTGAGATATCATTTGTACTTCTCTATGCAGGTTTTCTGACGGCGGTGTTTTCAATTGGACACGTTCTCGTAAAGCATTTCACCCCTCTCTCTCTTTCGGGCCTCGTGCTTTAGGGGGCATTTGTTACACAGTAATTTGTCACCGTCCCTGCAATCCCCATCTCGGCCATTGGAGGGTCATCTATGTGACCAATAAGTAGTGTCATGCCTTGCAAATACCATCATTGCATCCCTTTCCACGAGGACAAAATTCCTTCTGTTGATCATTTCCTGAGCAGACCCCTAAAAACACCTGTTTTTGCCTTGGCGGTGGTAGCCCGTTATGTACTCGTGCCAATGAGGAAAAATAACACTGAGCCCACTCCAATTGGTGCTCTGTCCCAGTTAAGCACCCGCGGCAATCTACTTTTGGAAATTTTTTTAAAAAAAGAGGTGAAGTTTCGATTACAACAACTTCATGGATGAGTCATCAGGAGTGGTTTCGACTGAATAACCATGGCCTTCCTCCTTTGGCCTCTTGTTTCCATCTTATGGGGAACCTCCCAAGGGATAAGGCCTCCCTTCCATTATTGTAGGGATCCCAACCTCCTCCTCTCCTCTATAAATATAGCCTTCATCAATTGATGAAGGAGCTGAATGGCTGAATAACGAATCTCCAAGTTCCCAAGAGCCATCAAAGCCTTATGCTCCAAGAGCCTTGATTCATTCCCTTAAGGCCAAATCCAAGCAAGGAGATTATTGTCGAGACATCCGAAGAGAGAGGTTTGTCCCATCCCCGACAGGCTTTGTTGAGATGTGTTCCACTGGCGACCCTCCGAAGTAGAATTCAGCGTCAGGGCTATGGTTGTATTCTTCTTTGATTGATTAATTATAAGTGACTATTAGTTATGGTTCCACTCTCGTTGTTGATTATGATGATGATTTATGTCTTCTCTGACTGACATATAGTTGCATATATTGGATTTTACGCTTGCGTTTGTTTTGTTTCTTGCGTGTGCAGGTGTCCGATCACAGAGATCATGAGGATTGTGATCTACCGGAGCTAAGGAATGGGAGTGCTACTTTCTCTACAAGCGACAACGTTGAATTTCAAGTAAGCCTTCATCGCTAGTTGGTTTATTTGCAATTAAGAACCTGCACTATAGCATGAACAATTGTTTCTAGACCCAGTTTGGGCTAGTAGGGATTGCCTCTATCCGCAGAGGGGATTTACCTCCACAACAGAATGAACGGAAGAAAAAGAGAAGAATATTTTAATCTGATATGATGTTTCACAGATAAGAAAACATTGTATAAACTGGATAACTTTTCAGCATAAACGGAATGATAGAAACTTGCATACTCATTCATTAATTTTTCATTCTTGAGTACAAAAATTTGGCTACAAGGTTCAAAACTCGGAACCTTTTCCTTTCTTGGAATCTTCTTTAAATACAAAATAACAAAATAGTTTCTAGTGATGAAACTAATTCTAACCTCTTTAACTACTTACAGTTACGAAGGTACATGCCTCAAAAAGGTCCTATTACAATTTACATGATTTTGAGAAAATAACATAACGTGAAATTGAAAATTCCCAATCTATAAGAATAGCCGCTTCTGATACGGTTGCTGAGTCAACAGCTACTTTTTGTTCAGATGCTCGGATTCCTTTTGTTGAGTCCATTGAGAATGTTTTTCACTTTTTCCATATCTCACTTTGGATTGTTGATGAATTCTTGAAACTATGATATTCCAACCTGAATGCAACAATCTAACTGTGTGTAGGTATTTCTATGAAAAGAGTCTTCACCATCCATAAAAAATTGAAATGCCTTTGCAAGAAATTAAACACTGTTTCTCCTTTTGAAATCTGCGTCTTTTCATGCCTGTTATCCATCTTTCTTTTTGCTAGTATTAATGAATCTTCATAAAATTTCCATGACAGAATGTTTCCTTTCTCTGTCCAACATGAAGGTAAACCTATTCTTGTAAATTTATCAAATGATATATCAAACTTGTTCACTGTCTCTTTGATTCCCAGTAGTCTCTTTTCTGTAACTTTCTGGAGATCATTCCTAATTATCATATTATTAACCTCCATAGCATAAAAATATCTATCCTTTATTCTAATGTCTTCTAATTCCTCATTTGACTTGGTAGAAAACAAGGGGGCGAAACCCCATTCAATAATCTATAAGCGATTGACATATACTGACTGGCAAACTCAAACAACCCTGCTTCATTTCCCACTCTTCTAATTATTTCAGTCCAAAATATAACTGAGTGCTTTTGCTGGTTGACATCCATTATATTTAACCCCAAACTCATAAATTCCTCAACATTTTGATATAAGAATAAATAAACAATCAATGAGGGGAATTTAAAGGAACCTGTGAGAGAAAAGCGCATCAACTGAGAGTTGACAATCTCTTGCCAGAAATATGGAATATCCAGAACTGTCCCTGGTTTCATCATCATTGCGTACATTCCTAATACTAATTTTTCAACTGTAAGGTCATTATCTTTGCCTATAATTTCTGCAATACAACTCAGAACTGGTCTATTCTCAGTATCAAAAATCTCCAAATTGAATTCTTCACCTTCTAGTTGAAATTATTTTTAATTTGGTCTCAAATGAAACATACACTGATTAAAATCTTCTCCTGAAAGGTTTTCAAAATAACTTTCCAATGAATCTTCTGAGAATTGAAGTGATGACTTGTCTTTGGAGAAACAAAACGCTTGGCGAATCAACTGCGTCGACACCTGTAGAACATTCTCCCCCTGCGAATTCATTATAAAGCACTTACCGGGATACATTGAAGAAACTAGCCAACAGATAAATTTGGGAAAGAAATGAGCTTTTGGGATACATGCAGACAAGACACCGGATTTCTTCATGGTAGAAAAAACTGGGGAATTCTCAGCATTTAGGGTTACTTGATGATAAAAGAGTAGATGATTTATGGAAGACATGGTATCTTGGATGTCTCTCTCATTTTCCATGAGGGAAATGTGGCTATTCGAACCAGGTAGTGAAAATCGCTTGGCCATGGCCGTACAGACAACAGAAGCAATCTGTAAAGTAGTGGAGAATGAAAAGGTGGAGACGACACGGCTCAAAGGGAAAAACAATTACAAATGATTTGAAACTGTGATAAAGATCAATTTAAAAGCCACGCAAACCCGTAATAAATTCTTGAAATGATGTGTAAAAAGTTGTTGTCAAGGTTTATCATGGATTACAACTGCCTTCCACTTTTCCTCGTGACGTCATTGCAGAGGCTCCTAGAGTATGGCGGCAAACTTTGGCTAGTCCCCCCGCAATGAATCTACACCTCTGATCGTTGTTTACGGTCAAACAGGTCAACTGCGGGGGCGCTTGATTCAATAACTCACAAGCTATTTGCGCCTCCGCACTTTATCATTCAGTTATAATATTCAATACTTGCTACTTCCGCTCGGAGACTTTCTCGACGTTTAAACATGAAACTATAATATACAACCAAATAAAGTTTAACAATAAACTTAATTTGCATCGAGCTTTTAGAAACATTTATTTTTTATGTTAGAGTATAAAAAACATTATACTATAGCATATATTTTTTCTGAATTTCAGATTTTTTTGCTTTTTTTTTTTTTTTTCAAAATAAAATAGAAAAGGATATGCATATGATCCACAACAGATGCATCCATCCAATAAGGATCAATAAAGAGACTCAAGTATGGTCGCAGCCATCCAATCAGTGAGTCATGTAACCAATCATAATAATCCACAAAATCGCAGCCTGGATTCTAACAGACAAAATCCAGGGTCTTGCATTCCATCTCGACCCGAAAAAAGTACAAGTTCAAGAATGTGAATAAGTGAGATGAAGTCGAACATGCAAGAACATCACCTGATTACCGGCCAATGATGAAAGTTATTAACAGACGTGAGAGGTACCACCAATAATGACGATGGCCCTCAAGGTACTATAGGTACAATTTACGGCATGTGAATCAGTGAGCTGGCATCGAACACCCATAGAATCACTCGATCCGAGGCCAATTATGAAAACCTCACGTCAAACACGAAGAACCTGCCATTAAGGCATGCAGGCTCCAAGGTACCAGAAGGGAGTCTCTAGATCAGCTTTCTGGATATTGAGCTGAAGTTGACAGGAAGTGACCTTGATTGAAGGTGGGCCATAGTGTTTCCCACATCATCGACATGAGACAGAGGAACATAATGTCTTTTTGAATTAGGATCAGATGATAATCAGAGGAAGGTTGAGACTTTTGCAGAGGTCAACTTCTCTTGAACATATCGGTGGCACGACAGTGGATTTGGAAGTATTTGACATCAACAGATCAGGGGTCATGATGACGAGGCAAAGAGCAGATGAGAGGTCAAAAGGGGTTACCCAAATCCATGGAGGCAATAATATAACGAGAAGAGATGTCCCCAAGCCAACACGAATGCAGACAAGTGCCATGTTTAAGAGCCACATACTGCCGACACGACAATGATGCTGGTTCCATTTTTCCCCACCATTTCTGGCGAGTACCTCTTTATTTTTACACAAGCTTGAAGAGGATACCATATGCTTGTCATATAAGTTCATCCTTTGAACGAATCCAACCTAGTACATTTAACGAGCCCTAGGAAGGAGAAACTCAAATATCGTCATTACGACTGGATCCGATGTCATTAGGGTTTAATGAGTCTAACAAAGGAATAACTCAACGTCTTTTCATGTTTAGAGAGTTTGAAAAGACAGCAGAAAATTAAACTCCAACGGTCCCTTTTCATAAATAGTTCCTCAGATCCAAAAAGGTAGAAAACTATGTCTGAGAAAACCTCCTAGTCGCAATAGGCTAGGGTATTCCTTTTTCATAAGTAATCTATCCTAGCCTGAAAAAGGGGTAAATGTATACTAGGTAGATGTCATTTCGTGGCCACATTAATGAGATGGAAATGACAAGGGACTTGGCAATATTTTCATGTTTAGAGAGTCAGAAAAGAGCTGAAAGATGACTCCTCCTGGAGGAACAAGTGGTGTAAAGGGTAGCAACTGGTTCCAGTAATGGTGGAACTGCTCAGAACAAGTAAAGGTTAAGAGGCTGGCTAACAAGACCACTCATTGCAGCAGTTCCTCGGGAATGGGTAAAAAAACCAAGTGAAGGCATATGATCGGCCAAGCAGATAGTGACGATGGAGTGAGAAAACCAAGGCTCATCTGGCAAAAACGGGTTGATAAAATGGCAATCACAAAAGGTAAAATTGGCAAGGTTTCATTTTTACACAAGCTTGAAATCAAGAAACTCTGCTTGAAGTTGGTTCCATTTTTACACAAGCTTGAAACGAATATAAACTATGCTTGAAACCGGTTTCATTTTTACACAAGCTTGAAACGGAAACAAACTATGCTTGAAAAAGTAGGCATGCCCCCAGCATGGTGACTCAATTCAAGGTACATGCCCCCCAAGCTTCAATCCATATGAAAGGTAGATGGAGTGAAGGTTCAAGTTATGAGATCAAAAGAAAGACTCGACTGGGATTTTACAAGAACTTGTCAAAGACTCGAATTGAATAGGAAACATGTTTCATTGTTTTAATGAGGTTGACACATTAAAAGAACTATCCTCAGGACACCTTGTTTCATGGTTTAAGGAGCTTGGCACAAGACAAGGAACTCTGCTCTGACAACCTTGTTTCATTTTTTTTTAAGGAGCTTGACACAAGACAAGGAAATCTACTCCAATAGACCTTGTTTCATTTTTTAAGGAGCTTGACACAAGGAAACGAACTCTGCTCTAACCAGACCCAGTTTCATTTTTTAAGGAGCTTGACACAGGAAAATAACCATGCTCCGACAACCTTGTTTCATTTTTTAAGGAGCTTGACACAAGACAAGGAACTCTACTCTGATGGACCTTGTTTCATTTTTTTAAGGAGATTGACACAAGGAAATGAACTATGCTCCAACCAGACCCGGTTTCATTTTTTAAGGAGCTTGACACGGGAAAAGAACCATGCTCCGAGGAGCTTGTTTCATTTTTTAAGGAGCTTGACACAAGAAAAGAACCATGCTCTGACCGACCTCATCATAATGAAGAAGAAGTCATCGCTTCCAAGATTTCCACTCTCGATGGAAGGAAAACATCCTGGAAGTCAGGACCCAATGCCCCAAGCACCTGATGCAGAATGACACTATCACTAGGTACAGGCATGGGGTAGGTAGCCACATAGTTGACCTGTGGTGGGGAAGATACAATGGGTGGATAAAAACTAGGAAGGGATGATGGCGGGCCAGTTGCAACATTAGGACCAAAGAACGAAAGTTGATCAATGGTCACGATCCATCCTTCATGTGGAAAACATACCACACGAAAAAGGGAGGAGACAAGTGCTCCCATGGCATAGGTGTAATCACACCCCAAGAGCAGATTGAAATCCAAGGGGCCTAGAACAACCATCACGTACATATGGATGGTTTTACCTCCAAAGTAACAGGTTACCTTGGAAGCATCCCTAATGGTTGACTAGTTCTTCTGTTAAATGCCAACAAATTCTGCGTAACAGGCATAAGCGAAGGCGAACCAAAATCTTGCCAAGTAGTTTAGGATAAAACACTAACAGACACACCTTCATTTATAACAGTGCTAGGTACGACCAGACCAGAGGTTTGTACCATTATCTCGAAAGGCACATAAGACGAAAGGCGATATCCTGTAAATCGACTCCAGTCAAAGGAAGCGACCAAACTAATCAGAGGGGCTATCATCGAACTGAGATGGTCTTCCCCTGGTGTTACGAAAGAGGAAGGAGCATCCTCCACAACCTCCATCTCGAAGGCAAGAGGAGTATCCTCTGGGACCTCCATCACAGGAGGTGGAGGAGCAACTTCCTGAGATATAGGGACAGGAGAATCTTTCTCCAAGTTCGAGGAATCTGAAGAATGAAGAATAACTTGAGGAATGTGAGATCCACTCTCAACGGAAAAGACCTGGTGCACCGTAGACGGGGCCAGCTCAACCAATCCCATGACCAATGGTTGGTTCAGAACGGATTCCTGAATTTGAATTTCTGGGGGAGCAGGATTGACCAAGGATGACTCTTGACTAATCGTAGGATCAGCTGGTGCAAGACTCAAAGAAAACTGTTTATAACTAGCCGGGAGGCATGGTGTAGAAATAGTTGAATTTCCCAACACTCACTTGGCTTCATCCATATACGGACAAAGGTGAATGGCATGGTGCCCTTCACACAACTTACAGGGATTGGTAATCTTACCCTACTTCTTAGGAGCCTTATCAGCAGCAGTTGAAGATGTGCCCCCAACCTGACTCCTGGAAGCCAAAGGTAACGACAAAAAACCGTTGGACCATACTTCGAGCACCTTGGGAATGCCAGGACAGTCTCGAAGGAGGGTTGGAAGGTTTATCAATGGAAGGCTTCTTAGGCGCAATAGCCATAGAGCTAGCCTCTTCTTTATCGAACTTCTTATTCTTCTTCTTCTTAGCCACCTGGTTATTTGAATCCAGACTTTCACCAGGCGAAGTAGAAGAGGAGGACGCAGAAACAGATGGAGAAGAGGAGAGGTCCACCTTGGAATCAAGATGATGTTGCTCAGGCGGAGGAACTGATTGAACAGTAGCCGAGACATTCAGGACCACAGAGTTTGAAAAAAACCAAACAGGCAACCCAATAGTTAATCCAGGAAGGGACAACGTTGCCATATAAGGAGCACCAACATTTCCAAAAGGAGGAAAAGGACCTGGATTCCCATCGGAGGGGATTCCTTGGTTTGTGAACTCCATAAAATTTTCCATCATAAACGATCTTCAGAACAACACCCTAAGGAAACTAACTTTAACCAGGAATATTTCATGGGCAGTTAATTTTTTGAAACATTGAAACAAAATTCTGTCGTTTCATCTTTTAAGAGTCGAGAAACAGGAAAAAGGTGACTCTATCACTTTTAGTTTTGAAACAAGCGTGAAACGACAAGCGCTTGATGATATTTTCAAATTTAATGAGTTAGAAAAGATCGAAATGACTACTCTGGAACTCTAGGCAAGAGGGTGTACCAGATAACTGTAAACTGCAATATACACCTTGGTTTCAAAATGAAAGATAAATCAACCAAGGACTTAACGTAAGTGCAGGAAATCTCCCCGAATGTTGTGTCCGGTGTATCACGGGTATAGGGCGGTAGAATCGGCTTCCTATGGATAAAGGATAGCAACCTAGTGGGGTCTCCCTTTATATACGTGACGGTATAGGGAGCACAAGTCCGTACTAGTGCTGTCTTAGGCCAAGAGGCGAATGACAGCTACTAGGTTTAACGACGCCGGAACACGTCTCTAGCCTATACGTCCAAATGTTTCGTTAATGTTTCAATGCTTCCTTAGGTGAATTGAATAAATTTTAATGTTAATCTTCAATTATGTTTCAGTTTTCAGGCCCTACCATATTTCATCTGACAATCTCCTATATGCAGCTATATGAGAAAAGAAAACTTTTCAATTCGATGAATGCTATCTAGTTAAGGGAAGAGCTTCAAACAATGATGCAACAAAAAACAACACTGTAAATGGAATTTTTCCAAACTAGATGAATTTCACTATCCAAAAGTAATTTCAAACATTCAATGATGTGAATAATGCAATTTAATCTATGCAAAATTCCCTTTTCCGAAAACTATGCAATTGTAATCTATGCACAATTTCCTTTTCCTTTTCAAATTATAAGAATTCACTCAATGCATTTTTCGATGAAATGAGAATCTACTTAATGCATGCTTTTAATAAAAGAGAATGCAATCAAAGCGATATCTAGTTTTCAATCATTAAACAATGTAATCTAATTTCAATTATGGATCTCAAAAAATACTTTTCAATGCAATGTGATCTAATGCATTGTAATGAAAAGAAAACTATGAGACGAAAACTAAAAGAATGCAAAAGAGATGTAAACAAACACTAAGAATGCAATCATTGTTTCAAACACTTTGCCATGAAATCCCTCAAAAGGTGACAAGACACAAAGAGGACTTCCAAGCATGAGATCAAAACAAGGCATTCATTCCATTTTACATCAAGCAGTCATGGAAATAAGACATTTCAAACAATGAGAAATGTAATCTATGCTCATATAGTGAAAATACCAGAAGGGAAAGACACATTGGTGAAGGATTCAGGGAAGAAAAATCTAAATTTTCACACACCCTGAAATTGGCACGACTTTGGTAGGTGAAACTAGTGCCAACTGGCATGACTTGCTCACTGAAAACTAGTACCAATGGCCAATTGGCGTGGGTTTCTAACTAACAACAAGTGCCAACACCTGAAAATGAAAAAACAAAGAATTTCTCCCAACCAAGACCAGACTCACCACTTCAAGCAGAATCTCCAAGACCCAAATGAACCATGTAATCTAGGCTCAAAGCGAGACAAAGAGAAATTCAAATGAAGAAGAAGCCAATCACTTAAATAATGCAATAAAATGATATAAAACCACCAAACGAATGCAGAGAAGCAATCACAAAGTTGACTGAACAAATAGAAACCAAAAACTCCCACGGGAGGCTCGACACACAATAGCACCTAGATGCCCTAGGGCTAGAATGTAAAATCGATAGAAACGGGAAAACAACCAAAGGATGAAGGTCACAGTCAGTCAAAAAATTCTCCAGAACACTCAGGCAGTCGTAAAAATGATCCCAAACACACAGATCAAGCTCAGAAAGCTCAAAACATAGAAAACCCTAGCACCTTTCAGGATTGGCGCGACTGTTAGGTGGAATCTAGCGCCAGAACAGGATTGGCGCAGGTAGTAAACTGGCAACAAGTGCCAATTGGTGCAATTGTCAGGCTAATAAGCGTGCCAGTCAAGTTTACTATGTAAAAATTAAAAATAGCAATCCAAGGAATAGACTAGTGATGGTAAAGCTAAAAAAAAGCCAAACACACAGAAAGAGCCAACCAAAAGAGCTGATCAAGCAAGAAAATTCAAGAATCAACCGAAAAGACAAGAAAGTACTCCAAATCAACGATCCCCAGTGGAGTCGCCAATTTTTTGTAGAGGTAAATCCCCTCTGTGGAAAGAGGTGATCCCTACTAGCCTAGATCGGGTCTAGCAACAATTGTACCACGATAAGGTGCAAGTTCCTAATTGCAATAGACCAACTTGCGATGAAGGCCTACCTCAAGTCCAACATTGTTGTTTGTAGAGAAGATGACGCTCTCGTTTCCTTGCTCCAGCAGATCACAATCCTCTCGCTCGCCGCAATCGAACACCTACACACACAAGAAACACAAGCGTAAAACCCGATATATGCAATTATGTATCTGTCAGAGAAGACACAACTCATGATCATAATGAACAATACAAGTGGAACCATAACCAATAGTCACTTATAATTAATTCATACAAAGGAAAATACAACCTGGCTCTGACGCTGAATCTTCCTTCGGTAGGTCGTCAGCGGAATATGTTTCAGTAAAGCTTGTCGGGAATGGGGACAAGCCTCTCTCTTCGATCGTAAATCTCCTTGCTATTGATTTGGAACTATGAGGACTATTGCAGCATTCTTTAGGCTATGAAGGCTCTTGGAGACTCAACCATTCAGCCCTTCAACCATTCAACCCCTTCATCAATGGATGAAGGCTATATTTATAGAGGAGAGGACGATGTTGGGATACCTACAATAGTGGAAGGGAAGCCTTATCCCTTGGGAGGTTCCCTATAAGGTGGAAATAAGAGGCCAAAGGAGGAAGGCCGTGGTTATTCAGTTGCAACCACTCCTCATGAATCATCCACGAATTTGTTGTAATCGAAACTTCACCTCTTTTTTTTAAAAAATTTCCATAAGAAGATTGGCATGGGTTCTCAACTAGGACAGAGCACCAATTGGCATGAGCTCAGTGTTAATTTTCCTCATTGGCGCAAGTATATAACAGGCTACCAGTGCCAAGGCAAAAACCGGTGTTTTTAGGGGTCTTCTTAGGAAATGATCAACAGAAGGAATGTTTTCCTCATGGCAAGGGATGCAATGATGGTATTTGCAAGGCATGACATTGCTTATTGGTAAGAGAAATGACACTCCAATGGGCGAGATGGGAATTGCAGGGATGGTGACAAATTACTGTGTAACAGTCAGGTTAAGGTTAAGGTTAAGGTTAAGGTTAGGTTAAGGGCAAAGTTAAGGTTAAGACCCGTAACCTTAACCTTTACCCTTAACCTTAACCTTAACCTGACCAAACTCGTAACCTCAATTGTAACCTTAACCTGAACCTAACCTTAACCTTGACCTTAACTATAACCTAACCCTAACCTTAACCTTGAATAACCCTTAACATAATCTTTACCTTGACTTTATACTTAACCTTAACCTAACTTTAACCTTAACCTTCCCATAACCTTAACCATTACCTAACCTTAGCCTTAACCTTAACCTGACTAAATACGTAACCTTAACCTTAACCTTACTAAACCCAAAACCTTAACCTTAACCATTATTCTTATCCTAACCTTAACCTTAACCTTAACTTTACCCTTAACATATCCTAACTAGAACCTAACCTTAACCTTAATCGTAACTTTAACCTTCACCTAACCTTAACCTTAACCCTAACCTTAATCTTAACTTTACCCTTAACCTTAACTTTAACCTTAACTTACCCTTAACCTTCCCCTAACCAAACCCTTAACGTAACCTCAATCTTAACCTTAACCTTACCCTTACCCTTATATTAACCTTAACCTTGACCAAACCCTTAACCTTATCCTTGACCAAACCCTTAACCTTAACCTTAACTTTGCACTTAACCTTCACTATAACCTAACCTTAACTTTACCTTAACCTTAATCTTACCCTTAACCTTAACCAAACCCTTAACCTTAACCTTAATCTAAACCTTAACCTTACGCTTAACCTCGACCTTAACATAACCTTAACCTTAACTTTACCTTAACCTTCACTTTAAGCTTAACCTAACCTTAACCTTAACCTTCGCCCTTAACCTTAACCTTAACCTTCACTATAACCTATCCTTAACCTTAACATTAACTATAACCTAACCCTAAACTTACCCTAACCATAACCTTAACCTTAAACTAAACCTTTACCCTAACCTTAACCTTAACCTTAACCTCAACCTTATCCTTAACCTTATCTTAACCTTACCTTAACCTTAACCTAACCTTAACCTAACTGTAACCTTGACCTTAACTTTAACCTTATATTACCCTTAACCCAACCTTAACCTCAACTATAACCTTAACCTTAAGGTTATGGTTAAGTTAAGGTTAAGATAACGTTAAGGGTAAAGTTAAGGTTAAGGTTAGGTTAAGGTTATGGTTAAGGTAAGGTTAATGGTAAATTTAAGGTTAAGGTTAGGTTAAGGTTAAGATAAGGTTAAGGTCAAGGTTAAGGTCAAGGTTAAGGTTAAGGTTAGGTTAAGGTTACAGGTTATAGTTAAGGTTAAGGTTAGGTTAAGGGTAAGATCAGGTTAACCTAACCTTAACCTTGACCTTAACTATAACCTGACCCTAACCTTGACCAAACCCTTAACATTAACCTTAACCTTGACTTTACCCTTAATGTAAGCTTACTCTAACCTTACCCTAACTATAACCTTTACTTAACCTTAACCTAACCTTAACCTTGACCTTCACTATAACCTAACCCTAACCTTCACCAAACCCTTAACTTTAACCTACCCTTGACCTTAATCTAACCTTGACCTTAACTATAAGCTTAACCTTTACCTTAACTTTACCCTTCACCTTAACCTTAACCTTAACTTTACCCTTCACCTTAACTTTAATGTTAACCTTAAGTTTAACCTTAACATTCCCCTAACCTTAACCCTAACGTTAACCTTAACCTTAAACTTAACTATAACCCAATTTTAACCAAACCCTTAACCTTAACCTTAACCTGAATAAAACCGTAACTTTAAACTTAACCTTACCGTTAACCTTCACCCTTAACCTTAACCTTAACCTTAAGGGTAAGGTTAATGTTAATGTCAAGGTTAAGGTCAAGGTTAACCTTAACCTTACCTTAACCTTTAACTAACCTTAACCTTAACCTTAACCTAACCTTAACCTTGACCTTAACTATAACCTAACCCTATCCTTCACCAAACCCTTAACCTTAAGCTTAACCTAACTAAACCCATAACCTTAACCTTAACCTTACCCTTACACTTAACTTATCCTTAACCTTAATGGGTTTAGTCAGGTTAAGGTTACGGGTAGGTTAAGGGTAAGGTTAAGGGTAAGGTTAAGGTTAAGGTTAAAGGTTAAGGGTTTGGTTATGGGAAGATTAAGGTTAAGGTTAAGGTTAACCTTCACCTTAACCTTGACTTTCACCTTAACTGTTACACCATTTTTTGGTCATCTAACCTATTATCATTAGATGGACCTAGGTACACCATGCAAGACCAATTTCACCGAAGTAAAATTGCTTTCACTATGAAATTAACTTAGTAAACCACCTTTATTAAGTTGTTTATGGTCTAAACAAGAAACCCCATGAGGAAATATTAAATATTATACATTTGTTTGATTTTCCTTAAGGAATAATTATTTAAACAGTAGTTTAATTAATATTTTTGGTTATATTTAACCCAAAACAAGGAAATTAATTAGATAAATCATTATTTATCTTATTATTTTATAAGAATAATTGTTTAAATCATATTTAAATAATATTCTTTGTTAAATATGACTAATTCACCCTTAAATAATTAAATAAATCATTATTTATTTGATTATTACTCAACCACATTTTTAAAATGATAAATAAATCATTTATTTATTTATTATTAACAAATAAAGGGATTTGATCCAACTCAAATTCCTTTTCCTTCCAACAAATATAATAAAATATTCCACAAAAGTTGGATCTTGATTTGGTTAATAATATTTTAATTATGCACCAATATCTAGATTAACTCAATATTTTGTTATAAATACAAGGGTTTTTCCATTCATTTAACACCTTTTGTTGCCTAAATATCACTCTGGATCTAAAATTTTGATCTGACTATTGATCCACCATCCTAGTCATATTTTGTTATTTTTATTTGGGTTTTCTACACCATCAAGAGGGAGGAATTCTAGATCTGAAGTGTTGAGGACTTACAAGAACCCATCCCATTGAGGAGAACAGGGAACACCCTCATGTGTTTTCCTCCTAGGTGCCATTAATACAAAAAATTCATTTGATATATTCTTGTCTTGTCTATTGGATGCATGGAGTAAATATTATTTTTTCTACTGTTTAATGTCTTCTAATGCATAGATCTAGATTTTTGTAGCATTTATCTTAATCACCTTGTTGATCATGTCAGCATTCTATCAAATTCTGTTAAATTATAACAAGAAATCCTCTTTAAACCCCCTCTGTTTGGCCTAAAAAATTGTTTTTCCGCCTATCGTTCCCCTCCTTTAAACTCAAAATCACATTAAAAAGGGCCAAAAAACCACATTTGAAAATATATAAGGTTTGGCACCTTTCGACCATATCTCCTCAGTCTTTTTCTTCATGAAACCTAGGCACTAGACCAAGTGCTAGCCCGGAGAGAGCTTAATGCAGGTGAAAATCGGGCGAAGTATTATCCATAGATCTGTACAGATTAGACGACCTTCATTGATCAGTGCTGCGCCCTTGCCTCAGCCCATTTACCACTCCGATCACCTATCCATTGTCCGATCAAACCATAAATCAATGGTTCGCAGCTCACCCGCCTTGTGGTCCCCGCACCCAAAAAAACTGTTCAAAAACCGGTGGTATCCATCGCACCGCCTTTGGAGAGCGGGCAATATTTCCCATTTCATAGCAATTCCACTCAGTGTATGACACGTGGCTTCGTCACTATTTCAAAACCGCCCCCCATCGCACGTTATTGTTCAACATTTGACCCGACGCGATATGCATAATAACCGTCCGATCTGGGGCTCTCCATCCAATGGCCATCACACCCCGAATATGTGCGGAAATTAACCAAAGGTATCCATACCCCTGACCTGCCAATCCGTCACCCTCCGATATGTTTTCCACCATCAATCTCCTCCTGAGATCAGACGGTTCAGATTGTTTGCCTACCTGCCATCGACACGTGTCCTCCGCCACGTCACTATTCCATGTGTGTTCATCATACACCCATCCCATATACATTTTCCATTCTAAGGCTGATTTCTAAGGTTTTGTATTTAATTTTCTGCATTCTGCCAACCAGAGAATTTCTCTGTCGTTCCACTGTGATTTTCCGCCATCACCTTCCACTGTTCCACCATTTCACCATGCTGCGCTTCCCGTGCATTTTTTTTCTTGAATATTTTGTGTATTTTATAGGGTACGAACGGTGGTAAACCACCATGATTCACAATCTCAATTACAATAGCAGGAAACACCGGAAAAGACCATTTTTCACAGGCTAGAATTATGGAGAAAGACCTAAGAAGCTATTACGACATGACCGTCATTAAAGAAGCAGGGTTAAACTCTGTCAAACCCTCTAGAGTCATTCAAAGCGCAGATTTCACGATCGGAGACATTAATATTGCAGAAAAAGAGTATCAGTGAAAGGTAGAGAATTAAAGGCGTGTAATTGAAGATTTTGGGGCTTTAACCTAACCATTTGAAGGCAGAGTACCAGATCGAAGACCCCATAGATCACTCAAAAATTCCATGCACAGAAAACAATACTCTCAAGGTTTTCATTTCAGCAAAAATTTCTTTCCAGGAAAGGACGGAGTGCCCATGTGGTTTTTATTTCTATACCGTGTTCCTGAAGAGACTTCCACCCAGTGAATTTATTTCAGAAAGCAGGCCACCAAGTACATATAGCATTACAGAGTCATCAAGTAGTATGGGCGTGCATGTTTCCTCCATCCCGCCCTTATGAGGAAAATTAAATGTTCAACATCCACTTTCTTTAGAGTGTTTTCTTTTTCCTATAAAACCCCCGAAGAACAGATTATTGAGGGTTCCAGATTTTATCAGAAAATTATGCGGTGAGAGGATCTTGGTATGCATTTTGTAAAAACTCTCATATGAATGTACAGAGCCCATTGGGTTTCAATGAGGAGGAGCTTCGTCTTTAAAGAGGATTCTGATCTTTGGTGTCTCACAGTGTGTAAATTTCTCTTATATGTGTTAATTTAATGGTTCATTTCGTTTCATCCGCCTTTCTTGTATCATGTTTCTGGAATGCGAATGGCTCACTGGTTTTTGGTATGGATTTATCCTAGTTGATACCCATTCTCGAATTAGTCAAGCGCTTTAAATATGGCTCAGGCATGATATACTGTTTAACCATTCACTTCAACCATATTTCTGCTATATTAGTTTCTTTGGGCGTTTATTTTTAAAACGCTATTGTCATGTATGGATTCTTAAATTGGTAAGCCCATTACATGGTAATATTGTGTATCTGGATATCATCTCAATGACAGCTAGTATTCTCTTAATCTTTCATACACAACCAACACCTTATGATAATCTATTTCTATGACATATCTTTTGAATCGGCCCTCTTTATAGTAAGCTGCCTCTAAATTTTCTGATGCTTTTATATTGGAGTTTTGCACCTTGCCTCTGTAGTGTTACTCTCCTTGTATCTAGTTTCTGAAGATTTTAGTCCCATTCAAATTAATATTCCTTGTTTTTATGAGATAGCATGAGAGCTTTTAGTTGATAACTTTCTTTGTGATACCATATGCTCCTTGCTATATAAGATGTCCTAGGCACTGGTCTTTCACAACTCAAGGTTGTCTCTAGGAACGACATCTTTTTGGTGCCATTGTCGTGGAACATAGTTGAGAAAATTTAAATCCCTGGGCCTCGATAAAACCTAATTCACTCTTCAAGTAGGTGAGTATGGAGAGTTGAGAGTTGTAGATCCCTCACCTTGGCGACTTCACATTCATTTATTAGATAAATTCATTTACAGTCCTGGCTCCTCGTAAGCCACGCCTAAGGTTAGATACGTCACAGCCAAAGACACCCTCAGTGTCTGACCCATAAAATATCATACATAGGAGGAATTGGAGGGAAAGGAAATTAATCCACATTGAAATCCTTGAATTGTTTGTAGAAAACTTTCCATCCTCTTCTTCTCAAGTAGCCCAAGTGCTAGGTCCCGACTCCGCTATGGGAGATACTGATTACTATTCAGATAGTCCACCCCGAGGAGGTGTCCAATTTAAAGACAATTTTCACCCTACTCCTGAGGTCGAAGAGGTAAAGGAAGTCACTGAAGTAGCTACTATTAACATACCGTTGTTTCCCTCAACACCTCAAGTTGTTGTCCAGTACATTCCTATTGTTATTCATACTCCACTTCCACCTCCTCCTCCTCCTTTTACACATCAAACTATTGCACTACCTCCACCCCCTCCAATGGCCAAAGTTCCAAGCTTATTATTAAATAAATATGCCCCCCTGGAATTACCTCAAGTGTTGAATGATATGCCACAAGATTATCTGAAGATTTTACCCCGATTCAATGGGGAAAATGAGATTGATCCTCAAAAACATCTTGAGGTCTTCTGCTCTTTTGCATAGAATTTTAATGTGGAACATTTAGATGTTGTCTTAAGGCTGTTTGTCCAATCTCTTGATCGTGAAGCTCGAAAATGGTTTAAGAAATTGGCAGACCGTTCTGTTACCACTTGGGAAATAATGGAAGATACTTTTCTCAGGAAATGGGGAGAGAAGAAAGATCATGGACATTTTCTCACTGAGTTTAACACACTCAAGAAAATACATAATGAAGGGGTGTTAGAGTTCATCAAAAGATTTAATAAATTGTATTTGAGTCTTCCTACTGATATTAAACCTCACCAAACTGCTGCTAAAGTTGTTTTCATAGCAGCCTTTCACTCAGAATTCAGTTTCTCTTTGAGAGAAAGAAAGCCTGCCACTCTGGATGATGCTCAAACAGATGCACTAGAGTTGGAGGAAAATTTTTCCTCCAATAGTAAATCAAAGGGAAAATCTAAACAAGATACTAGAAGAAGGGGCAAAGAGGAGGTATCTACCTCTAACCAAGACAGAGACTCAGCTAATGATAGAATTGAAGAAATGAAACAAAATGATTAAGAACCTTTCTGGTAAGCTGTTCAAGCTTGAATTGCATGTTAGGAATTTAGCCTCTAAGAATTTCCAGAATGCTCCAAATAGAGGTTACAATCCTCAATATAGGAAACCACCCCTACAAATATTGCAAAGGGAACTAAGAGAACAACAAGATCAGGTACCACACCCATTGTACTTGGAAGGTCCAGTGGATGGTCCTACTGAATAAACTGCCTATGAACTGTAGGATGTAAATCTTTCTTTCTCGAATAGTGATGGAGAAGAATTCCCTTTGCAAGGAAATGATGGAACTGAGTGCTCATTGCAAGAAGAAGAAAAGGCTAGAGACACAGAAGACTTAGAAATTGATCACTATTGTAAGCAATTTTTTGATTTCATGCAAGAACAATTCAATAGAAGATATGATCTTAGATCTTCTAGGAAGAGGACTCGTACTCAAGAGCAAGAAGAAGAGTCGCCCCAGAAGGAAGCACCTGCTCAGAAGGAGTCAACAATGCAGAAAGTCACAGACAAAGGTAAGGGGCCTCTAAAAAAACCTTTTCAGTCTAATGATCAAATTCCTTTCTTCAAAAGTAGTCTTTCCCCCTAATACCAAGTCTGTGCCAAAAGAAGTCAAACCCTCAGCTGAAAATAAAGAGTCAAAATAAGTTGTAATAGAGAAGTCCCCTCCTGCTTTCAGTCTGCAAAAGGAACTTGAGAAGGTCAAAATCCCAGTTCCATTGACTGAACTGTTGAAAGAACCTGCATACCAATCTCAAGTCACCTCTTTCATGATCCCTCCAGAAGTAGCACTCATCCCAGAAAGTCTCAACCTTCAAGAAGAAAGACCCATGGTTGTATTTGGCCCACATGTTGAGGAATTAGATGCTTCTACTCCTCCCTTCTATGTGTCTCTAATGATCCATGACTTGTTGTTACATAACTGTATGTTAGACTTTGGAGCTTCCCATAATCTAATACCTCTATCAGTCATGGAACAACTAGGATTACAAATCACCCATCCATATAAGGACCTCTATTAATTTGATTCCAAAAGAGTTAAATTCCTGGGGATGATCAAGGATTTGGTGGTCAATTTGGCCCAAATCCCAGCAAAAAGTGTGGTAATGGACATCATGGTGGCTGACATCCCAACCCGCTTTGGCATGTTACTGTCAAGGTCCTGGGGGACAAAAATTGGTGGATCAATCAAGTTGGACTTAACATATGCCACTATCCCAGCTTTTGGTGGCCAGGAGAGGAGGCTGTACAGGGAAAATAGATTTGTCAAGATGATTACTAAGGCTGAAAAATCTGTAAATTCACCAGTCTATAGTAAAGAAGGAGATTTATCATGCTTTATTCTGGAAGAAGATCAATATTATGCTCATGAACTATCCTTCTGCCAGATCAAGACTGAGCAGCCCTCAGAGAGCCATGAAGCAGGAATATGGACACTTCATTTTGATGGTGCAAATTCAAAACAAGGTAATGGAGCTGGAATACTATTGATTTCTCCTACAGGAAAATGGGTCCCATTGTCTTTCAAGCTAGAATATGAAGCCACTAATAATGTGGCTAAATATGAAGAACTTTTGTTAGGATTGCAGAGAGCGAGGAGCATGAATATACAAATTTTAAAAGTTCTGGGAGATTCAAAACTGGTGGTTAGAAAAGTCAGGAATCAGTGTCAAACCAAACATCCTCAGCTGAGGGCTTATAGGAATGAAGTTTGGGACATGGTAGAGAACTTTTTCTTAGCATTTAATATCCATTTCATGCTCCGGGAACAGAATAGGATGGCTGATTCCCTTGTTGTGGATGCTAGTACATTTCATCCACCTCAAAATCCTCTCTTGAGGTATGAAATTGAGGTACATTATCAACCATAAATCCCGGATAATATAAAGCACTGGCAGGTATTTGAGGATGAAGAATAGGTGAAAAGATTCCTGGAAATAGTAGGGGAATTATCCAATATGGAGATTGATGATTGTAAAGAAGAAGGGACTGAAGATACTTCAGAAAGCAATTGGGAGGAGAAAATGGCAGGTAATAAAGTATTGTAGTTGAAGGGAAACGCTATACTCAGAGGGCTAGTGCCTCTAGAAATATAATTTGACAAGAACGGTGTCCCACTGCATCCAAGAAAAGTGGTGGAAGAAAATCAGGTAGAAGACCTGAATCTTAGTACTGATGCTGACCCCAAAATTGTAAAACTGTCCAAGAAGGTCCCAGAAGAATATAAAAAGCTATACCATAAATTATTTTCGTCTTACAAATATGTGCTTGCATGGTCATATCAGGACCTAAAAACTTTCGATATTAGTATCATGCAGCATAAAATTCCACTAAAGGGAGATGTGAAACCTCACAAGTAGAAGCTCAGACAGATAAATCCCCTGCTACTTCCCTCTATTAAGAAGGAAATTAAGAAGTTGTTAAAGGCCAAAATAATTGTGCCATGGAGGTACTCTGAATGGGTGGAAAACCTAGTCCCTGTCTGAAAGAAGAATGGAGAAATAAGGTTGTGTGTTGATTTATAAAATTTAAATAGAGCATCCTTAAAGGATAATTACCCATTGCCTAAGATGGATCACATCCTACAGAAGGTGGTTGGAGCTTCTAGGATGTCAATGATGGATGGATTCTCTGGTTATAATCAGGTGGTTGTACTTCCAAAAGATCAAAAGAAGACTACCTTCACCACACCATGGGGTACATTTATGTATTCCAGGATGCCTTTTGGGTTGACTAATGCAGGGGCGACTTTTCAGAGGGCCATGGACATTACTTTTGTTGGGGAGCAATAGAAGTTTTTGGTAGTATACCTCGATGATATAACTGTATTTTCAAAGAATGATACTGAGCACATTGAGCATTTGTGTAGAACTTTTGAAAAATGCAGAAGGTATGGTCTTTCTCTCAATCCAAAAAAATCTTTATTTGAATTAGAAGAAGGAAAGATTTTGGGACATATTGTGACTAAGGATGGGGTAAAAATAGACCCTAAGAGGGTAGATGTTATAAATGGAATTTCTCTTCCCATAAATAAGAAGGAGGTGCAGGTATTCCTAGGGCGCATTAATTTTCTAAGAAGGTTTATTCCTAACTATGCTGAAATAGTTAGACATATAACAAACATGGTGAAGAAAGATAATGAGGTTAAGTGGTCCCAGGAATCACGAGAGGCCTTTACCAGAATAAAACATGTTTTTGCAGAAGCCCCACTATTAGCTGGACCAGATTATGCCAAAGCTTTCATGATATTTTCTTTTTCATCACCTCATACAATAGCAGGAGTTTTATTGCAGAAAAATGAAGGGTACAAGCAGCCCACCGCCTTCTTCAGTCAGGTGCTCCGTGATGCAGAATTAAAATATAACATATTAGAAAAGCAAGCATACACCCTAGTGAAATCCATTAAAGAATTCTGCATGTATGTCCTACAATCCCACATCACTGCATTTGTGCCTATAGCAGCTGTAAAAGATATTCTTATCCAAGGGGATAGTGAAGGAAAAAGGGGGAAGTGGATTGCCAAAATACAGGAGTATGAGCTAGACATACACCCTACCAAACTGATCAAAGGACAAGAGCTAGCCAAAATCTTATCTAAATCGAACTATCAAGCCCTGGGTATAAATTTTTCCATAATAATAGGTGAGGAATATGAGGATAAAGAAGAGCGACAGGGAGTCGAGATAAATACTCCGGAAACACATATTAAGTACCTCACCAGTCAGTGGTACAAAGAGATAGTAGAATATCTCCTCACAGTCAGCTACCCTCCAAGCTGTGATAAAGCTAAATACAGAGTGCTACGGTTGAGATCACATAAGTACATAGTCGCCAATGGCCGGCTATACTGGCAAGATCCCTCAGGTATTCTACTCCTGTGTCTCACAGAGGATGAGGTAGAGAGTATAATGGCTAAATTTCATGAAGGAATCTGTGGGGGCCATTACGGCTAGAGGGCCACTGCTCACAAAATCCTGAAGGCTGGTTTTTATTGGCCCAAGCTCTTTGGAGATGTTTGTGCCTAAGTTAGAGCTTGTGAAAAATTTCAGGAATTTTCTGAAAGACAGAAGCTGGCACCTCTGCCCATGATTCCCGTGCACGTGGAAAAACCATTCAGGTAATGGGGAATTGATTTTATAGGTGAAATAAATCCTCCATCAAGTGGTCAGCATAAGTGGATATTAACTGCCATGGATTATTTCACAAAATGGGTGGAAACCATACCTGCGAGGAACGCAATAGATACTGTGATAATAAATTTCATGGAAGAAAACATCATATCCAGGTTTGGCTGCCCTGCCAGAATAGTAACTGATAATGCCCAGGCATTCAAGTCAGCAAAGTTTGTGAGTTTCTGCCAGCAGTATAACATCACACTAAGTCACTCTATAGCCTATTACCCACAAGGAAATGGCTTGGCAGAGTTTTCAAATAAAACCCTGGTGAGGGCACTGAAGAAGGCTATCAACGAAAATCAGAAAAATTGGGATTCAGAGTTGAAATTCGCCCTATGGGCCAATAGAATTACCAGCAAGAGAGCAACTAGGAAATTCCCATATGAATTAGTATATGGGAAGGCAATGGTATTCCCTATTCAGTTAGCCTTACCAATAGCTCGATTCATGCAAGAAAGTCACGAAGAGCCTGATGATGTGACTAGGAGAATAAATCAGTTGGTGGAGTTGGAGGAAACACGGAACCAGGTAAGTCAAAAGCTGACTGAATATCAAGAGAAGATGAAGTACCTTTTTTATCAGCATGCTAAGGACAAGAAGTTGCAGATAGGTGATTTAGTGCTCTGATGGGATGTCCGAAGAGCTAGAAAAGGGAAACATGGTAAATTCGACCGACTCTGGTTCGGTCCTTTTAAAATCGTGGAACAAGGAGGTAACAACACTTTCAAGTTGGAAAATTTACAGGGAGACTTGCTTGACGCCCCTGTAAATGGTCACTTTCTCAAACCCTACTTCCAATTCTGATTCAGGCATAGATAGCCTGGTGTATCATACTGTACATTATTTTCCTGTTTTCATCCTTGTTTGAATAATGTGGGTGTCGTGATGAATTATGAAAATAAAAGTGGAAGTGCTGAAGAGCAGGGTCCGCATAGAAGATTAACCGGTGGTCTGCGAAGTTCCCAACATGCCTAGGGATGAACATGCCATCCCCAGGTGGATCCAATGTTGATCATGTCAGCATTCTATCAAATTCTATTAAATTCTAACAAACAGTCCTCTTTAAAACCCCTCTGTTTGGCCTAAAAAATTGTTTTTCCACCTATCGTTCCCCTCCTTTAAACTCAAAATCGCATTAAAAAGGGCCAAAAACCCACATTTGAAAATATATAAGGTTTGGCACCTTTCGGCCTTAGCTCCTCAGTATTTTTCCTCATGAAACCTGGCCGCTAGACCAAGCGCTAGCCCGAAGAGAGCTTAGCGCAGGTGAATATCGGGCGCAGTATTATCCATTGATCTGTATAGATTAGACAACCTTCATTGATTAGCGTCGCACCCTTGCCTCAACCCATTTACCGCTCCGATCACCTATCCACTGTCCGATCAAACCATAAATCAACGGTTCGTAGCTCACCCGCCTTGTGGTCCCCGCACCCAAAAACACTATTAAAAAACTGGTGGTATCCATCGCACCGCCTTTGGAGAGCAGGCGGTATTTCCCATTTCTGATCAATTCCACTCAGCGTATGACACGTGGCTCCATCACTATTTCTGAACCACCCCCCATTGCACGTTATTGTTCGGCATTTGACTCAGTGCGATATGCATAATAACCATCTAATCTGGGGATCTCCATCCAACAACCATCACACCTTGAAGATGCATGGAAATTAACCCATGGTATCCATACCCCTGGCCTGCCAATCAGTCACCCTCTGATTTGTTTTCCACCGTCGATCTCCTCCTGAGATTGGACAGTTGAGATTGTTTGCCTACCCGCCATCAACATGTGTCCTCCGCCACGTCACTATTCCACTTGTGTTCATCATACGCCCATCCCATATACATTTTCCATTCTAAGGCCAATTTATAAGGTTTTGTATTTAATTTTCTGCATTCTGCCAACCTTCACCAGAGAATTTCTCCATCGTTCCGCTGCGATTTTTCACCATCACCTTGCACTGTTCCACCATTTCACCATGTTGCGCTGTCATCCTCATTATCGTTGTTGCACCCACCTTCCCGTGCATTTTTTTTCTTGACGATTTTGTGTGTTTTACAGGGTATGAATGGCGGTAAACCACCATGATTCACAGTCTCAATTATAGTAGCAGGAAACACCGGAAAAGACCATTTTTCATAGGCTAGAATTATGGAGAAAGGCCTAGGAAGTTGTTACAACATGACTGCCATTAAAGAAGTAGGGTTAAACTCTGTCAAACCCTCCAAAGTCATTCAAAGCAAAAATTTCGCGATCGACGACATTAATATTGCAGACAAAGAGTATCAACAAAAGGTAGAGAATTAAATGCATGTAATTGAAGATTTTGGGGCTTTAACCTAACCATTTGAAGGCAGAGTACTAGATTGAAGACCCCGTAGATCACTCAGAAAGTCCATGCACAGAAAACAATACTCTTAAGGTTTTCATTTCAGAAAAATTTTCTTTCCAGGAAAGGACGGAGCGCCCATGTGGTTTTTATTTCTATATCGTGTTCTTGAAGAGACTTCCACCCAGTGAATTTATTTCAGAAAGCAGGCCACCAAGTACATACAACATTACAGAGTCATCAAGTAGTATGGGCATGCACATTTCCACCATCCTGTCTTTATGAGGCAAATTAAATGTTCATCGTCCACTTTCTTTACAGTGTTTTCTTTTTCCTATAAAACCCCTGAAGAACAGATTATTGAGGGTTCCAGATTTTATCAGAAAATTATGCGGTGAGAGGATCTTGGTATGCATTTTGTAAAAACTCTCATATGAATGTACAGAGCCAATTGGGTTTCAGTGAGGAGGAGTTCTGTCTTTAAAGAGGATTATGATCTTTGGTGTCTCACAGTGTGTAACTTTCTCTTATATGTGTTAATTTAATGGTTCATTTCATTTCATCTGCCTTTCTTGTATCATGTTTTTGGAATGCGAGTGGCTCACTGGTTTTTGGTATGGATTTATCCTAGTTGATACCCATGCTCGAATTAGTCAAGCGCTTTAAATATGGCTCAGGCATGATATACTGTTTCACCATTCACTTCAACCATATTTCTGCTATATTAGTTTCTTTGGGAGGTTATTTTTAAAATGCTATTGTCATGTATGGATTCTTAAATTGGTAAGCCCATTACATGGTAATATTGTGTATCTTGATATCATCTCAATGACAGCTAGTATTCTCTTAATATTTCATACATAGCCAACACCTTATGATAATATATTTCTGTGACATATCTTTTGAATCGACTCTCTTTACAATAAGCTGCCTCTGAATTGTTTGATGCTTTTATATTGGATTTTTGCACCTTGCCTCTGTAGTGTTACTCTCCCTGTATCTAGTTTCTGAAGATTTTGGTCCCATTCAAATTAATATTCCTTGTTTTCAGGAGATAGCATGAGATCTTTTAGTTGATAACTTCCTTTGTGATACCATATGCTCCTTGCTATATAAGATGTCCTAGGCATTGGTATTTCAAAACTCAAGGCTGCCTCTAGGAATGACAATGCACCTAACTATAGATCTGAAGATATTAGCAGTCATTTCTGCTGTTAGGGTTGTTTATTATGCATAGCTAAAGTGGTCTTTTTCGTACACTTGGAATTAAGATTCATACTAACAACTGACGACTCCACACGGGTTTATGATTACGACCACTGTCATTTTTTTTTATCCTTGCATATCTAGTTTCTTCAAACCCTATTATTTCTCTTCAGCCCCTTATTTTTTCTCTTCTTGATGTTTTTTTTAACCTATAAAACCCTAAAACAATAAAAATTCCGACTTCCGTGTGTTTTCGAACCTATTGCGCAGGTGACAAACATCAACTGTAGCTGAGACGTTAAATTTTTCTGAAACCTACCACCAAGAGTTACAGAAGTGAAGGTCACACTTTTTTTCCCAAAACCTATGACCTAGACCTTCAGGGCACACTTTACAGCCCAAAAACTGTGACCTCTACTGAAAATAGGTCAGAAACTGCAACCTGGGATTTTTGCTGGGATTTTTCTGAAAGTTTTTTGGGTTTGTCTAAGTCTTTGTTTAGGGTTGATTGAACTCCATATCTGCTGATTTTGGACCTGTAATTGTTTTGTTTCACTCAAATAAGTGGGAACCTAGCCCCCTAGGGCTTCAGTACCCTCCACTTTTTGTGGAAGAGTCTTTGTTGTGGTAGGTTGTCTAAAATTTCAAAGTCTTTGGCCATTTTTTCAGATCTGATACCTCACCTTCAGATCTGCTTCAGATCGGCTTGTTATCTATCCAAATCATCTAATCTAATCTTTGTTTGGATTTTCCTCTAGGGTTCACTTCATTTCTCGCTAGGAGATAGCCTTTCGCCACCTTTTTTACAACAATTTTTCCTCTGATTTGTTGTTGTTTTCTGCACCACTTTCCAGCAGATTTTGTCTTTTAGATCCATGTCCCTCTTGAACTTAGATCTATTAGTTTTTTTTTTAGTGTGTTTTGATTATTTTTTTACTCACCTATAGACTAGTTGTTGAGAGACCCACCTCCTTGGGTTTAGATTATTGCATTATTAGCTGTTTATTTTCTATTTTTGCAGGCCTATATACTGTCATTTGCAGGTTCATTTATAGTTATACAACAACACTTTTTATTTTTCTCTACAAATGTCTGGGTTTAAAAATTAAAATTTACACACTTTTACAGACACATCCTAAGAAAAAAAGGGCTTGGTTAACAACACAAAGCAAAGACTCTAAAATATTGAAATCATTTGATCCTAAACCTCTTTGCCCTTGTTTCTACATTGTAATCACTTGATCCTACACCTCCATGCCCTTGTAGGTCTCTTTTTCCTTTATGTCATGTTTGTGTTGTCACCACTGTGCCACCAAGGCATTTATCCCAGAGACTTCTTGGCCTCCATCCTTAGTTTCCAGCAGGAAGACTTACTCCTCCACGTAGGGTTCGAGTTAGCACCCCACCAAGTCCGCACACCGACTCTTCTTCTGGTCCTTTGGGTTCTCCTTGTCATTCCACCTTCGGTTCTCCTCCTCAAACCTTCACCATGTATGGTGCAGGACCTTCTGCTGGTATTAACCCCGACCCTTAGGCTGGGAATACCACTAGTGGGACTGCAACGAACACTACCCCAACTGCACCCTTGTTGCCTTTCATGGCAAGCCTCAGCCTCCCCAATTTTGACTAGTTGATAAATGACCCTATACACCATGATGCTAGTTGTCCTACTATGCCAAAAAATATCCCTTCAGAAATTCCAAATTTTTAATGCCTTGCTGGAGAAGATCCTTCAAATCATATTCGATCTTTCCACATGTGGTGTTCATCTAACTCAATTACTGATGACTCTGTCCATCTTCATTTTTTCCAACGAATGCTTACAGGTGAAGCTTCTAAGTGGTATGTTGATCAGGCCCCTTCCTCCCATACAACCTTTGTAACTCTTGCCTGAGCTTTTTTCTCTTATTTCCAGCTTCCCCTTCATTACGACACTAGTACCAAACTCTTGACCTCTTTCCGTCAATCGTCTGCAACCCGCCTATCCGACCATGTTCAGGAATGTAGGAGAAGAAAGAGCCTATGCTTAGCCCCTACCTTAAAAGACCATGTCTACATGGACTGGCTCCTTATATCTCACTTGCTACCTATCAGGAAAGATGTCACATCGCACTTTCCTCAAACAAAAGAAGCCGCTCTCCAAATTGCGTTAAAATATGACTTGATCTACGCTCAGTCAGGTTATGTTTATACTATTCTACCTGAACTTCCTAGGCCTAGTGGTGCCAATGAACCAGGGGCATCTCACGCCACCAGCGGTATCGTTGGAGCTCTCTTTAATCCATATGCTCAACCTCCCATGGGCTATGGTTTTCCTCAGGGAGGGGCTAGCACCTCCTGCACTTTTCCCCCTCCCAATAGCACATATCTAGGATACGACATGCCTCCTCTTTTTTCCCAACTTCCTATTTACCACACTACTACCCAACCTCCTTATTATCTAGCATTAGCACCTCCTCCTCCCTTCCCTTCTCAACCCCCGCAACATCAACCAACTTCCCCTCTGGGGTAGGTGTACGTGCAACAGGGCATGACTAATCCTCCTCCCTTAAAAACAAAGAGGAAATGCACTCAAAATCAAGCTGCCCCTAGTAATCCTGGACCTAATCAAGGTAATTCTCCTAACACTACAAACCAACAACAAGGCACTCAGCCCATGCAGGATAGGACTCTTCGTACAAACAAGCCCTGTTCCTGTTGTGGTGTTTATGGTAATTATACGCATCAAGACAGAGGAATTATAGATCTGAAGTGCTAAGGACTTACAAGAACCCATCCCATTGAAGAGAATACAGAACACCCTCTTGTGTTTTCCTCTTAGGTGCCATTAATACAAAAAATTCATTTGATATATTCTTGTCTTGCCTATTGGATGCATCGAGTAAATATTTTTTTTTATACTATTTAATGTCTTCTAATGCATAGATCTAGATTTTTTCAGCATTTATCTTGATCACCTAACTGCAGATTTGAAGATATTAGCAGTAATTTCTGCTGTTAGGGCTATTTGTTATGCGCATCTGAAGTGGTATTTTTTCATACACTTGGAATTAAGATTCATAATAACATTGACCTTTACCTTAACCTTAACATAACCTTAACCTTAACTTTAACTTTACCCTAACCCTAAGGGTTTAGTTAGTTTAAGGTTAACATTAAGGGTTTGGTTAAGGTTAGGGTTAGGTTATAGTTAAATTTAAGGTTAAGGTCAAGCTTAAGGTTAACCTTAACCTTAACCTTACCCTTAACCTTAACCTTTACCTTAACTATAACCTAACCCTAACCTTGACCAAACCCTTAACATTAACCTTAACCTTAACTATGACCTAACCCTAACCTTAACCTTACCCTTAGCTTTACCATAATCTAACCCTAACCTTGACCCTAACTATAACCTTAACCCTAACCTTAACCTTAACCTTTCCCTAATCTTAACCTTAACCTAACCCTTAACCTAATCTTAACCTAACCTTAAACTTACCTTAACCTAAGTTAACCTTAACCTTGACCTTGATCTTGACCTTAACTTTAACTTTACCCTTAACCTAACCTTAACCTTAACTATAACCTAACCCTAACCTTGACCTTAACTTTAACCTTAACCATGACCTTAACCTTAACCTTAACCTTCAATTTACATTAATCTAACATTAACCTTAACCTGACTAAACCCGTAACCTTAACCTTACCCTTAACCTTAGCCTGGACCTTTACCCTTAAGGTTAGGTTAAGGGTAAATTCAAGGTTAAATTTATGGTTATGGGAAGGTTAAGTTTAAGGTTAAAGTTAAGGTTAAGCCTTAAAATTAACCATAACCTTAACCTTAACCTGACTAAACCCAAAACTTAACCTTAACCTTAACTTTACCCTTAACCTAATCTTAACCTTATTCATGACTTTACCCTTAACGTAACCTTAAAATTGACCTTAACCTTAACCTTGACCTTAACTAAAACCTAACCCTAACCTTGAAAAAACCTTAACGTTAACCTTAACCTTAACCTTCCCTTAACCTTAACCTTATCCTTAACTATAACCTAACCTTATCCTTGACCTTAACTTTAATCTTGACCTTAACTATAACCTAACCCTAACGTTTACCACACCTTAACCTTAACCTTAACCTTAACCTTCCCTTAACCTTAACCTTATCCTTAACTATAACCTAACCTTAACCTTGAACTTAATTATAACCTAACCCTAACCCTTACCAAACCCTTAACATTAACCTTAACCTTGACCTTAAACTTAACCTTATCCTTAACCTTACCCTTAACCTTAAACTTAACCTTGACCGTAACTATAACCTAACTCTAACCTTAACCTAACCTTAACCTTGACCAAAACCTTAATGTAACCTTAACCTTGACTTTACCCTTAATGTAACCTTAACCTGACTAAACCCGTAACCTTAACCTTAACATTAACCTTACCCTTAACCTTAAACTTAACCTTGACCTTAACTATAACCTAACCCTAACCTTAACCAAACCTTAACCTCAACCTTACCCTTAACGTAACCTTAACCTTGGCTTTAACCTTAACCTTAACCTTACCCTTAACCTTACCCTTAACCTAATCTTAACCATACCCTAACCTTAACCTTACATTAGGTTATAGTAAGGTTAAGGTCAAGGTTAAGGTTTGGTCAAGGTTAGGGTTAATTTATAGTTAACGTTAAGGTTATAGTGAAGGCTAAGGTTAAGACCCGTAACCTTAACCAAGGTTAAGGGTGTAAGGTTAAGGTTAAGGTTAATGTTAAGGTTAGGTTAAGGTCAAGGTCAAGGTTAAGATTAAGGTCAAGGTTAAGGGTAAATTTAAGGTCAATGTTAGGGTTAGGTTATAGTTAAGATTAAGGTTAGGTTAAGTTTAAGGTTAAGGTTATGGGTTTAGTCACGTTAAGGTTAAGGTTAAGGTTAAGGTCAAGGTTAGGGTTAACTTAACCTTAACCTGACTAAACCTGTAACCTTAACCTTAAACTTTCCCTTAACCTTCACCTTAAACTTAACCTTAACCTTAACTATAACCTAACCTAACCCTAAGGTTAAGGTTAAGGTTAAGATTACGGGTTTAGTCAGGTTAACTTAACCTTAACCATAACCATAACCTTAACCTTAACTACAACCTTAAACTAAACCTTGACCTTAACATTATCCTTAACCCTAACCTTACCCTAACCATAACCATAACCTTAACCTTATCTTACCCTTATCTTACCCTTGACCTTAACCCTTAACGTAACCTAACCTTAACCTTAACCTTCCCATAACCATAACCTTAACCTAACCTTAACCAAACCCTTAACCTTAAATATAACCTAACCTTAACCGTAACCTTAACCTTAACCTTCACTATAACCTAACCTTATAGTGAAGGTTAAGGTTAAAGTTAGGTTAAGGTTAGGTTAAGGTTAAGGTTAAGGTTACGATTAAGGTTATAGTTAGGTTAAGGTAAGGTTAAGGTAAAAGTTAGGTTAAGGTAAGGTAAGGTTAAGGTTAAGGTTAGGTTAAGGTTAAAGTTAGGTTAAGGTTAAGGTTAAGGTTATGGTTAAGGTTAAGGTTAGGGTAAAGTTAAAGTTAAGGTTAAGGTTAGGTTAAGGGTAAAGTCAGGTTAAGGGTAAGTTTAAGGGTAAGGTTAGGTTAAGGGTAATATTAACCTTAGACTGACTTAACCCATAACCTTAACCTTAACCTTCCCATAACCATAACCTTAACCTAACCTTAAACTTACCCTTAAACTTGACCTTAAGCTTACCTTAACCTTAACCTTAACTATAACCTAACCCTAACCTTAACCTTAACCTTAACCTTATCTTAACCTTAAATATAACCTAACCCTAACCTTGACCAAACCTTAACCTTAACCTTAACTTAACCATTAACCTAACCTTAACCTTAACCTTAATCTAACCTTAACGTTAACGTTGACCTTACCCTTAACCTTACCATAGCCTTAACCTTAATTTTACCCTTAACCTTGACTTTAACCTTAACCTTCCCCTAACTTTAACCCTAACCATAACTTTAACCTTCCCCTAACCTTAACCTTAACCTTAAATTTAACCTTAACGCTTAACCTTAAGGTTAAGTTTTGGTCAAGGTTAGGGTTAGGTTATAGTTAAGGTTAAGGTTAGAGTTAGGGGAAGGTTAAGGTTAAGGTTAAGGTTAAGGTTAGGGTTGAGGTTTGGTTAGGCTAAGGTTAATTCTAAGGTTAACCTGAGGTTAGGGTTAGGTTAAGGTTAAGGTTAGGGTTAGGGTTAGGGTTAGGTTATAGTTAAGGTCGAGGTTAAGAATATGGTTAAGGTAAGGTTAAGATAGGTGAAGGGTAACGTTAGGTTAAGGTTATGGTTAAGGGTAAAGTTAAGGTTAGGTTATAGTTAAGGTTAAGGTTAAGGTTAAGGTTAAAGGTTTGGTCAAGGTTAGGGTTAGGTCATATTTAAGGTTAAGGTTAAGGGTTTGGTCAAGGTTAGGGTTAGGTTATAGTTAAGGTTAGGTTAAGGGTAGGTTAAGGGTAAATTTAAGGTTAAGGGTAAGGTTAACGTTAGTTTAATTTAAGGTTAATGTTAGGTTAAGGTTAAGGTTAAGTTAAGGTTAAGGTTAAGGTTTGGTCAAGGTTAGGGTTAGGTTTTAAGTTAAGGTCAAGGTTAGGTTAAGGTTAAGGTTAGGTAATGGTAAAGGTTAAGGTTAATTTTAAGGGTTTGGTCAAGGTTAGGGTTAGGTTAATGGTAAAGTTAAGGTTAAGGTTAGGTTAAGGTTACGGTTATGGTTAAGGTTAGGTTATGTTTAAGGGTTTGGTCAAGGTTAGGGTTAGGTTAGGTTAAGGTGGAGATTAGGTCAAGGTTAAGCTTAAGGGTAAAGATAAGGTTATGGTTAAGGTTAAGGTTAGGGTTAGGTTATAGTTAAGGTTAAGGTTATGTTAAGTTAAGGTTGAGGTTAAGGTTAAGGTCAGGTTAAGGTTAAGGTTTGTGTTGGAGAGGTAAATCCCCTTTGCGGACAGAGGCGATCCCTACTAGGGCAGACCGGGTCTAGCAACAACCGAGTCATGCTAAGAAGCAAGTTCCTAATTGAAAAATACCAAGATGCGAAAAGAGGCGTACCTTAAGTCCTACGCTATCATCGTTTGCGGAGAAGATGGCGCTTCCGTCCCTTGCACCCGCGGATCACAATTCTCCAGCTCAATGTAATCGAACACCTGCACATACAAGAAGAAACAACAAACAAACAAGCGTAAAACCAAATCAATGCAATTATGTATTATTCAAATAATATACAAATCATAACATAAAACATGAAAATTTGAGTGGAACCATAATCGTAGTCATTTATTATTAATCAAATCGAAGAAGGATACAACCTGAGCTCTGACGTTGGATCTTCCTTTGGCGGGTCGACAAAGGAGTACGTCTCGGTAAAGCTCGTTGGAAAAAGGACAAGTCTCTCTCTCTTCAGTTGTCTGATGATAATCTCCTTACAATTGATTCAGGTTTATTCAGGCTACCGAGGCTCAACCATTCAGCCCCTTCATCAATGGAAGATGGCTATATTTATAGAGGAGAGGAGGAGGTTGGGATCCCTACAATAGTGGAAGGGAGGGCTTATCCCTTAGGAAGTTCCCCATAAGGTGGAAACAAGAGGCCAAAGGAGGAAGGTTGTGGTTATTCAGTCGAAAACACTGCTCATGACTCATCCACGAAGTTGTTGTAATCGAAATTTCACCTCTTTTTTAAAAAAAATTTACATAAGCAGATTAGCGCGGGTGCTTAACTGGGACAGAGCACCAACTAGCGCGAGCTCAGTGTTAATTTTCCTCATTGGCATGATGACATAATGGGCTACTAGCGTTAAGGAAAAAATATGTGTTTTTAGGGGTCTGCTCAGGAAATGATCAACAGAAGGAATGTTGTCCTCATGGCAACGGATGCAATGATGGTATTTTCAAGGCATGGCACTACTTATTGGTCACAGAAATGAACCTCCAATGGGTGAGATGGGGATTGCAGGGACGGTGACAAATTACTGTGTAACAGTTAGGTTAAGGGTAAAGCTAAGATTATGGTGACATGAATTCCATCCCTTAAATTAGTTTCTTTATTTCTTTACACTCTACAACTGACTTGTGACATGTTCCATTATTAGAGGCATCAAACATCGACTGCATTTCATGTGATATTTTCTTTTTATGAAGTATATTTTTTGGTTCTTTAATTAGATCCTGAAATGAATCTACCAAATTACCTTCATACTGAATTTCACAACCTGAACAAGTATCAATAAGATCCTTATGTTTCTCTTTTATCAACATGAGTATGTATCTCCTACTTGAACTTATTAAGCACTTCATCTGATTAGCATTAATTAAATGCAAGTGATATTTGTTTTTATGTGCCCGAATGATGTATTTAATCGCATATTTTATGAGATGATACATATGTTCCTTTCTATAAAATACTGCATCATGATCATAGAGATAATGGCTACCTAAGACAATTCCACAAATGTCTAATGATATCACATCTAGCTCCACTTGATCAATATAGTTAGCTGTAATTGTAAATTTTAACCGACACTGTTTGGTTACATGAATTTGACTTTGTTCCTTTAACCACCCTAAAGGATATGGATTTGGATGATTATGTGTTTTCAAACCCAATTTTTTAACCAATGACTCTGAAATCAAATTTTCCTGTGATCCCGTATCGAACAATGTATCTATCTTAGTATGCTTTGAAGTTACCCTTATATGAAATAACTCAATTCTTTTATCTTCATTCTGTTGTTTGATGTTTGAAGAAGCAGAAGTACTAGCATAAATTTTTTTACCTATTGTAACCATAGCAGTGAATTTACCTTCATCACCTGAATCGGATCCCAAGTCCAAGCCTTACTAGACTACTATTTCAGCCTTCTTCGATTGAAACTTCTTCGGCTTCAGTTCCAGATGAAGTTTCCAACACCTAGCTTCATCATGGCCAATCCTTTGGCAATGTGTACACATAGGTCTATCTTATTCCTTTTGAGCTGTGGTAGTCTTCTCTCCCTTTGACTTGCCCTTATTTTTGTTGTCTTCAGTTTCCATCTGCTTGGATGTCTTTGGTGTAAACTTGAATGGTCTACCACCTGATTCGACATGAATTGCTTGAACACAAACTTCATCAAAATAATTAGGATTGAACATTAATAATGTATGCTGAAAACATGAATGCAAACTGCCAATATTCTTCAACAAAGTTTCTTTTGTGTCCAAAGAAATACCGAGTGCTAATGCCTTCTTTTTGAATTCTTGTGTAAACTCTTGAACACTCTGTCCCTTACCTTGTCACAAGCGCTACCAATCAATTACATCTTGTTGTGTGTGACCCAATGAATATAATTGTTTCTTTAGAGCTTTAATAAAATTAGTCCACGAGGTGATAACTTTTCCCTTACGATTTAAATTTATCTGTGTCCTACTCTCCCACCAGATCAAAGCAGTACCCCCCATTCTAAGAGTAACTAATTGGATCTTTGTCTTATCATCAGTAATATCTTGAATACAACAATAGACATCTAATTGTTTTACCCAATTATCTAGTTTTTTAGGGTTTATTTAAACATCATACACATGTAATTCGAACTTAACATCAAGTTTCAAAAGTGGATTCTTATGTTTCTTTTCTTTTTCTGATTCAGAACTAGAAGTAGAAGAGGAAGAAGAAGATGATGGAGATGATGGAGGAGAAGGAGATTTATCTGCCTTTTCTTTACCCTTTTCCTTCTTTTATGCCTTTGACGATGAGGTGCATCCCTCATCTTATTGTATTCATATAATTCTCCCAACATTTGCTGCATGTTTAGAAATATTTGTTGGATTTGATTCTCATCCATGGGTTTCTTTTCAGTAGCTTCATAAGTCTCAATGGTCTCAGTCCCTATCATCATTGATTGATGATCGACTTTCTGCCTTCTAAACTCTGGATCGAATTCCTCAAGCTCACCCTTTTCCACATTGCAATCCAAACCTAGCTAACATCCACTAACAAACAAACTACAAGCACAACCTACTCTGATACCAAAATGATCCGTAACTGATCGAATAAAGTGCTTAAGAAGTTTGATTAGTTTTTCATTTAGATTGACTATAAAATGAAGTATGCTTTAAATAAAAATGACATAAATCAACAGCATAAATGAATTAAATAACATCAATAATCAGAGAGAAGAAGAGGCAAACAAATTTAGGACAGATTTTGTCCCTCGTGGACTACATCTCCGGGTCTGCTTTTAAGTGGGCGTCCGTTTTTATTAGGATTGATCTTGAAGAATCTTTACACTAAAATGGAATAGAATTACTATGCTCACAAGCACTTCTGAACCTTGTAAACAAAAATTACTCTTTCTCGCCTTTTCGATGCCTGTATCCATGCTCAATTCCGACCACCAATGGCTGAGCAATGCTGCAAAAAAGATCGCTTATTTCCTTCTAAAACTGCACTCCAAAGACACTATGCCTTCACAAAAATCAAAGATGACTTCATGAGAAAATTCCATGGCTTAAATAAGCTGCATCAAACCTTGGCTAGCCAAAAATATCAATTGGTTGAGAAAAAGAGGTTCTTGAATCCCTATCACTACACAAACCTAGGGATTAGGTTCCCAAACCTCAGGCGCTGAATTAAATTTAAAAACCCATTTTTAAACATTATATTAAAAATATAGCCCGACGGTTACGCTAACTGGGTGGAGGATGATAACCATTGCATGTGATCAGGCAGGCGGGTGAGATGTAAACCGACGGTCACAGTCCATAACCCGGGCGGTTCCGGCAACCTGCAGTCAAATAATTGTCACATGGCATTCGCTGGGTTTAACAACTGTCGGTTTAATACAACTGTCAACATAACTTTTTCTCCACTGCAGTTCCTATTCCTTTTCCTCTACTCACATGTTACAACTTCTGACATGGTTTCCAAACCACGTGGTTATATAAATTTAACGCTATAGTGGGTTTTATTATAATGTTTATTTGTTTTGTTTTATACCATCCAAACCTTATATTAAAGGTTTTACACCATGGTTTTAAACCCAACATCTGAACCTTATGAATAAGATTTATGTTATAGGTTTTTATAATATGGTTTTAATATTTTTGTGCTAGGTTTTACACCATAAGGTTTATATGCATATGTCTTAGGAATAATGCTTAGGTTTTGACATATGGTTTAAGACTTAGGCCATCACTTAGGTTTATGATTAGGTCTTAGCTCATCACTTAGTTTTAGAGATAGGTTTTAATGCCTTAGGAGATAGACTTAGGTATTTTTACATAATGCTTAGATTTAGTACTAGGATTAGGTCTTAGTACTTAGGATATTACATCATCATTTTAGCCCAAAAATTCACCTTCTCATCACACACATGACGATCATGCCATGAAATTAAAACCTTTACAAACCCTGAACTTGACACTAAACCATGATACTGAAGGACCTTTCCACTGGCGATTTGACGATTCTGAAGACTGAACTGGTCATCAACCTGTTGAAGTTGACTTGGAACTCTGTTGACCTTGACTTGATCTATAAGGTTAAGGTTAGGTTAAGATTAGGTTATGGTTAAGGTTAAGGGCAAGGTTAATGTTAAGGTTAAGGGTAAGGTTAAGTTTGAGCTTAAGGTTAAGGTTAAGGTTGTGTTACGGTTAAGGTTAAGGTTAACGGTGAAGTTAAAGTTAAGGTTAAGGGTAAGGTTAAGGTTAAGGTTAAGGTTAAGGTTGTGTTAAGGATAAGGTTGAGGTTAAGATAGTGTTAAGGTGAAAGTTAAGGTTAAGGTTAGGTTAAGGTTAGGTTATGGTTAAGGGTAAGGTTAAGGTTAGGGTTAAGGTTAACATTAAGATTAAGGTTAGGTTATGGTTAAGGTTAAGGGTAAGGTTAAGGGTAAGGTTAAGAGTTTAGTTAAGGTTAATGTTAAGGTTAAGGGTAAGGTTAAGGTTAAGGTTTTGTTAAGGTTAAGGTTAAGGTTAAGGTGAAGGGTAAGGTTAAGTTTAGGTTAATATTAGGTTATGGTTAAGGTTAAGGGTAAGGGTAATGTTAAGGTTAAGGGTTTAGTTAAGGGTAAGGTTAAATTTAAGTTTAAGGTTAAGGTTGTGTTAAGGTTACGGTTAAGGTTAAGGTTAAGGTTGTTTTAAGGTTAAGGTTAATGTTAAGGTTAAGGGTAAGGTTAATGTTAAGGTTAAGTTTAAGGTTAGGGTTAAAGTTAAGGTTAAGTTTATGTTAAGGTTAAGGTATGGTTAAGGTTAAGGTTAATGGTAAGGTTAATATTAAGGTTAAGGTTAAATTAGTTAATGTTAAGGCTAAGGTAAAGGTTAAATTAGTTAATGTAAAGGTTAGCTTAAGGTAAGGTGAAGATCAGGAAAATGTAAGGTAAAGGTTAAGGTTAGGGTAAGGTTAAGGTTAAGGATAGGTTAGGTTAGCTTTAGGGTAAGGTTAAGGTCAAGGTTAAGGGTAGGGTAAGGTTAAGGTTAAGGTTAGGTTAGGTCAGGGTTAGGGTTAGGTTAAGGTCAAGCTTAAGGTTAGGTTATGATTAAATTTGAGGTTAACGCGGAGGTTAGAGTTAGGTTATGGTTAATTTTAAGGAAATGTTAAGGTTAAGGTTAGGGTAAGGTTAAGGTTAAGGTTAGATTAGGTTAGGTTAAGGTTAGGTTAAGGTAAGGTTAAGGTTAAGATTAGGGTAAGGTTAAGTTTAAGGTTAGGTAAGGTTAAGGTTAAGTTTAAGGTTAAGGTTAGGCTAAGGTTAATATTAAGGTCAAGGTCAAGGTTAAGGTTAGGTTAAGGTTAATACTAACCTTAACCTTAACCTTACCTCAACCTTAACCTAACCTTAACTTTGACCTTAACCTTAACCTTAACCTTAACCTTAATCTTAACATTAAACCTAACCTAACGTAACCTTAACCTTAACCTTACCCTAACCTTAACCTTAACCTTAAATTAACCTAACCTTAAACTTGACCTAAGGTTAAGGTTAGTTTAAGGCTAACATTAAGGTTAGGGTTAAGGTAAAGGTTGAGGTTAACACTAAGGTTAGGTTAGGTTAGGGTTAAGGTTATGGTTAAGGCTAGGGTAAGGTTAAGGTTAAGGTTAGGTTAGGTTAAGGTAAGGTTAAGGTTAAAGGTTTAGGAAAGGTTAAGCTTAAGGTCAAGGTTAAGGTTATGGTCACTGTTAACGTTAAGGCTAAACTTAGTGTTAGCTTAAGTTTAAGGTTAAGGCTAGGTTAGGGTTAGGGTTAAGGTTAAGTTTAGGTTAAGGTTAAGTTTAATGGTAATTTTATGTTAAGTTTAAGGTTAAGGTTAATGGTTTAGTTAGGGTAAGTGTTAGTATGAATCTTAATTCCAAGCGTACAAAAAAAACCACTTAAGTTGCGCATAACAAAAATCCCTAACAGCAAATATGGCTGCTAATATCCTTAGATCTGCAGTTTGGTGATCAAGATAAATGCTGCAAGAATCTAGTTCTATGCATTAGAAGACATTAAGCAGTAGAAAAAAACAAGATTTACTCCATGCATCCAATAGACAAGACAAGAATATATCGAATGAATTTTGTATTAATGGCACCTGGGAGGAAAACACAAGAGTGTGTTCCTTGTTCTCCTCAATCGGATGGGTTCTTGTAACTCCTCAGCACTTCAGATCTAGAATTCTTCTCTCTTGATGGTGTAGAAAACCCAGACAAAAAATGGTAGCAAAATATTACTATGATGGTGGATCAATAGTCAGACCAAAAGTATAGATCCAATGTGATCTTTAGGCAACAAAATGCGATAAATGAATGGGAAAAACCTTCTATTTATAACAAAATATTGAGTTAGTCTAGATATTGGTGCATTGTTAAAATATTATTAACCAAATCAAGATCCAAATTTTATAAAATATTTTATTATATTTTTTTGAGGGAAAAGGAATTTGACTTGGGTCAAATCCCTTTATTTGTAAATAATAAATAAATAAATGATTTATTTATCATTTTAAGGATGTGGTTGAGTAATAATCAAATAAATAATGATTTATTTAGTTATTTAAGGGTGATTTAGTCATATTTAACAAAGAATATTATTTAAATAAGGTTTAAATAATTGTTCTTACAAAATAATAAGATAAATAATTACTTATCTAATTAATTTCCTTGTTTTAGGTTAAATATAACTAGTAATATTAATTAAACTACTGTGTAACTAACTATTCCTTGAGGAAAATAAAAAAAATGTATATTTATTTAATATTTCCTCATGGGGTTTCCTGTTTAGACCATAAAAAAATTAATAAAGGTGGTTTACTAAGTTATTTTCGTAGTGAAAGAAATTTTACTTGGGGTAAAATTGGTCTTACATGGTGTAATTGGGTCCATCTAATGGTAATAGGTTATATGAAAAAAAAATGGTGTAATAGATTGCCCCCCAGTGTGCGAGCATTAGGAGCTAATCGTATGACCGAAGTACATTGTAAGAACTCAATCACTAGACATCGAAGGGGAGGTCAATGAAAGAGAAGTATAAGGTAGACCAAAGTGCAGAAAGAACTATACCTTGAGGAGGCGAGACTTACAGGTGCGACAAGTATCTTTGATGAGTAAGTACCTATGCTATAGGTGGTGGGGTAGGCATACCTATGGCCTCCGAGGAAAAGTACAAATAATAAGGCATCCAGAAAACTACAGAACTGGCCAATATAGTACATGCTGGCATAAACATGAGCCATATAAACAACACAATAATGAATCCCACATACATATTGTGCCTGGGATAATAGCCAGGACTTGTACAATAATATCTGAGTACATGAGGTATAAATGCGACCTAGATGCCCCTAAAAATAGGAAAGGGCTCTGAAAATCTGACTGATATATGAAAACAAAAAGGAACTGCAAGCGGCTAAGGCTAACATCATCAAATATATGGAGCTGCATCAAAAGGTCATGATGAAGAGGTCATCCTGGTATGTGGGGGGCTACCTATAAGGCCACCCCCTCATGAGGGTTGAGATATCTCACACACACCTGGGCATCACTGATATCAACCGCTGCATCACTGAACCATCAAGTATACGGATCTCGATCATGCTGAAAGGAGCTTGAGCTGAGAAACAATCAAGTCAAAGCGAAATAACGAGTCCCTTTGCCTAATTTGAGGCACTGAGCAAGAGTGGAAGCTGGAACCAAGGTACACTTCCCTCTAGACCTGTCTTTTGCAATGAATGACCTGATGTCGATAGAAGGAGGTCTGCCATAGGTGAGGCAATAAGGGATCCTCAACTAAGGCATGAGAGAAAATAGTAGGGTGATTGACAGACTGACACCAATGATGATGATGGAATGGAGGGTACTTAGTAGGGAACATGTGACTTCCCTTGTTGGATCATAAAGGGCATGGATGATCTGGCAGTGAATGACACAATATCATGAAGGATAGGGGATAGTGGGACTGGAGGCCATAATGTGCAACATGAGAGAGGGACCAAGCATTGAAGGATGGATGACTATAATGGGATTCAAAGGGACTTAGGATAGACTCCATGAACGCAATGATGACTCAACTCAAATGCTCTAAACAAGGGTGACTCGATGGTGCTACCACACAGAAAAGGTCCAATGGGGACCATGAAAACATGAGTACAAGATGGTAACTCATGACGAAAATCAACATGAGCATGGACAAGTATGGGGGCAATGTGCTGCCCCTTAGTAAAAGTGTTGCAAGTGAATAAATTTAATTTTGAGGAGGGGTGAAGTGACACTTCTTGGAACAAAAGTGTCCCGGTAAAGTATCAAACCACTCAAAACTAATAGATACCCATTTTAGGGCTTGGTGAGAGCCTTCCAACAGTACAGACGTTTTGGTAAATGGGGCTATGGTTGGGTCGTAGCGAGTGAAAGAAAAAACGGGGGTTTCTCTTTTAATAAGGAATTTTCCCTCCAAATTCACTCATTTGCATGTGGAGCTATGGTGAATGTAGAGAGGAGAGAAGGGTCAAGTATCATTAATTCCATCATTAATGAAATTCCTGGCCTTTGAAAACCATGCAAGGCATAAGGAAGGAATGCATCCAATTGCAACTCTACTTCATAACTATATTTTCTGATTTTCGAGGCTTAATGGACGAAGAGATAGACTTCTGGAATGTTTTTTATCTTTAAAATAGCTTTTGCTGACAATTTGTAATAAGTTCCTTCCATTTTTATTCATTTTTCAGCTGTTTTTTAGGCCAAGATCTTTTGTTCTCAAAATAACTAGGCCTCCTTTGATTTCTGTGAGGCTGCAGGTAGCTTTTGATCACTGGAGAGGTTGGCTTTTGGAGCTAGAGAGGGTTAAATTGGCCTCTGAGTGGTGGTGGAAACTTCTCGGATTGACAGATGTCTTTTTCTTTTTCCTAAAACAAATTTAATTCACTTTTAGGTCTGTGTTTTAGGCCTAATTAGGCCTTTTTCTTCTTTTCCGATCTTCACTACGTCTTTAACTCTTTTAAACACTGGATCATGTTCTTAATCTTCAATAATCATGCTTTTAATCCTTCAATTTATCATTGATACAATTTACGTCTTCTTTTTCTTATTTGTCTATGGTGTCTGTGCACGTTCAATAGCATGGTAGGGTTTTAATAGGTTTTGACACTGGTCTTTAATAGAGATCGTGTCGAAAATCCCTTTCTGATGCATTCTCTGCAATATTTGTTTCCGAAAAAATCTCTATGTGCTCTATTTTCTCTATTTGTGATCATAAGACAGAGTACAATTTTTACTATCTGATACCCTGTAAAAAGACACAAACATGTTAGGAAATCAGAGGGGAGTGATGGGAGGAAAGATGAGGAGGCCCATGGAGGATGAAGTGCAGGGGCGAAATGCGGTATCGCAGCAGAAAAATGGTGAAAAACCATGTCGGAAGGTGAAATGGTGGTATGATGAAGGTTTGGTGTGGGAGATATTCTGGACCTTTAGATTAGGTCTAACAATGGTGATTGACGACCAAAATTCATGGATGAAATAATTTGTTGGATGAAGAAGAAATGATGGACAAAGGATGACATTGTATCTTGGTCGTCTGATGGAGAAAACAAACAGTGGATATCAATGGATGAGATTGGTGAGGGGCATATGTGAATGGCACAAGAATAAGTCTACACCGTTATATTGTAAAGATCTACGATCCATATTAAACGATAAAACACACGGCAGAAGCAGGTGGTAAGACAAAAACCACTAGTGGTATTCATGTAGGTCCTGTTAGCCAGCTATATAATTTGTTATATCAAATGCTGGCTAAAACATTTTTGGATCCTTCAAGGAACAATTTTTATTGCTAAAAAGTGTTATCTCTTGAATAATATTGAATACCTCATGCCTCTATCCAAAATCTTCCCTACTGTTCCCATTTTATACTCTGGAATTCTACTGATTTCATGAGAGACTGCTGCAAAATCCATTTTTCCCCTTCCTCCATTAAACAACTAACCTCATTTTCTACCCCTTTCATTCTCATCAAAATCCTTCATCTTCATATTTTTCTCCTTCCCCTCCATCAAAATCCCTTTGATAAGGTTTAAGAATAATTCTTTTCCTTAATTGAAACCCTCACAACCCTTGAAAAACATTGAAAACTTCATAAAAAACACATTTTTGTATTACAAACTTAAGCCCCCTTGGGCTAAGTTTTAAGCCATTTCCCTTCACATGTGCCCCAATGCTAGAACCAAGTGCTAGCCATCTAGGCACTTATCGCATCGGAAAAACACAACAAGAACAAGTCTTTTGTTATAAATAAACTCCGATTCCGAGTAGCCATGTATGTTATAGCCCCTGATCATATCATTTCTCCATACAACCCATGGGCCCGCAATCGAGTGCCTATCCATATCATAAATATAAACCCGCCGAATGTAATAAAACCTTTGTTTTCATTTAAGTTTTGGGTTTTCGTATGAAATAAAGAGTCTCGATCGTTCATTGGTCGAGACCTATCCTCCATCATTGATCGTTGGCCAATCCGATGGCCTGCGCAATATCGCATCGCAAATTTTTGTTATGCACATTTCCATTTCATGCCACCTTCGATCAGCGATCCCCAATCCATCCTCCACCATCGATCTGATCTGTAGATTGATGGCCCCAACATCATCTCATCGGAGATAATCAAAGTCGCATTTCGCAGATGTTATTTCTCCTTCCCGATTGATCATTCCCTGATCAATCATGAGCCATCGATCTTCTTTTTTCCTTTCTTTGATCCAACGACCCTCATTCATTCCAATCACAAAGCTCTCTCATGATTGGTAACTTCCTGATTCCAACGCTCAATCACTCTATCGCACTCCAAGTTCACTACCCCGCTGATTTGCGATCTCCCGACACATCTCCCACCATCGATCTGATCTGCAGATCGACGATCTACATTCAATCACATCGGATTTTTCTTTCGGTGCATTTTTAACACTTGTTTTCCCCCCCACTGATTGCAATCCTCCAATTGGATCTGGACCATCCACGTGTCCAGATCGGACGGTCCTAGATCTTTCCCTCATATTTTTATCACCCTTCGCCTCTACCAAAGGGTTTCCAAATCGAATCTCCACCGTTGATATCGTTAGGTAGGTCTCATCCGACGGCCTATAGTTCCCCGCCCATGTTGATTTTTCATTCGTTTTTCCTCCGCCAAAGTTTTTAAACCTTATTTCTTTGCATTTTAAACATATCATTGTAATGAGACCATTTACATTAAGATCTCTCCCGATTATTCCCAACCGTCGATCTCTGCGCGATCGACGGATCTGACTTATTTTCTTCCTCTGCTCTCCTTCTAACCTCCTCTAAATAAATCTCCGCCATTGGATGATGCCATCTAACGGCCATGCTCTCTCCCCATGCCCTCTGAAGCAGTTTACCCACAACGCAGGATTTCTTAATATTTTGTGTGTTTTGCAGGATTAATGGTTTTCCATTGTATTGAAAAAAATAGCCAAGGGCTTGGAATGACAATTCACATGCCTTTGATTCATCAAATGGTAGCTATTGACGGGTTAAAATTCCATATTTCATCAATGCTCCATGGGCATTGATGCCATATGAGCCCTGTGTAGCCCTGCACATCAACAAGACATTGTCCATTAAATAAATCAAAAGAGTATCAGTGTCGAAGATTTAAACACAGCATGAACAGAAGATTGAAGACAAATTTGTGGGGATTACGGATAAGATTGATTATCAAAAGCCTAATCCTCCAAATTAAAACACAGTTAAAATAAAATCATAAGTGTTTTATCAAATAGGAAAGCCTCCACCGCCACATCTGAGGCAAATTGATTCCTCCCAGCTACCACAGTGCCACCTGTGCCTCAAAGCATTCAAATGCAGAATGAATTTATTGATCAAGATCAGATATTTGCCTTAGCGCAGCCAGAGAGTTAATTCTGCAAATAAAATTACTGATGAAATATCAACAGAATTACTTTAACATAACAGAGAGCCTCAAAAGTAAAAAAGAGCTCCCACCGAGCTTAAATCTTAATGTAAATTATTTAATACAAAGGACACTTATGTAAGCTTCTTCATCGAGCCCCCCAAATGCCGAGAAGCCATTAAGACTGTATTAAATATCTTTGGAGATCTTTTTATTATATCTCACCTCCTCATTCTTCTATAAATACTACAGAAGAATATGAGAGAGGGGTTGGTTGAGTTGGCTACTGAACATTGAAATGTATTTGAGCTTGATACTTCTACTTGTAAATAGTGTTCACTGGCCCTTGGAGCTCTACTTGTGATAGATAAGTTAGGCTGAGATGTGTAGATGATTTCTAAACTAAAGCATTGGACTTAAAGATGTAATTGGTTTGGAGCATCAATACAAGCTGATTTATGGGATCCTGGTCTATGTTGACGGTGATGTTTTTCTCATTGTGACTCGTTATTTTGTTTCTGTTTTCACTGTGTTAATCTTCTCTCATAAAAAAAAACATGCATAGAGTTAGGACCTACTGTATATCAGTACCCTTCTCTGACTGAAAATCTTTATCTGAATGTTTTTTTCCAATCTGTATTATTTAGGAATGATTTAATTCAGTTTAATCATAGGAATGTTGGCATTCCCTCGTCTTATTGTTTTATCCGAATATTTTTCTTGGATGTTACTTTCATTTCATGTTAAGTATAGATGACCTAAGGAAGATATTGGTTGCCCTAGTCCTAGTTTTATCCCCAAAGACTGTATGGATGTTTCCCTTGGAATGTGTTGAAAGTTGGCTAGTTTAGAAGTACTTACCAGATCTTAGACCATTCTTTGTTATCATTTGTGTTTCCCTATATTTTTATATGTTTTCTATTGAAAGTGTCTCAAAGGCTGGCTATTTTAAAATTACTTACCAGATCCTAGTTTACTTTCATGTCTTTCTTAAGTGTATGTCAAAAGCTGGATAGTTTAAAAGTACTGACCAGATCTTAGGCTTCTCTTTATTCTTCATTTGTTTAATTCCTCTTCTTTTTGTCTCTTTTCATTCCATAAATCAAACTTTAAAGAGATCCTTAGACATAGATTACTTTCCCCATGGAACACTCTTGCCCCTTGCTGTTTCAATTAAACCCTATTATGACTCCATAGCCCAATGGACTAAAACCTGTAATTATCTATCTTCCTGGCCAAATCTTGTTCTATTTTCTTGCAACTTCTCACCTTTGAAACTCTTTGCACATAGAACTTTCCACCTCAAATAGTAATCATGCTCGACCATCCAAAAACAAAACAAACCCTTGACCTTCATAACTAGCTTAATATCATTACCCAAAACTTCAAAGACAAATCCATCTTTGCACCTATTGGAGAGATGCCTCTTCGGATTCAGGAGGGATAGAACCTAGAATCCCAAAGTGGTTGAAATAATGTTATCCCTGCAGTTGGAATTTTTCCAATATTGCTAATTATAGGGTGCTAACATTTTTGGCGACTCCACTAGGGATCGAAGTAGAATTTCTGGTTAGGTTCCCTTAAACACTTCATAAAACCTTGTGAGTAAAAAGCAGCCTTTTCAAGCCATTAGGGGAATTTTGAGGTCTAAAATGGGCCTCCTAAGGAAATTATAAAATAATAGTGGAAAAAATCTAATAAGATTTGATGACATCATCAAATTTTAGAGGGAAAAATGAAAAAACTACTTTTTTCAACTATATCAACTTCACGTCCAAAGTTTTTATCAAAACCCTAGCCGAGCACCGCTGACGCAACCTAATTTCATCTGGCGTATACCCATGTTGCATACTTTCGATGGGTCCTACTACATGAAAAATGAGAAATACATAAAAAACGTGATTACAATCACGTTTTTTATGTATTTCTAATTTTTCGTGTAGAAGAGTTCATCGAAAGTATGCAACATGGGCACTCCTTGGGTGAGGAATTAAATTATGCATCCAACTAGTACTCCTGCTCGAAATGTGAGTAAACATTTTGAGAGATAAGTTTAAAATACGAGTTGAAAAAGTAGTTTTATTATTTTATTATTTTTTAATATTTTTACATTTTTACTCCAAAAATGGTGAATCATCCATTATGGATGACATCATGATCTTGAATCTTATTGGTTGTTATAAAGTTTATTTTTTTTGTACATTTTTCTTATGAGGCCCATTTTAGACCTCAAAATTCCCCTAATGACTACGAAGAAGTGGTAATCATGATGAAACTTGTTTGAATCAGTGAAAAACTAGGCAAAACCTAGGATTCTCATAAGAGTTTGTCTAACCTTGAAAAATCAGCCAGCTTAGTCATAAGAGTAGACTGTCTTTGTCTCATAATTGTAGCTAAGTTTTGAAAAAGAGTTAGGAAATTCTTAGAAACCACACAACTGAAAAATAACTCAGAAAATCCAAAAATATTTTAGATTGGTATCAAATAAACATGGTGGTGGACCATAAAACCTTTTACCTCCTTAGGAGCTAAAAAATTCCACTTGGCAACTCCACAATCTAACAGACCTTAAGACTCCACTAGGAAGAACCCTTATCATTATAATATCATTCAAAATCAGTTAGAGGACTGTGGGATTAAAATTTGTGTAAACAGATTAGTTGACCTTTTAAAGACTGTCATACCTGTTTGAAATTTTCTTGTTTATTTGGGTCTGAAAAACACAGCATAGTGGCTCCTAGAAAGATTCACACTAGAGCCTACCCTAAACCTGATCCACGTGAGAGATTTGATAACCCAGAAAGCATCCTTAAGAAGTATCCTAGGATTAAATTATCAGCTGTTTTTAGATCACCCTTAAGAGCTAATTCAGTTCCTAAAAATCTTTCAGCTCTACAAAAATCACAAGTCAACTTAGTAAATCCCTTTAGAACTAGATCTCTTGATGATTTAGATCAGTTAGATTCTGAATCTTCACTTTCATCTCCTGAATCAAGTGAACATCCTGGTAGTAGAGAAACAACACCTCCTGATTTACATTTCATTCACAACTTAGGTGTCTCTCCTCCAAGATCAGCTCAGCAATCTACTCCTGGTCCATCCACTTCTGCTCGCCCTACATCCACTGTTCAAGCCACTCCATTCCATTCCACTTTTCCTCCTTTCAATATACCTCTTGTAAATCCACCTCCACCTCCTACCATGGCTACATGGTATGCTCCCTTAGTCCTTCCTGTACCATTAGTCAATCTTCCACAGGACTATCAGTCCAAAATTCCATTGTATGATGCTAGTAATGCTACTACTACATCACAACATGTGGATAAGATGAATGAATACTTTGACATAAATGAGATAGATGATGATTCTATCAAGCTTAGATTATTTGCTCAAAGTTTAGGGGGAGAAGTAAGAAAATTGCTTAAAGTCTTAACCCCCCATAGTATCAATGATCTCCAAGCCTTCCATTAGAAATTCTTAAACAAATGGGAAGTAAATAAAAATCCTCTCCAAGTCCTATCTGATTACAAGAACCTCCATAGAAACACCGGGGAAAGTGTACAAGCTTATTGTACCAGATTTAACAGTGTATATAATGCACTTTCCCCAGATCTAAAACCTCCACAAGGCTCAGTTTTAAACAATTTTCCTGAAGGTTTTGACCCTAAGATGGCCTATTAACTAAGAGAGAGAGATCCTGCAACTCTTGAAGAGATGCAAAAAGGTGCTCTTTCTCTGGAAGTCAACTTGATGGAGAAGAGAGCAAGAATGAAAAAAGAAAAGAGAGTGTCATTTAGGGAGGAGTTTACACCCTCTACTTCCAACTCAAAGATGGAGAGAATTATGGAGGAGATGATGAGAGATATGAGCATAATTAAGAGAGCACAAGCCAGCCAAAACCAAAATGCTCCTCAAAATAGGAACCAGAACCTGAATCAGAATTTTAGAAGAAACCGACCTCCAAACAGACCTAGGGAAGATGATCAAAAGATCACTCCTCCCTTTCATCAAAACTACGTAAGTGAGGTTGAGGAAAGAGATGAGATAACAGAGGAAGATGATATCAATATGATAGGGGTAGATAATGATGACTTTGAAGTCCATTATGATAGAAAACAAGGTCTTTATACATCGTATGATGACAAAAGAGATGATGATGAAAGTTATTATCAAGACATGGAAAATGTCATCATAGAGTCTCAAAAATAATGTGACCTTAGAAGAAAAACTAGTCAGCAAAATCCCAACACCAAAACCTCTGAAAAATCTTCACAAAACAGCATTGCAACCAAGCCTAAAGTTGTCAAATAGAAGGAAAAAACAGTGGTTGTTAATTCTGATAAAGGTAAAGAGAAAGGCACTCTAAACAATGAAAAACAGAGTGCGGACATTATTAGTACTAACACTTCAGCTAGTAATCCTGTTAAAACCATTTTTTCAAATGTAAATATAACAAATCAGCAAGCTGATGTTGCTGATAGACTAGCAGCTAATAAGGCTGAAACAAGTTTTTCAAAGAACCAAATTCCTCTCAGCCTAGAGCGGGAAATTTCAAAGATAAAAATATTTGTTCCCCTGACTGAGTTAGCTGCCCAGAATGTATATAGGACCCAAATTTTGAAGGCTTTAAACATTGAGGATAATAATGACACACTCAATCTTAATGATGACCATCCAAAACTCATTTTTGGTCCTAAGATTGAAGGTAGATATCAAGAGGGACCTGTTCCTCCTTTTTACATAAGTTTAAATGTTCATGACAAAATTTTGCACAACGCTATGCATGATTTTGGGGCTTCTCATAATTTAATGCCTAAAGATGTAATGAAGAGCCTTGGTCTAGAAATCACCAGACCTTATAAAGACCTTTACTCCTTTGACTCTAGTAGAGTAAAATGTTTAGGATTAATCAAAGACCTTTGTGTTAACTTAGCCCAGATTCCAGCCAAATTCTTAGTAATGGATATTTTTGTGGTTGATGTGCCCCCAAAGTATGGAATGTTATTATCAAGATCTTGGGGGGCTAAGTTACAAGGGAATATGCAAATGGACATGACCTATGTGACTATCCCTGTTTTCAAACAAACTAAAAGACTTGACAGGGAGTCTCATATGCAATACACAATTACAAGTCAAGACAAACCAAAAAATTCTCCTTTGTACTCCATAAAGACAGGCCTGGATTCATTTATCCTTTTCAATCATGAAACTTTCAGTGAGCAAGTGACCTTGTCTGATTTAATGATAGATAGAGAGAAGGAAGAAGATAATGTAGGAGTGTTAGAACATTTTGTTGAACCTGTAAACTCTAGAAAACAAAACACAGGTCTTGAGCTACAAATCATGTGTCCATTTCTCTTAAACCTTTAAAATCAAGAAAAAAACCCTCAACATAGCGAAAATCCTGAGGAGTTGAATCAAGTACAACTAAGTGCTGAGATTCCACAATAACATGTAAGCACTTTAGTTGAAGAGGACAAACACCAAACGGACTAAACTGAAAATAGTCCTCTGTGGAGTATGTATTTTGACGCATCCTGCACTAAGAACAATGCTGGTGCAGGTGTCTGGATCTGCAACATTGAAAGCAACCACACAGAAAGCCTTTCCTGTAGATTAAACTTCCAGTGTTCAAATAACATAGCGGAATATGAATCCCTTCTCTTAGGCTTGCGTTTATTGAGAAAGTTAGGAGCCAAGAGAATAAAAGTGCATGGGGATTCAAAGTTAGTCATTAGGCAAGTCAATGGTGAGTATAACGCAAATCATCCCAGACTTAGGGCCTACCGAAACGATGTCATGGTACTTTTAAAAACTTTTGAGGAATACCAGATAATTTTTGTCTCGAGGAAAAGAAATATTGCGGCCCACAATTTAGCTTTTGCAGCCAGAACATGCTTAACGCCATATGAAACCAAATACTATACAAATCAAATAAAATTCAAACCAACCGTACCTGATAACGAAAAATACTAGTGAGTGTTCGACAGGGACAAACAAATAGAAGACTTCGTGCAATTCAGAAATGAATTCAAACTACACATTTCGGACTCAGATTATGATACAGACTACAGTGAAGAAAATTTTCTTGGTGAAGGAGAACTGTCTCCTGAATGTGTTAATTTTAATATTCTGATTGGAAAACTTAAAAACAAGACAGAATTGAATGCAGAGTTAGAAACAGAGGAGTTAGAAACTCTGCACTTTAAGGATGAAAGATTGCGAAGCGGTCTGACACCTTTAGAAGAGTTGTTTGATTTTAACGATGTGGCCAAGAAGCCAAAAATGGAACCTGTAGAGACTGAAGTGGAAGATTGAAATATAGGCAGTGAACTTAAACCGAAAATGATTAAACTATCTAAAACATTACCAAATCACATTAAACTGAAATACATAGAGCTGTTTAAATAATTCTCTGATGTTTTTGTGTGGAGTTACGAAGATCTGAAACCCTATGACACTGAAATAATATAGCACAAAATTCCCCTCAAAAAAAACCAAAAACCATTCAAACAGAAACTGTGTAGAATAAACTTTGTTCAGTTGCCTTTGGTTTAGAATGAGATCATGAAAATGTATGAGGCTGGTATTATTGTCCCTATTAGATATTCTGAGTGGGTGTCTAATCTGGTGTCAGTTAGAAATAAAACTGGAGAGATCAGGCTTTGTATAGACTTTAGAGACTTAAACAAAGCTTCATTGAAAGACAACTACCCTTTACCTAAGATGGACCATATTTTACAAAGGGTGGTAGGGTCTAGAAGAATTTATTTTCTTGATGGCTACTCAGGGTACAATTAGATCTTAGTTCACCATGTTGATTAAGTGAAGACCGCCTTTACTACACCATGGGGAACTTTCATGTATTTGAAAATACCCTTTGGTCTAATGAATGTTGGAGAAACCTTTAAGAGAGCCATGGACATAGCATTCTTGGAAGAACTGGGCTACTTCATCATTATATACCTTGATGGTGTCACTGTGTTTTCAAAAATAGATGAAGAGCACTTAGAACACTTCAGAAAAGTTTTCGAGAAATGCAAAAAGTTTGGAATATCTTTAAACCCTAAGAAGACACTATTCGCTCTCCAAGAAGGTAAGCTTCTTGGGCACATTATTTCAGAAGAGGGTATTAAGATAGATCCAAAGATTATTGAGGCCATATTGCAAATCTCTCATCCTCAAAACATCAAAGAGTTGCAGTCTTACATTGGAAAGATTAACTTTTTGACAAGGTTCATTCCCAACTTAGCTGAGCTCCTTAGGAATATCACAAACATGTTAAAGATGGAGCAATGGGTAAAGTGGACCTTGGAATCAAATAAGTCTTTTGAACTGGTGAAACAAGCGTTAACCAAAACGCCAGATCTGATAAGTCCTGATTTTTCAAAAGATTTTTATATTTTCTCATTTGCATCAGAACATACCATATATGTTGTCCTTTTACAGAAAAATCCACAAGGACAAGAGCAGCTTATTGCATTCTTTGGCAAGGCATTAAGGGATGCTCCTATGAAATACAACATTATGGAGAAGCAAGCTTTTTCTTTGGTTAAAGCTTTGAAAGACTTCAAGGTATACATCCTTCACTCACACATCATTGCCTTTGTCCCAAACTCAGTTGCTAAAGACATTCTAACACAGGACCCATATGGTAAGAGAGGTAAGTGGATTGCTGTTATTATTGAATATGATTTAGAGATAAAACCCACTAAACTAATCAAAGGCCAAGGTCTAGCTAGATTAATGGCTGAATCAAATTTTGAAGTTCTTGATATTAATATGATTGATGCTTTGGATGATCAAGAGGAAATCTAAACTCCCATTGTTGAAGACCGTTTTATGAATTCCTCTTGGAATGTTGGTATTATTTATGTTTTTCTTAATGTAAATGCACCTCTCGATTTGACAAAAACAAAGGCAAGGTTCCTAAAGTTAAAAGCTGTAAACTATTGCATTATAGATAGATGTCTTTATTGGAAAAATGCAATTGGTGTATTGCTTAAATTTTTTCCTGAGTGTGATGCAGAGAAGGTTAAGCATGAGTTCCATGAAGGAGAGTGTGGAGGTCATTTGTATTGGAATACAATAGCCAAAAAAATTTTGAGGGCTTGTTTCTATTGGCCTACTCTTTTTTACGATGTCCACAATATGATCATAGCCTGTCATAAATGTCAACTTTTTGAAGGCAAAAGAAAACTGTTACCCCTACCTCTGCATCCAATCACTGTTGAAGCCCCTTTTCAACAGTGGGGACTTGACTTCATAGGTGAAATCCATCCACCATCTTCTGCTCAGCATAGATGGATTCTCACTGCCACAGACTATTTCACTAAGTGGATAGAAGCAATACCTTATATGCAGGCCAATGATTCTTTTATTATAAAATTCATGGAGACTAAAATTCTCTCCAGATTTGGTTGTCCTACCAAGATCATCACTGATAATGCAACATCATTTGGATCGAAGAAGATGGTTGAATTTTGTCACAGATATCAGATAACATTGGGGCATTCCACGGCCTATTACCCTTAAGGTAATGGACTTGCAGAATCCTCGAACAAGAGTTTAGTGAACATAATAAAGAAACTGTTGAAGGAAAACAAAAAGTCTTGGCACACAAAGCTATTTCATGCACTTTGGGTTGATAGATTGACTTTGAAGAAATCTATTGGCATGTCACCTTTCCAGCTTGTGTATGGTACTGATGCAATTTTTCCAAACATCCTTGGTGTACCAGTGATGAATTTTATTCAAGAGTTGCAAACTGAAGATAATGAAATGATCAGAAGAATAAATCAAACCATTCATCTTTAGCAAACCAGAGAGGAGGTTTATAACAAAGCATTGCAAAAGCAGGAAAACATTAAAAATATTTTTGACAGAATAACAAAGGCCAACAATTTCAATATTGGGGACAAAGTTTTAAAGTGGGACTCAAGGAGGGAAGACAAGGGCAAGCACGGAAAATTTGACAACTTATGGCTTGGCCCTTACTCTATCCATTCATCTGTTGGTAATAATGCATTTTTCTTGCAGGAGTTGAATGGAGCATAATTGTTTGGGGGTCCTGTCAATGGAAGGATGCTTAAGAATTACTTCTCTTGATCCATGTTATGTTCTGAAAGCCTTTTTATCTTTTTCTAATTATAAATACTCCACCCATCATTGCATTCAAAGTTATAAAAATCAAAAATATAAAAACAAAGAAAGAAATAAAAGAGGGTAGATTGTAAAAACAAAAAGGTATAGCCCCATACCAAAAAAGAGAAACAAATCTGAAAGTGTGCAAGCTCAAATGCCACTCCTGGAGAACACACTTCTAGTTAGTCAAATAGATTAATCTCAACTAATTAGTTTTAAATTTTCTACTGAAAGGATAGTGAATTTGATTTTCCAAACTGTTAAATCTTAGCTTATCAGTAGATAGTTTAGGATAGAAATTAAAGGTTCAAACATACTCAAAATCTGAACCTAAGTTTCCAAAGAGAATGACTCAAATCTGTTTCAAATTTTGAGTCAAGAAAGATGTAAATCTGGTTCCAATCAGCTTAAAATCTGAACCAGTTGACAAAGGAAAGACAGATCAAAACAATAGTCAAAACAGAGCTGTAAAAAAGATGAAGGAAATGCTTTGAAATTTCAGACCCTAAGCCTTCCATTTTGATTTAATTTTCTGCAGAATAAATGTCTATGTACAGCTTTTTTTTATGCCATAAACCAGCATCAAGTTAGACTGCTCAATCCTAACTTGATTTCTTTTTAAATTTCTGTTGTAGAATTTAGAGAATAACGTCTGTTGGACAGTTTAATCTCAATAGATGGTAGATTAGGTAGAGAATCATATGGGCTCAATTGTTCAATCTGATTCCATGGATAAAATAAGGAGTAGAAATATATTAGATTTCCTTCTTTTAAAAAAATAAAATGTTGTAAAATATTTTTCCAATCCAAGTGCACTCTAAAGAAGAAAAAATGTTAAATCTGTAGGATTGGGTAGGTAGAAAGCTTGTTGATGAAAGATCCATTGTTTTATGGCTGCTAATATGTTTTTAGAGAAAAATAATATCATTCAAGGAAAGAAAGGCAGCCCAATGGATGAGGCACAAGTCAACCTCCCAGAGAATGCAAGTTTGAAGTTCTTGATGCCTTCAAGAAGGCACCATCCCCAAGTGGAGCCACTGTTAACCAGCTATATAATTTGTTATATCAAATGCTGGCTAAAACATTTTTGGAGCCTTTAAGGAACAAGTTTTATTTCTAAAAAGTTTTATCTCTTGAAGACTCTTGAAAACCTCATGCCTCTGTCCAAAATCTTCCCTACTGTTCCCATTTTATACTCTAGAATTCTGCTGATTTCATGAGAGACTACTGCAAAATACCTTTTTCCCCTTCCTCCATTAAACAAATAACCTCATTTTCTATCCCTTTCATTCTCATCAAAATCCTTCATTTTCATATTTTTCTCCTTCCCCTCCATCAAAACACCTTTGATAAGGCTTAAGACTCATTCTTTGCCTTCATCGAAACCCTCACAACCCCTGAAAAACGTTGAAAACTTCATAAAAAATAAATTTTTGTATTACAAACTTAAGCCCCCTTGGGCTGAGTTTTAAGCCATTTCCCTTCACATGTGCCCCAGCACTAGCCATCCAGGCGCTTATCGCATCGGAAAAACACAATAATCACAAGTCTTTTGTTATAAACAAACTTTGATGCGAGTAGCCCTATATGTTATAGCCCCCGATCATATCATTTCTCCATACAACCCATGGGCCCACAATTGGGCGCCTATCCATATCATAAATATAAACCCTCCGGATGTAATAAAACCTTTGTTTTCATTTAAGTTTTTGGTTTTCATATGAAATAAAGAGTCCCACTCATTCATTGGTCAGGACCTATCCTCCACCATTGATCGTTGGACAATCCGACGGCTTGCGCAATATTGCATCGCAAATTTTTGTTATGTACGTTTCCATTTCATGCCACCTCTGATCAGCAATCCCTGATCCATCCTGCACTATTGATCTAATCTACAGATCGACGACCCAAACATCATCGCATTAGAGATAATCAAAGGCACATTTCACAGATGTTATTTCTCCTTCCCGATTGATCATTCCCCTATCAATTGTGAGCCGTCAATCTTCTTTCTACCTTCCTTTGATCTGACGGCCCTCATTCATTCCAATCGCAAAGCTCTCTCCCGATTGGTAACTTCCCGATTCACTTCTCACTGTTGATCTAATCCTCAAATCAACGGCTAACACTCAATCACTGCGTCGCACTCCAAGTTCATTACCCCACCAATTTTCGATCTCCTGACGCATCTCCCATTGTTGATCTGATCTGCAAATCGAAGGTCTACATTCAATTGCATTGGATTTTTATTTCCAGTGCATTTTTAACATTTGTTTTCCCCCCCGCTAATTGCAATCCTCTAATTGGATCTGGACCGTCCACGTGTCCAGATCAGATGGTCCCAAATTTTTCCCTCATAGTTGTATCACCCTTCACGTCTACCAAAGGGTTTCCAACGCGAATCTCCACTGTTGATCTCGTTAGGTAGGTCTCATCCAACGACCTATATTTCCCCCGAGGCCCATGTTGATTTTTCATTCGTTTTTCCTCTACCAAAGGTTTTAAACCTTATTTCTTTGCATTTTAAATATATCCTCGTAATGAGACCATTTACATTATGATCTCTCCCGATTATTCCCAACCGTCGATCTCTACGCGATCGACGGATCTGACTTATTTTCTTCCTTTTCTCTCCTTCTAACCTCCTCTAAATAAATCTCCACTGTTGGATGAAGCCATCCAATGGCCATGCTCTCTCCCCACGCCCTCTGAAGCAGTTTACCCACAATGCAGAATTTCTTAATGTTTTGTGTGTTTTTCAGGATTAATGGTTTTCCATTATATTGAAAGAAAAAGCCAAGGGTTGGGAATGATGATTCACATGCCTTTGATTCATCAAAGGGAAGCTATTCATGGGTTTAAATTCCGTGTTTCATCAATTCTCCATGGGCATTGATGCCATATGAGCCCTGTGCGGCCCTGCACATCAACAAGACACTGTCCATTAAATAAATCAAAAGAGTATCAGTGTCGAAGATTTAAACATAGCAGGAACAGAAGATTGAAGACAAATTTTGGGGGATTACGGCTAAGATTGATTATCAAAAGCCTAATCCTCCCAATTAAAACACAGTTAAAATAAAATCATAAGTGTCTTATCAAACAGGAAATCCTCCACTGCCACATCTGAGGCAAATTGATTCCTCCCAACTACCACAGTGCCACCTGTGCCTCAAAGCATTCAAATGTAGGCCGAAGTTATTGATCAATATCAAATTTTTGCCTCAATGCAGCCAAAGAGTGAATTATCCAAATAAACTTAATGACGAAATATCAGCAGAGTTACTTTAACATAACAGAGAGCCTCAAAAGTCAAAAAGAGCTCCCACCGAGCTTAAATCTTGATGTAAATTATTTAATATAGAGGACACCTATGTAAGCTTCTTCATCGAGCCCCCCAAAGGTCAAGAAGCCATTAAGACTGTATTAAATATCTTTGGAGATCTTTTTATTAGATCTCACCTCCTCATTCTTCTATAAATACTACAGAAGAAGATGAGAAAGGGGTTGGTTGAGTTGGCTACCGAACATTGAAATGTAATTGAGCTTGATACTTATACTTGTAAATAGTGTTCACTGGCCCTTGGAACTCTACTTGTGATAGACAATTTAGGCTAAGATGTGTAGATGATTGTTAAACTAAAGCATTGGACTTAAAGCTGTAACTGGTTTGGAGCATTAATAAAAGCTAATTTATGGGGATCCTGGTCTATGTTGACGATGATGTTTTTCTCATTGTGACTCGTTATTTTGTTTCTGTTTTCACTGTGTTCATATTCTCTTATAAAGAACAACATGCATAGAGTTAGGACCTATTATATATCAGTACCCTTCTTTGACTGAAAATATTTATCTGAATGTTTTCTTCCAATCTGTGTTATTTAGGAATGATTTAATTCAGTTTAAGCATAGGAATGTTGTCGTTCCCTCATCTTATTGTTTTGGCTGAATATTGTTCTTGGATGTTAATTTCATTTCATGTTAAGTAGAGATGAAATAAGGAAGATATGGTGTTCCCTGGTCCTATTTTTATCCCCAAAGACTGTCTGAATGTTTCCCTTGGAATGTGTTAAAAGCTGGCTAGTTTAGAAGTACTTACCAGATCTTAGACCATCCTTTGTTATAATTTGTGTTTCCCTCTGTTTTTATATGTTTTCTATTGAAAGTGTATCAAAGGCTGGCTAGTTTAAAAGTACTTACCAGATCCTAGTTTACTTTCATGTCTTTCTTAAGTATATGTCAAAAGCTGGCTAGTTTAAAAGTACTTACCAGATCTTAGGCTGCTCTTTGTTCTTCATTTGTTTAATTCCCCTTCATTTTGTCTCATTTCATTCCATAAATCAAACTTTAAAGAGATCCTTAGACATAGATGACTTGCCCCATGGACCAATATTGCCCCTTGTTGTTTCAATTGAACCCTATTATGACTCCATAGCCCAATGGACTAAAACCTGCAATTATCTATCTTCCTGGCCAAATCTTGTTCTATTTTCTTGCAACTTCTCACCTTTGAAACTCTTTGCACTTAGAACTTTCCACCTCAAATAGTAATCATGCTTGACCATCCAAAAACAAAACAAACCCTTTTCCTTCATAACTAGCCTAATATCATTACCCAAAACTTCAAAGACAAATCCATCTTTGCACCTATTGGAGAGATCCCTCTCCGGATTCAGGAGGGCTAGATCCTAGAATCCCAAAATGGTTGAAATAATTGTAGGTTTTAACCCTGAATAGAAATATCTACACACGATTCTTATAATAGAAAATAAACAATAGCAAGAGCATAAAACATAAAACAGATAAACACAGAGATTTTCTCCTGGATCCCAAATCGGGACGACCAGCTTGATTTTTCATTATATTCCTTTTAGTGTTACAACACATATATATACATGCCGGAGAATACATAAACCCCAATCTATTAACCCTGGATTAGAACATAATCGTAGTTCCCTTGACCAGATCTACAAAAATACCAGGGGCCGAAAACCATCGAACCCCAAAACCATGTGCAAAACCATGCACAAAACCATGGGCGGATCCGCCTATGAGTGGGTCCGCACAAAAAAAATTTTTGGCCGGGGCGCTGCCCCGGACCCCAACGGTGGGGACTGCTTCGCCCCTCGTGACCCCCCAGCTACGCCCGACGCAACATACAGCACATGGGGCTAATCGTGGAAAGAATATAACACATACCCAACATTCTCCCACTTGTTGTTTTCTTTCCACAGGGGGCCACAGGAGAGCTTAGTCATTGGGCCAATTCTTCAACACCTATTGTTTCTCTACACCAAGAGAACTTCTGAGTGCTCACAGACTTCGTCAATGCATCTGCAACATTCTTCAAAGTGTCCACCTTTACCAGCAACACCCTTTTAGCCTCAACCATATCCCTAACAAAGTGATATTGAACATCAATGTGCTTTGTCTTTGAATGATAAGCAGGGTTCTTAGCCAAGAAAATTGCACTTTGGCTATCACAGTCTATCCTTATAGCTTGCTGTACCAACCCCATACTTGAACACAATCTTCGCAACCAAACTGCTTCCTTGCTTGCATGAGTGGCTGCTATGTATTCTGCCTCTGTAGTTGAAAGAGCCACTACGTATTGTCTTTTACCATCCAACCGACTACACCTCCAAATAGATTAAATACATACCACTTGCATCACTTGCATCTTTTCTTGGTCCAGCTCTCCACCACCGCATCAACAAACCACGAATGTCCAAATATTTCTTTCATACTCTTGTTTTTCCAGCACAAGCTACAATCACTAGTGCCACGTAACATTCGAAACCCATCATCGTTGTCCAATGCCTCCTTCCGTTTTGACATAAACCGCTCAATACTCCCTACCACATGTGCAATGTTCATTCTAGTATAGACCATTGCATACACTGTGCTACCCATCATACCAGACACAGAACACGGGACATATCCTCCTATTCTTCTTGTGTCTTGGGACACCGTTCAGTAGACAGCTTTACACCTACAGGAATAGGAACATTCACCAGTTTACTATCCTGCATATTGAACCTCTGCAATATAGTCTCGACATACTTCCTCTGGTTTAACCAGAGCTTCCTCTTTGCCCGATCTCTCTTAATTTCCATGCTCAAAATATAGTTTGCAGCACCCAGATCCTTCATGTCGAATTTGGAGAACAGTTGGGTCTTCAAATCTTGGATAATTTCTTTGTCATTTCCAATCAACAACATATCCTCCACATACAAGACCAAATAAATAACACGGTCACCAATTAATTTAAAATAAACACAGTGATCCTCCTTGCTTCTGGTGAAGCCAAGTCCCCGTATATAGGTATCAAATTTTTTATACCACATCCTTGGTGACTGTTTTAACCCATACAGAGACTTCTTCAACCTGCATACCAGTTCTTTCTTACCCTTCACCATAAAGCCTTCAGGTTGCTTCATGTAGATCTCCTCTTCTAGATCCCCGTGAAGAAATGTTGTCTTCACATCCATCTGTTCTATCTCAAAATCAAATGCAGCAGCAACAGACAAAAGTAATCTAATAGAAGTAACTTTGGCAACAGGAGAAAAAATATCACCAAAATCAATTCCCGGCACCTGGGAATAACCTTTCGCTACCAACCGAGCTTTGTATTTCTCCACCTTGCCTTCTACATTCATCTTCTTCTTAAACACCCACTTGCTCCCAATGGGCTTCCTTCCAGCCGGCAACTCCACCAGATCCCATGCATCGTTTTTGTGCAAGGATGCCATTTCATCAGCCATGGCCTCCTTCCAGAGTTTTCCATCCTCTGAATCTACTGCCTCCCTGACAGTTATGGGTTCATCATCAGTTATAGTTAAGGCAAAACCTGAACAGAAAGCAGATGGACTATACCTTTCTGGTTGCCTTCTTTCCCGAACTGATCTTCTCAAAGCTGGAGTTTGTGGCTCTTCATCTTCTGAGTCTTCTTCTGTTGTAGAGTCCGATTCATCCTCCTTTAGCTCAAACTCTATCTTCTCAGGTTCCTTTGGTAGGACTTCATGTTTAACAACATCTTTAAATTCTCTAAACACCACATCTTGGCTGTACACAACCTTCCTTGTTTCTGGGTTCCAAAGCTTGTAACCCTTTAAACCATCCTTATACCCAATAAAGATGCACCTTTCAGATTTATTATCCAACTTGGTCCTTTTCTCCTTTGGACCATGTACATATGCATCACATCCAAATACCCTGTATGAAATAGAGGGTTTTTATCAAATGATACCTCATGGGGTCTATCCTCCACCGCCGATGAAGGTGATTCCGTTAACTACAACATGCGCTCTCCACCGCTCTACTCAATTCTTGTCTCATCCTGCAGACCACTGAGTATGCTTTCTATTTTTCCATCGTTGTTCTATTCATTCTTTCTCTAAGAATCTCCATTTTGTCGAGGTATGGAGTAGTCTTCCGTCGGCACATACCAACACTTCTTAAGGGTAACTCTTCAAATTCTTCAACTCCCCACCATTATCCTCTCAACGCCTTTATCTTCTTCTTTGTGTGGTTTTCCACCAGAGCCTTAAATTCTTTAAATTTGTCAAAGACTTCATATTTCTTCCTCAAGAAACATATCCATGTATTCCTTGAGAAGTCATCTATGAATGAAACATAGTACACAGACTTTCCCAGTGATGGAACTGACACAGGTCCAAACACATCACTATGCACAAGTTCTAATATCTTGTTTGCCCTCTTAGCACCAGAAGGAAAACTCACCCGATTCTGCCTCCCATATACACAATGTTCACAGAAATCGAAATCCAGAGAACAATTAGACATACCTTCTACCATACCATCTCTATGCAGTATCCGAAGGCCCTTCTCTCCAATATGTCCAAGCTTTTGATGCCATAGCATGGTCTTTTCTCCAGAGACAGCTAGGCTTTCCGCTCCACTTTCAGGAACCATAGAACTGTTACACCCATCAATAACAGTGCTACCTTGTAGCTTGTACAGAGTTCCAGTCTGAACTCCCCGCATTAATACCAGTGCTCCTCGAACCATCTTGCAGGCATCTTTCTCGAACACTGTTTTTACACCTGCATCATCCATCTTGCTTACAGAAATCAGATTTCTGGCCAATGTAGGAATATGCAGAACACCAGGAAGTGTTCTAATCTTCCCACCTTGCAGCTTCAGCTTGACCTTTCCACGTCTGACGATTCTGGCCTTCCTATCATCCCCTAGGAAGACATCACCACCATCATATTTCTCATACTCGCAGAACCACTCCCCATGGGGAGTGAAGTGAAAAGATGCACCTGAGTCAATCAACCATGACTCATGATTTACATGTGTATTTGAAGAAGAGGCCAAATACACATCCCCACCTTCATCCGAGGTGGTTTTTGCCTCTGCAGAAGGAGCATCATCAGATCCCTTTCCTTTCTCAAGAGCTGCGAGCTTTTGCATCCTGATTCTTTTGTAGTGCCCTTGAAGTGCCCTTCTTTCCGTATTTCCCCGCACACCCTACAAATTTTCCGTGAGATTTAGATCTCCCCCCAGATTTAGATCTCCCACCCTAAACCTTGTTCTTGTTTTTGTTCGGGACCTTCGTACGTGTATAAGGCATCTCCATTCTGAACCTCCATATTTCTCCGTCTCATTTCCTCCGACAGCAAGGCTGAGACAATGTCATCAAAATTCAAGGTAGTTGTATTGCTACTTATTGCAATAACCAGACTGTCCCACGAGTCTGGTAGAGAGCGCAACAAACTGATGCACTTATCTTCATCTGAGATTTTAATATCAACAGATGACAGCTGACTTACCACAGTATTGAAGGCGTTCAGATGCTCTGTCACCGAGTCTCCATCCTTCATCCTCATGTTATACAGCTTTTTCCGTAGGAACAATTTATTCACTAGAGACTTAGATTGGTACAAAGTCCCTAGCTTTTCCCACAAGTTCTTCGCCGTAGCTTCCCCAGATACATTCAACAATACTGAATCTGAGACACACAACCGTATTGTGCTCTTAGCCTTCCGATCCGGTTTCTTCCAGTCTTCATCTGACATTGCCGTTGGTTTAGTACCTGGATCTACCGCGATCCACTGATCTTTATCCACCAGCAGATCCTCCATCTTGAGCTTCCACAACTCAAAACTCTGACCATTAAATTTCTCGATCTCTATCTTTTCGCCGCTCGCCATCTTCTTTCACCACAAGAATCGATCCTGCAGATCTCCCACTGAACAGGGTCTACCTCAGGCCCGAACTAAAAACCCTCAGCAGCAAAGGCGTCCCCTTGAAGCCGAAACAACTCTGATACCAAATGTAGGTTTTAACCCTGAACAGAAATTATCTACACATGAATCTTATAACAGAAAATAAACAATAGCGAGAGCATAAAACATAAACAGATAAACACAGAGATTTTCCCCTGGATCCCAAATCGGGACGACCAGCTTGATTTTTCATTATATTCCTTTTAGTGTTACAACACATATATATACATGCCGGAGCATACATAAACCCCAATCCATTAACCCCGGATTAGAACATAACCGTAGTTCACTTGACCGGATCTACAAAAATACCAGGGGCTGAAAACCATCGAACCCCAAAACCATGTGCAAAACCATGCACAAAACCATGGGCGGATCCGCCTATGAGTGGGTCCGCACAAAAAACAAATTTTGGCTGGGGCGCTACCCCGGACCCCAACGATGGGGACTGCTTCGCCCCTCGTGACCCCCCAGCTATGCCCGACGCAACATACAGCGCGTGGGGCTAATCGTGGAAATAATATAACGCATACCCAACAATAATGTTCTCCTGCAGTTGGACTTTTTCCAATCTTGCTAATTACAGGGTGTTAACAGGTTCGAGGGAAGTTTATGGTTTTTCCCAAATTCACGCGATACCATATATTGCACGCCACGTGTCCCCTCCAATACCACTTTTATCACACAAATTTTGAACGTTAACGCTCAGACACTAAATATACATGATATGTCTATGAACCGTCGGATGTGGGGCGGTGAGATCCTACGGTGGAGGTGTGAGCGCGATATGGGAAATTGCATGGGCGGAGGCGATGGTCGGGTTTATTTCCAACCGTTGAATCTGCACTTTGGACGGTCCAAATTTGGTGTTGAGGCGCAGTATTTTTAAAAGGAGGAGAGGGGTATGCGATGGCAGAAATAGATCTGACCATTGGATGTATAGATCCGACGGTTGAGATTGAAGGGTAGGGCAGGGGAATAAAAACCCATTGCATCAGAAAGTTTAAAAAACAAAAGAAAAGGCACTTATGAATGGGTTCTTCTGGCTCTTTAAGCACCTGCTCCCATGGTGTAGGTTATTTGAATGAGGGGCTAAGCAGGATAAGCCCTTGGGGGCTTTATTCTTCAAATTGAGCGGAAAAGCACTTTTATGCTTTTTAAAGGGTTTTTGGGTTTTTTCAACGAAACTTTGGCCTTTTTAGTGCCTGATTGTGGGCTAGGGGTTACATGAGGGAATGGGGCTATAGAGTTTAAGCCCTAAGGGGCTAGAACCTGATATAAAGTAAAAGAGGGTTTTTAAGGCCAGTTTTAATGCTTTTTAGGCCAAATGAGGAGTTCTGGTAAAGAGGAAAAGGGATTTTAAAACCTGACAGAGGGTAACATGAGGCTTAAAAAGGATTTTAGGATGAAATGGAGGGTTAGCAAGGGGATTTCATGGGATTTGAAAGGGAGAAAAAGTGATGTAAAGTGGAGGTTTTTTGAGGAGGACATAGGGTAAATGGAGGCCTTTTTTACAACATTTTTCTTCACAAACAGTGAGGCTTTCTTATTGATACAGCATTGAGGATTGCTTCAGAGGACAAAAAATACATGAAGGCTTCAAGAATGGTAGGTTTTCAATGAAAATGTTGCTCTTGAAGACTTAGAAACCATTTATCCACCTGTTTTCTATGCCAAAAATTTATAGGTGGCTAACAATGGCTCCACATGGGTATGGCATCTTCCTGAAGATGTCAAGAACTGTAGATTTAATTATTTGGAAGTAGCCTAGATGCTTGATCTTTAACTATCCTTTTCTTCTTTGATCAGCTACTACAAATCATGAAAATATCATATCAATAGAAAAATTCTCCCAACAATCTTCCTACCCAACCTACTGTCCTAACATTTTTTCTTCAAGGTGAATTTAGACTTGCAAACCCTTTACATCATCATTTTTTATTGTAAGAAGAAAAAACTAATCTAATTCTACCCGTATTCCTCCATGAGACCAGATTAGACAGTTGGCCTCATAGTTTCTCTACCTATACTAATATCTGCTAGGATTAAATTGTCTAACAGATTTCTTTCTCTACATTCTAAAATAGAAATTTAAAAACAGTCAAACAAGGATTAGACTGTCTAGTCTGCTGTGGTTCCATGGCATAAAGACAACTGCACATGAACTAAACTTTGCAGGAAATTGAAACCAAAATTGTGAAGGCTTGGAATTGTGAGACTTTGAAGTATCCTTCTTTCTTTTGTGACTCAAGTTTTGATCTTGTTAGAGTCACTTTTATTCTTCATTTTAGCTCTATTTTTGGGCTTGTTAGAGCTGATCCATCTTCTTTATTTGTTGGTTCAGGTTTTGAGCATATTAGAACTAGCTTTTCTCATTCTTTGGCTCAGGTTTTGAGCTGATTTGAGCCATTTCTTTTGGAACTTCTGAGGTTCAAGTTTTGAGTTTCTCTGAACCTTTTATTTTCTCCTTTTGTATTTTTTTATTTTTTGTGAAACTGAACAAAGCAATGCTATTTACAATGGAAGTGAAAACTTTAAACTCTGAATTTTAGTAGTAATAATGTTTGAGCATCCTGCCATTGATAGGGCCCCCAAACAGATCTGTACCATCCAACTCTTGCAAGAAGAATGCATTTGGACCAGTGGTGGACTGAATAATGTAAGGACCTTGCCACAAACTATCAAATTTTCCATGCTTTCCCTTATCTTCTCTTCTAGAGTCCCACTTGAGTACCTTGTCTCCAATTTTGAAGTCACGAGCTTTTTTTCTTTTGTCAAACAACTTTTTAATGTTCTCTTGCACTTTTTGAGCTCTGTTGTAGACCTCCTCCCTTGTCTGTTGGAGATGTATTGTTTGATTAATCCTCCTTACCATGATGTTCTCTTCTGACTGTATTTCTTGGAATAATTTGATCACCGATACTCCTAGGCTGGTAGGGAACACCCGCATTTGCTCCATAAACAAGATGGTAAGGGGACATTCCAATGGATTTCTTTGTGGTCAATCTATCTACCCACAAAGCATGAATCAACTTGTTATGCCATGATTTTTTATTCTCTTCAAGCAGATTCTTGATGATGGTCACCAAATTTTTTTTGATGATTCTGCTAACCAATTACCCTGAGGGTAATAAGCAATAGAATGACCAAGTGCAATATGATACCTGTGACAAAAATCAATTATCTTTCTGGAACCAAAAGTAGAAGCATTATCCGTAATGATATTCCTAGGGCAGCCAAATCTAGATAGGATATGGTCTTCAAGGAATTTTATGATAACGGAATATGTGACATTCCTAGAAGGGATGCCCTCTATCCATTTTTTGAAGCAGCCAGTGGTTGTGAGAATCCATTTGTTTTGGGCAGATGAATCAGGATGGATTTCCCCTATGAAATATAGTCCCCATTGTTGAAAAGGAGCTTCAACAGTGATTGGCTGTAATGGTAAGGGGAGGAGCTTTCTTTTGCCTTCAAAAATTTGGCACTTGTGACAGGAAAGTATCATTGTATGGACATCTTGGAAGAGGGTGGGTCAGTAATAGCCCGCTCTAAGGATTTTATTGGCTGTGGTTTTCCAGTAGAATTCATGGAATTCATGTTTGATCCTCTCTGCATCAACTTCAAGAAAACATTTAAGCAATAAACCATTAGCATTTTTACAATATAAACATTCTTTTAAAATGAAATAATTCCTAGCTTTCAAATTTAAAAACCTTTCCTTAGTCTTTGATAAATCAGGAGGAGCATTAATATTTGAAAGCACATACAAGATATCAGCATACCAAGGTGAGTTTTGGAACTGCTCTTCAACAGTGGGAGCAGGAAATTATTCATGTTCATCCAAGGCATCTATCATGTTAATGTCTAGGGCTTGTAGGTTAGATTTAGCCTTTAATTGAGCTAAGCCCTGACCTTTAATGAGTTTTGTGGGTTTGATTTCCAAATCATACTCTAGTATTACTGCAATCCATTTACCTCTCTTTCCATCCGGGTCTTGTGACAAGATGTCTTTTACCACTATGTTAGGCACATAAGCAATGATGTGAGAATGTAGAATATACACCCTAAAGTCCTTTAAGGCCTTTACCAAGGCATAGGCCTATTTTTCCATGATATTTTATTTCAAGGGTGCATCTCTTAGTGACTTGCTAAAAAATGCTATGGGCTGCTCTTGCCCCTTTGGAATTTTTTGTAATAGGACAACAACCACAATATGCTCTGATGAAAAGGAGAAAATGAGGAAATCTTTTGTGAAATCTGGGCTGATTAGCACTGGTGTTCGGGTGAGTGCATGTTTTACCAATTCAAAGGAATTGTTGGCTTATGTTGTCCACTTAACTCCCACTTCTTTCTTGAGCATATTAGTCATGTTTCTAAGGAGCCCTGCTAAGTTAGGAATAAACCTCATTAAGAAGTTAATCTTCCCAATGAAGGACTGCAATTATTTTATGTTCCTTGTGTGGCTGATTTTTAGTATTCCCTCAACTCTTTTTGGATCTATTTTAACCCCTTTTTATGATATAATATGGCCAAGAAGTTTACCTTCTTGTAGGCCAAACACTGTCTTTTTGGGATTTAAAGATAGCCCAAACATTTTGCACTTTTCAAAGACCTTTCTCAGATGTTTAAGGTGCTCCTCATCAAATTTGGAATAAACTGTTATGTCATCAAGGTAAATTACAATGAAGTGCCCTATATCTTTTGCAAATGCAATGTCCATGGCCCTATGAAAAGTGGTCCTAGCATTCATTAGTCCAAAAGGAATTTTCACATACATGAAAGTGCCCCAAGGAGTTGTGAAGGCTATCTTAAGCTGATCTTCTAGGAGTACTAATACTTGGTTGTACCTTGAAAATCCATCTAACAGAGAAATCCTTCTTAAGCCAACTACCTTTTGTAGGATGTGTTCCATTTTGGGCAAAAGGTAATTGTCCTTTAAGGAAGCTCTGTTTAAATTTTTGAAATCAATGCAGAATCTGATTTCTCCTGTCTTTTTCCTCACAGCTACAATGTTAGAAACCCAATCTGAAAACCTCACAGGAACTATGATTCCTGCCTCGTACATTTTCTTGATTTCCTTTTCCACTAGAGGCAATTTTAATGGGTTGATTCTGCACAGTTTTTGCCTAAAGGGTTTCTAGTTTTCTTTGAAGGGGATTTAATTCTAGATAATTTTTGTGTCATAGGATTTTAGGTCCTCATAACTCCAAGAAAACACATCAACAAACTCTTTGAATAGATCAATGTATTTTTGTTTGATATGGGCAGGAAAGGACTTGGATAATTTAATCATTTTAGGCTTATCCTTGCTGCCTATATTGCATTCTTCAACATCTGATTCAGTGTGTTCTATAGTGGGTTTCTTTGCCACATCATTGAAATCGAAAAGGTCCTCTAAGGGTGCTAATCCTCTGGGTATGTTCTTATCTTTGGATTGCAACACCTCTATATCTTCCTTATCTGTTTTCATGTATTCTTCAGTCTGTTTTTCAAATTCTCTGTTTAAAATGTTTATTTATGCATTGGGGAATGGTTTTTCTTGATCAGGGGGCTCTTCACCAAAAACAATTTCATCAGATTTAGAATCTGAATCAGGTAGTTCAAATTCATTTATGTAGAGCAAGAAATCTTCTATCTGTTTATCACCCTCAAAGACCTGCCAATAGTTTTCATTATCTGGCACTGTAGGTCTATATTTCATTTGAATAATGATTTGTTTTTCATTGGGTGATTTCTGATATGAACTAGCAGTGCAAGCCAATCCATTTTAAATTATGTTTTGACTCCTAGGAACAAACATCAACTCATACTCTACAAATGTTTTTCAGAAAATCCACAACATTGTTTCTGTATGCCCTTAATCTAGGATGCTTTGCAGTATACTCTCCGTTTAGTTGTTTGATGACTAATTCTGAGTCCCCCTATACAACTATCCTCTTGACTCCTATTCCTTTCAAGAGATGCAATCCTAGGATGAGAGCCTCATACTTTGCAATGTTGTTAGTGCATTTGAAATCTAGCCTGAAAGCATGGCTCTCAAAGTAATTGTTTTCAGTGTTGACCAACCATACCCTGGCTCCTTCATTATTTTTAGTGTCGAACCCATCAAATTTCATGCACCATAAGGGATTTTTTGTAGGATTGACATCATTTTCATCCCTAATGCCATGTTCACCATTATGTTGTATTCTGAGATCCGCACCATATTGTGATGGGTCTTGTTCTTCAGGATTTTCATGCAGTTCTGAGTGGTGGATAACCTACTGTTTGCAGCCTTGGCTTTATTCACTCTATTTTTTTGTTTCAGCACACTGTTCAAAGGTTTCTCTCTCATTTTCCTCTATATCTAACACTGCCATAATTTCTAGATTTGGGGCCTCTAATTGGTTGTCTGAATTTCTGTCTTCCAGCTTTGGATTATTTATAAATTCATCATTGTACAAGATAAAAGAGTCCAGATATGTATGGATAGAGTAAAGAGGGGAATTCTCAGGCTTTTCTAGGCTACTAACCATGAATTTCATGTGTGCCTCTCTGTATAGTCTTCTAAGCTGGCTAAAGACAGGGATAGTGGCATATGTCCCATCCATTTGCATTGTACCTTGCAACTTGGCAGCCCATGATCTTGACAGCAACATGCCATACTTATGAGGTACATCAGCCACCACAACACCCATGACCATGCATTTGGCTGGGATTTGAGTCAAATTCACACAAATATCTTTGATTAGGCCTAGGCACTTCACTCTGCTAGAGTCAAAATAATATAAATCCTTGTAAGGTCTGGTTATCTCTAGGCCTAGCCTTTCCATTATCACCTTTGGCATTAGGTTGTGTGAAGCTCCAGAGTCATGCATAGAATTATGTAGGATTTTGTCATGGATATTGAGGCTGACATAGAAAGGAGGTACTACTCCTTCCTGAAATTTCCCTTCAATGTTTGGGCCAAACAAGAGAGCTGGTTGATCATCATTTAAATTGACAGTGTCACTATTTTCTTCTAAGTTTAAATCTTTCAAAATTTTACCTTTATATACATCTTGGGTAGCCAACTCAGTAAGAGGGACAAAAATTTTAATTTTGGCTATCTCACTTTCCAAATTGAAAGAAGACTGACTCTTTGAGAGGTTTAATTCAGTCTTGCTGGGCACTGTTTTATTAGCAAAATCAACTTACTGTTTTTTAGTATGTACAATGTTTGAAGCTGTTTTATCAAGAGCATTAGCTGCAATGCTAGTGCTGCTATATTCTTGACCTGATTTTTCACTGGTTTGGGTGTCCTTATCTTTGTTTTTACTAGAATTCTCAGTTACTGATTTACTGCTTTCAAAAATCACTTTAGGAGTCCTTTCAGGCCTTTTCTTGATAGTGATTTCAGAGGCTTTGGGTTTGGGATTGTCTGCGTTCTTTTTTATTCTGAGGTCATATTTCTCTCGGACCTGCATGATGGAATTTTTGAATCCTAACCTATAGTCCTCATTTTCCAACCCTTCCTCTTTCCAATGTGAGTATGAGGTCTGGTTTTCTTCTGTGGAAAAGGTTTGATCTTGTTCATCCACTTCCGCCATATTCATGGTAGTTCCCTCTGACTCCTCTATTATTCCTTCATCCTCATCAAGGAAGTTCTCTTGGAACGGAGGTATGAATTTTTTATCAGATTCTATTTGTCTATTTTGGGGGTTGTTTCTCCTAAAGTTCTGGTTCCAGTTTTGATTTTGGTTTCTGTTTTGATTGCTGACTTGTATAGTAAAATTTCCACCATTTTTCCTAGCCTCTCCATGTTTTTGGCTAGACTATCATATTTGGGATCAGATGAAGAAGCTGTGTTGTCATCCCTATAGGTTACCCTTTTCTCAGCCCTCATCCTAGCTCTTTTTTCAATCAAGTTTTCCTCAACACTCACTGCTCCTTTCTACATGTCTTCTAATGTGTTATAATCTATCTCCCTAAGCTGGTAGGCCATATCAGCATCAAAGCCTTCAGGGTATTTCACTAAGGCCATTACTTTGGGAGGTTTCATGTGCAGTGGAAGAGCATTGTAGATACTATTAAATCGAGTAAAGTAATCCTGGACACTCTCTCCTTGATTTCTCTTAAGGTTCTTATATTCTGCTAAGATTTGGAGATGGTTGCTTCTGACTTCCCATTTGTTTATAAAAGTTTGAAGTAAGGAGGGAAGATCATTGATGCTATTAGGTGGTAAACCTTTAAACCACTTCTTCACTTCTCCTCCTAGACTCTAAGCGAAGATCCTCATCTTAATTGTTTCATCCTCTATTTCCATGTAATCAAAGGCATCTTCCATCCTATCTACATGGTGTTGAGCTATAGTGGATTCTTTCCTTGTGAAATGATGAATTTTGGATTGATATTCATTGGGTAAAGGAGCTAAAGGCTATGGTAGAACCAAGGGAGCATACCATGCTGCCATGATGATGTTTTGTGGAGGTAAAGGATGGGCTTGAGCAGCAGGTATATGAGTGACAAAAATGCTAGGACCAGCAAAAAACTTTTGAGAAGATCTGGGGTGAGAGAGACCCAAGTTTTGAATGAAATGTATATCAGGAGGTGTGGATGGAGGGCTTCCTCTGTCACCAATATGTTGAGCACTATGAGGAGAAGATCTTGAAGGCTCAAAGTTTGTCTGATCTAAGCTACCGAATGACTTAGTTCTTGGTGAATTGCTTGGTAAGTATAAATCAAACTGAATCTCTGATAGAGTTGTAAGGTTTTCAGGTGCTGAATTAGCTCTATGAATGTGTCTGACAATAGTTGGGCCACTATATGAATAAGGCTTCCTAAGAATACTCTCAGGGTTGTCCACTATTGCAGGGGGGTTTGGATTAGGATAAGCTCTGGTATGGATTGTTCTTGAAGCCAGTATGTATCAAGAGGCAAACTATTATTAAACAAAGAAGCTTAACCCTATGTGTTTCCTTTAAAATGGATGATGTTTGTAATGAAACTGATCTCCCAGTGGAGTCTTTTATTCATTTAAGGACTGTGGAGTTGCCAGGTGGAGGCTTTAGAATGTTTTGAAGGAGTTTCACTTTCCACCACAGTGTTTTAACTACCAAAATTAGATGTTCTTGAATAAAGGGGTTTTCCTAAGGTCCTAAAGGTATCTAGGATGAAGTTTCACTCAAAATTTCCCTAGTGGAGTCGCTAGAATGTTAGGTCTGGTGGCTCAACTGGCTAACACAACAAATGTTCTAAAATAAAGGGGTTGTCTAAGATGAAATTACCTCAGAAGTCCCTAGTGGAGTCGCCAGAATGTTAGGTATATGTAATTTGCAAGTTTGGCCATACAAACTACAAAGCCAACATATGAACCACTTTGGGATCCTAGGATCTAGCCCTCCTAGATCCAGAGAGGGATCTCTCTATGAGTGTGTTTAAAGATGTGATCTTTAAAGCTTGAAATGTGATATTAGGCTAGTTATGAAGAGTATGGGTTTGTTTTGTTTTTGTTTGGTTGGGAAAAGGTATAATGAAGGTGAAGGTAGTTTAAATGAAGGGTGAAGATGTATGCAAGTGAAGGGATGATTCAATTGAAAAGATAGGCAAAAAAGCAGCTTTGATCCATTGGGATATGGAGTTATAAGAGGATATAATTGGACAGCAAGGTTCAAGAATGATCCATGGGGCAAGTTATCTATGTAAAAGGATCTCTTTTAAGTTTATTTTATGGAATGAAACAGATAGGAAATGGAGAAAAAACAAATGAAGAACAAAGAGCAGCCTGAGATCAAGTAAGTGCTTTGGAACTATCCTGCTTTGGCATGCACTCAATGAAAAAACATGAAAATAATCTGAGATCAAGCCAATACTTTGAAACTAACCTGCATTGATGTACTTTCAATAGAAAACATTAAAAACACTTAGAATAGCTTAATATCAAGTAAGGAATTTGAACCTATATTTCTTTTAGCATATTCCATTCGAAAAACATAGATGATAAACATAAAGAGTAATCTAAGATCAGGTAAGTGCTTTTAAACTAGTCTGCTTTCAATGTAATCTTAAGGGAAACTTTCAAAGGAGGAAAACATTAGTGAGAGTAGGGTACTGTTAAGAGTAATTCATAGCTCTGTATTTTCTATTCTTTATCAGAGAAAGTGGATAGAATGAAAACACAAAGTAAATTGACAATTAACAGTAAGAAAACACATCACCATTGACATATACCAGGATCCCATAAATCAACTCATATTTGATGTTCAAACCAGTTACAATCATCAAGCCTGGTGGGTCTCTACAACTTCAAACTTCTCATTACATCTTATGTATCTTCAATTACAAACAGGGCTTTAGTAAGCTTCAGAAAACTATCATGCAATCAGATATCCAAATACCAACCCTTACAATGTGGTCCTCAAGGAGAATTTATAAGAAAATCTAGGAGTGGGAGAATTTCGAAGGGTCAAGTATCATTAATTCCATCATTAATGAAATTAATGGCCTCTGAAAACCATGCAAGGCATAAGGCAGGAATGCATCCAACTATAACTCTGCTTCATAACTCTATTTTATGCTTTTCGAGGCTTAATGGACGAAGAGATTGAGTTCTAGAATGTTTTTTATCTTTAAAATAGATTTTGCTAACAATTAGTAATATGTTCCTTTGATTTTTATTAATTTTTCAGCTGTATTTTAGGCCAATATATTTTTTTATCACAATAAATAGGCCTCCTTTGATTTCTGTGAGGCTGCAGGTAGCTTTTGATGACAGGAGAGGTTGGATTTTGGAGCTGGAGAGGGTTCAATTGGACTTTGAGTGGCGGTGGAGACTTCTTGGATTGACAGATGTCTCTGTATTTTTCCTAAAACAACTTTAATTAACTTTTAGGTCTATGTTTTAGGCCTAATTAGGCCTTGGTCTTCTTTTCTAGTCTTCACCGTGTCTTTAACTCTTTTAAACACTGGATCATGTTCTTAATATTCAACAATAATGCTTTTGATCCTTCAATTTATCGTTGATACACTTTGCCACTTCTTTTTCTGTTTTGTATGTGGTGTTTCTGTAGGTTCAATGGTGTGGTGGGGATTGAATAGGTTTTGACACTAGTCTTTAATGGAGATCGTGTTGAAAAACCCTTTCTGATACGTTCTTTACAATCTTTGTTTCCGAAAAAGTCTCTCTGTGCTCTATTTTCTCTATCTGTGATCATGAGACAGAGTGCAATTTTTTCTATTTGATACCCTGCAAAAAGACACAAACATGTTAGGAAATTTGAGGGGAGTTAGGGGAGGAAAGTTGCGAAGGCCCGTGGAGGATGAAGAGCAGGGGAAAAATGGGGTATCGCAGTAGAAAAATGGTGAAAAACTATGTCGGGAGGTGAAATGGTGGTCTGATCAAGGTTTAGTGTGGGAGAGATTCTAGACCATTAGATTAGGTCTAACAGTGGTGATCGATGACCAAAATTCATTGATAAAATCATTTGGTGGATGAAGAAGAAATGATGGACGGAGGATGAGATTGTATCATGGCCGTCTAATGGAGAAAATAGACGGTGGAGATCAATGGACGAGATTGGTGAGGGGAATATGTGAATGGCACGAGAATAAGTCCGGACCATTAGATCGTAAAGATATATGGTCCAGATTAAACGATAAAACACATGGCGGAAGCAGGTGGTAAGACAAAAACCACTAGTGGTATTCGTGCGGGTCTGAGGGCGGTTTATGGTTTTGCCCAAATTCACGCGATACCATATATTGCACGCCACATGTCCCCTTCAATACCACTTTTATCGTGCAACTTTTTAATGTTAACCCTCGGAAACTAAATCTATGCGATATGTCTATGAACCATGAGATGTGGGGCGGTGAGATCCTACGGCGGAGGTGCGAGCGCGATATGGGAAAGTGCACGGGTGGAGGCGATGATCGGGTTTATTTCCAACCATCGGATATTCACTTTGGAAGGTCCATATTTGGTGTTGAGGCACAATATTTTTAAAATGAGGAGAGGGGTATGCGATGGCGGAAACAGATCTGACTGTCAGATATATATAGTTCCGACGGTTGAGATTGAAGGGTAGGGCGGGGGAATAAAAACCCATTATGTCGGAAAGTTTAAAAGGAAAAAGAAAAGGCGCTTATGAATGGGTTCTTCTGGCTCTTTAAGCACCTACTCCCATGGTGTAGGTTCTATGAGTGAGAGGTTAAGCAGGATAAGCCCTTGGGGGCTAAATTCTTCAAATTGAGCGAAAAAACGCTTTATGCTTTTTAAAGGGTTTTTGGGCTTTGTCAACAGAACTTTAGCCTTTTTAGCACCTGATTGTGGGCTAGGGGTTACATTAGGGAATGGGGCTATAGATTTTAAGCCTTTAGGGGATAGAACCTGATATACTGTAAAAGAGGGTTTTTAAGGCTAGTTTTAGTGCTTTTTAGGCCAAATGACGAGTTCCGGTAAAGGGGAAAATGGATTTTTAAACCTGACAGAGGGTAACATGAGGCTTAAGAAGGATTTTAGGATGAAATGGAGGGTTATTGAGGGGATTTCGTGGGATTTGAAAGGGATAAAAATTGATGTAAAGTGGAGGTTTTGTGAGGAGGACATAGGGTAAATGGAGGCCTTTTTTACAGCATTTTTCTTCACAAACAGTGAGGCTTTCTGATTGACACAGCATTGATTATTGCTTCAAAGGAAAAAAAATACATGAAGGCTTCAACAATGGCAGGTTTTCAATGAAAATGTTCCTCTTTAAGACTTAGAAACCATTTAGCCACCTGTTTTCTATGCCAAAAATGTATAGGTGGCTAATAGCTTCCACCCAAGTTCTCATGGATGATGAGAGGTAGAGGATGGTGGCCACAGGCTCCTTCATTTCGACATCAGGGGGAGGAATGTCAATGGGTGCGGGTAAATCCTTAGTCTGGCCTGCAGCATACTGCGCAAGTACGGGAGAGGCAGATTGGTTTTGCTCAATCTCGTACTCTCGAACTACCTCTAACGAGGTGTGGTAATGCGTAAGGCGGGGACAAAGGTGAGAATAATGGCCATGGAGATCACACAATGCATAAGGTTGGTTAGTGTGAATATTTTTAGGATTCTTGGCTACTCTTGAGGAAGAAACAAGGGCTTTAGGGACTATAGACTGAGGGAATGAACTTTAACCATGGGCTTGATACGGGGTAGTTCAAGACAATTATGGGTGGCATGGCGAACGACATCACACAAAGCATAGGGCTTTGTGGGTGGGGGAGGTGCAGGGTCCGTCGGGGCAACCTTATCCTTGGAGGCCCTCTTGCGAGCTTTTCCCTTCTTACCCAGAGTAGCTGCAACAGGAGGGGGCTCCTGTTGAGGTGGTTGAGGCACTGTTGTAGTGGAAGAAGTCATGGGGACCGGTTGAACTGGGGTCAAAGCAATGTAAGTTTTGGGTTGACCTAGTGGGGTAGCGACTAGAGGATCAAGGTACTAGACGGGAATCTCGAGGGTCACGTTAGGAAGAGAGAGGGTGGCCATGAAAAGTTCCGTATAGATTCCTGGTGGGGGAGCTAGGAACTATATCTAACTGGAGGGGTAATGGCGAGGCGGGACGACTACTAAATGGTTAAGGCTTGGAGGAACCGTTCCAGGAGGGTAAAGAGGCACATGAGTACTAGCTGAAGGGCCAAGAGGAGGAGGTGCAGAAGGCTGAATCTAAGGGCTAGGATAAGGTTGCAGAGGGCAAGGAGGTTGCTGAATAGCTGAGGTGGGTTGCTTGAGGGCAGTCCGAGATGATTGCATCATGCAAAAATTTGATGAGTTGGGATCAGAGACAGGAGGAGGAAGACCAGGGAATGTACCAAGGAATGAGCAATATTTGTATAATTTGGGTGAAACATTGGTCAAAGGATCGATGGTATGCTTGTTGGCCACCGAAGAGATAGTGGACTCAGGGGAGGTCTGAGACTTTGGTTCGTAATATGTCAACTGGTCAATGGTGACTATCTTTCTATTATGAGGGAAGGACATCTAGTGGTGGACCACGGAAGGGATAGCAGACATCACATAAGTGTATTTGCGACCCAATAGAATGTTGTAATCTAAGAGGGCATCTATGACTTCTATGTCAATGCAAATAGTCTTTCCCACAAGAGTAATAGGACAATTGTGGAATAAGTCAATGGGCTTGGAGGCGTGGCCATCCCATGCTTAGAGAGTGATCATGGAAGAAGCCAACTCAAGTGATCCAAGTTACTTCCAAACCAAAGCCCAAATTGGACATCACGCAGGTGGATGCCCCTCATCAATAATGCACCGGGAAACGTTAGCATTCTGGATCTTGACTAGGATTTGGAAGGCGACGAAAGAAGGGACAGGAGGATGTTCTGACTATGCTATACGAATGGGCATCTTTTCCAAAAGAAAAATTTCGGTGTAGTGGTCCCTTATGTGTTGAAAGAGGCTCGGTAGATACTGAAGGAGGCAACTCGAGGATAGATGTAGTGGGAGGCTTATTGTACTGATAGGACCGAATCTGAATATTGATGTCTACGGTTGAAGGTTGATCAGAGTTCATCATGTGAATATGGTAATCGGGGGTACCAGACGGAAGAGGTTGGGTGGCCACCTGACCTTCAGGTGGTTGGGTAGCACAAATCCTTGCTGAGGGAAAGGATTAGTAAGCACAGCCAGCTGTCTAGGCACAACACTGGGAGGGATAGAAGGGGAGACTTGTTTTCCTCGCAATGTTGCTTGAGACTCCCATAGTTGTCGCATATGTGGCAAAAGAGGACAATCATGTGTGTAATGGACATGAACACTACAACAAGAACAAGGCTTGTTCATGTGAACAGGCCTGTCCTGCTTGGGCTAAGTGCCCTATTTCTAGTTCATAGTGTTAGGAGCATTACCTTGATTAGTTCCAGGATTACCAGGGACAGCTTTATTTTTAGTGCCTTTCCTCTTCGTTTTTGAGGGAAGAGGATAATTTGAGCCCTGTTGTGCATGCACCTGCCTCCAAGGGGGTGGTGGTTTCTGTTGCGGTGGTTGAGAAGGCAAGGGAGGAGGAGGTGCTAATGTTGGGGGAGCTGGAGCACCAGGCTGTGGATACAGATAACAAGGAGGTTGGGTAACAATGTGGTAAACAGGAGGTTGGGCAAGAAGGGTAAGCATGTCATATCCTGGTGTTACACAACATTTTGTCACCGTCCCTGTAATCCCTCGTCCCGTACATTAGAGGAATTTTCCCATGACCTGTGAACAGTAAAATGTCCTGAAAACACCTTGATGGCATCCTTTTACATAAGGGCAAGAATTCTCCTAGAGAAAATTTCCTCAGAAAATTACTAAAACATATGTTTGGGCATTGGCGCCAGCAGCCAGTTCATCACTCACGCCGGCCTGGGAAATTTACACTAAGCCCGTGCCACCTGGTGCTCTGTCCCTGTGTATTGCCCATGCCAGGCCTATTTGGTAATTTTTTTTTTTAAATGAAAGGCAAAAGTTTGATTCTAACAACTTTAGAATGAATCATCAAAAAGAGGTTGGGTTGTTTGGCTCCGGATCTCCCTGTTTAGGAAGTGTTTTTCCACCTCTCATGGAACCTTCCTAAGAGATATGACTCTCCCCCATGACTATAGGGATCCTAACCTCTCCTTCTCCCTCTATAAAAGCTTGCCCTCTCTATTTTCAACCTAGCTAAACATTTGGGAAGAAAACTATAGCTAAGCGACTATTGAGAGTGGAGCCAAGGAAAACCCTGTAAGATAGAGAGCCTTGTCTAAATTCCTGACAAGGTTTGTGAGACACACTCCGCTGGAAGCCCTGCCAAAGGAAGAATGCGACGTCGAAACTCAGTTGTAATATTTCTTTCACATGTTAATATATGCTCAACTATGTTGTTGGTTCCATCATTGTATTTATTATTTGTGTAATGCAATTTGATTCAATCTTTTTCGACTGATTTATAGTTACATGATTGAATTATTACATTGTATGCCATCATTTTTCTCTGGATATGTATAGGTGTCGAGACACGGTGAGTGAAAGGATTGTGATCTGTCAAGCTAGGAACAGGAAGTAGAACTTCTTCTTCGACAACAGCAATGTAGGACTTGAGGTAAGCTATCCATTGTAGCTTTGTCTTTTGTAACTAGGAATCGATATCCTAGCGTGTTTTGTTTGTTGCTAGACCCACTCTAGGGCTAGTGGGATCACCTCTGTCTGTAAAGGGGATTTACCTCTCCAACAAATTGGTGACTCCACTGGGGATCAGTGTGAGTTTTTCTTTCTTCCTATAGGTCATCTTCTTGGTCTTTGATTAGCTTGCTTTTCTGATTATCTTTGCTGAGTCTAAGACCCCTGTTCAGCCCCAGAGGATCAATTTGACCTCTGTTTTTTCCGAAATTTCCACCTTTCCAAGCCTAGCTTGATTGGCATGGGTTCTAGCCTGATAGCCATGGTAGCTGGTGCTAGTTTCCATTTTATCACTCGTGCCATCCCTTGTCTGGTGAGGATTATAGCTAGACAGTCGCGCCAACTCCTGTAGGTGCTAGGGGTTTCCATGTTTTGGAGTTTTTGGTCCATCTTGGTGTCTCTGGGTATTTTCTTAGCTTGATTTTAATGCTTCGGGTTTATCTTTGACTAATATTAGCCCTTATCCTTTGGTTTTTTTCCCTCTTCTCTCAGTTTTTCTTTTCAACCCTAGGTTTTCTAGGTGTTTTAGCCTGCTGAGCCTCTCGTGGGAGTTTCGGGTCTTTGGTTTCCTAGTCAACTTCATTTCTGCTTCTTGGATCCATTTGAGTGATTGTGTTAATTGAGTGATTGACCTCTCTTTCATTCAGTTTTTCTCTCGTCACTCCAAGCTAAGATTACATAGCTTGTTTGGGTCTCTTTTGAGATATTTCTTTGATTTGAGGGATTTCTTCATCGGTTTGAGTCTTGTTGAGCTTGTTTTGAGTTGAGTAAAATTGTTTGTTTCAGCTCTCGCTTCACCATTCTCAAATTGGTGCTTTGATTTATTTTTCATATCATTCAGTGCACTTGCTCTGATATATCGAAAATTACAACAACAAAAAAACCTTTTGCATTCTTGATTAGCATAGTGAGAATTGGAAAATCTTTCACATTTCTAGCATTATATAATTCCAGGGAAGAGATTTTCAGTTTCATTAGCTTGCATTAGATTCAGTAGTGGATGCTTTTGTATGTTCATATTATTTCTATCACTTGGAAGCTCTTAACTCTCTCGTAGATAGTTTTTCATTGAAAGAAATGATATTTTATTGCATTTAGCTTGCATTTAGGGATTCGTGAGATTCAACATTCGGTAGGACCTTGGAATTGAAACATAAATAAAAGATCAACTTAAAATTTATTAAATTAACCTAAGGAAACATTAAAACCTAATGGAATATTTAGTGGTCTAAGTTAGAGATGTGTTCCGGTGTCTTTAAACCTAGCAGCTGTCGCTCGCCATCTGGCTTGAGACAATGCTAGTATGGACTTGTGCTCCCCATACCGTCAAGTATATAAAGGGAGACCCCTCTAGGTTGCAATACTGTTATCCATAGGAAGCCGAGTCTGCCGCCTTGTAACTTTGATACACTGATCATAGCATTTGGGGATAATACCTGCATGTACTTCAAGTCCTTGGTTGATTTCTCTTTCATTTTATAACCGAGGTGTATATGGAAGTTCACAGGAACCTGGTACACCCTTCTACCTAGACTACCTGAGCAGTCATTTTTTATCTTTACTGACTCCATAAATTTGAAAATATCATCGAGCACTTGTCATTTCATGCTTATTTCCAGCCTGAAAGTGATAAATTCACCTTTTTCCGGTTTCTTGACTCTTAAAATATGAAATGGTAGAGTTTTGTTTCAATGTTTTAAAAATTAACTACCCACGAAATATTCCTGTTTAAAGATAGTTTCCTTAGGGTGTCGTTTTGAAAATTGTTTCGATGGCAACGCTTTCAGAGTTCACTAACCCGAGAATCCCTTTCGAAGGGAATATTGGTCCTTTTCCTGCTTTTGGGAATGTTGGTGCTCCTTATATGGCAACGTTGTCCCTGTCTGGTTTAACTGTTGGTTTGCCTGTATGGTTATTTTCGACCTCGATGGTCCCGAGTGTTCCATACACCGTACAACCATCTCCTCCACCTAAACAACATCATGTTGCTCCTAAGGTGGACCTCTTCCCTTCTTTGCCTATTTCTTCATCCTTCTCTTCTACTTCACCTGCTGAAAGTCTAGACTCTAGTAACGAGGTGGCTAATAAGAAGAAGAAGAAGTCAGATAAGCGAGAGGCTAATACCGCAGTTATTTCACATAAGAAGCTTTCCCTTGCAAAACCATCCACGATTCCACGGAAATTCAAATTCCCTTGCATGCTCTGCAAAGGTAACCATTTGCTTTGAGACTACCCTAGTATTCCCAAGGTACTTGAAGCATGGTTCGACAGCCACCCGCCATTGCCTTTGGCATCTAGAAGTCATATTATTGGCACATCTTTGACTAGTACTGATAAGGCTCATAAAAAATAGGGCAAGGTTATCAATCTCTGTAAGTTGTGTGAAGGGCATCACCCCATTCACCTTTGTCAGTACATGGATGAAGCCAAAAGAGTCTTGGAAAACTCTACTATTTCTGCACCCTGCCTTCCAGCTGGTTACTAGAAACTTTCCTCGAGTCCTTCGCTAGTTGATCCCACGATCGGTCAAGCGTCATCCTTGCTCAATCCCACTCCCCCGAAAATTCGAGTTCAGGAATTTGTTCCTAACCAACCATTGGCCAAGAAATTAGTCGATTTGACCCCATCTGTGGTGCATCAGGTCTTTTCCATTGAGAGTCGGTCTCATTCCCCCCATGTTCTTCTTGTTTCTTCAAATTCTTCAGACTTGGAGAAAAATTCTTCCATCCCTGTAGACCAAGAAACTGGTCCTCCTACTCCCATGATGGATGTCTCAGAGGATGCTCCAATTTCTCTGGTAACACCAGGGGACAACCATCTCAGTTTGATGGTATCCCTCCCAAGTATTTTTATCGATTCCTTTGATTGGAGTCGATTTACGGGATATACCGCCTTCCATCTTATGTGCCTTTTGAGATAATGGTACAGACCTTTGATCTTGTTGTACCCACCACTATTATAGATGAAGGCATGTCTATTAGTATTTTGTCTTCAAATACTTGGAAATATTTTGGTTCTCCACTGCTTATGTCTGTTACCTAGAATCTGTTGGATTATAATAGAGGAACCAGTCAATCGTTAGGGATCCTTCCGAAGTTGCCTGTTACTTTGGGAGGGAAAACTATCCATCTATACATGAATGTTGTTCCAAGCCCCTTGGATTTTAATTTTCTCTTGGGGCGTGACTATACTTATGTCATGGGGGTAGTTGTCTATTCCCTCTTTCATGTGATCTACTTTCCGCACAAAGGTCAGATCGTGACCATTGATCAGCTTTCATTCTTTGGTCCTGGCATGACATCTGGTCCACCATCATCCCCTCTGGGTCTTTATCCACCTGTTGTATACTCCCAGCCACAGGTTAATTATGTGGCTACCTTTCCCATGCCTGTAATCAGTGATAGTGCCATTGTGAATCGTGTGCTGGGGGCATTGGGTCCTGATTTCCAAGATGTTTTTATCCCATCTGGTGCGGAACTCTTGGAAGCCATGACTTCTTATTCATCATGATGAGTTGTCTTCGGAGAAGGATTCTTTTTCTTGTGTCAAGCTCCTTAAAAAATGAAACAAGTTGGTTGATGATAGTTCTTTTAATGTGTTAACCTCGTTAAAACAATGAAACACGTTCCCGTTCAATTCGAGTCTTTGATAAGATCTCATAAAATCCCAGTCGAGACTTTCTCTTCATCTCGTAAGTTGAACCTTCACTTCATCTGCTTTTCATATGGGCTGAAGCTTGGGGGCATGTACCTCGAATTGAGTCACCATGCTGGGGGCATGATTAATTTTTCAAGCATAGTTTGTTTCCATTTCAATTTTGTGTAAAAATGAAACTGGTTTCAAGCATAGTTTGTTTCCATTTAAAGCTTGTGTAAAAATGAAACCAACTTCAAACAGAGTTTCCTGATTTTAATATTGTGTAAAAATAAAACCATTCCCATTTTACCTCTCATGATTACCATTTTATTAGCCTATTTTTCTAGATGAACCTTGGTTTTCTCACCTCATCATTCCTATCTACTTGGCTGATCATATGCCTTCACTTGGTTATTTTACCCATTCCTGAGGAACCACTGCAGCGAGTGGTATTGTTAGCCAACCTCTTGAACTTTACTTGTTCTGAGTAGTTCCACCATCACCGGAACCAGTTGCTACCCTTTATACCACTCATTCCTCCAAGAGGAGTCAACTTTCAGCTCTTTTTTGACCCTCTAAAATTGAAAAGATTGCTGAGTTTTTTGTTTTTTTGAACTCATTAAATTGGCTGCGAAATGATATCTACCCAATATACATTTACCCATTTTTCAGGCTGGGATAGATTATTTACGAAAAAGGAATACCCTAGCCTATCGTGACTAGGAGGTTTTTTCAGACACAGTTTTCTACCTTTTCAGATCTGAGGGACTATTTACGAAAAGGGACTATTGGAATTTTCTTTTCCGCCTTCTTTCCAAACTATGTGTTATCACTCAGGTTTTCCTAGAAGTTGTGGAAAAGGAAAGTATAGCCGAGGTAACCACAAACCAACCTTCAGATGCAGAATCTAGTCAATCTGCATCCAGAGAGGGCTCTCTCTTTATAATTTATCTTTGTTCTTAGAAGGTTTTAGGCTAGTTATAGATCCAAGAGTTTGTTTGAAAAATGGTGGAATCCACAAACTAAAGGCAAGGTTGAAAGTTTTCAGTCCATTGGGCTATGGAGTCAAAGGATGGCTTTACTGGATTTCTATTCTACACATAAGATGGCTTTATAGGGCAAGGTAGCTAGACAGAGAACAATCATTAAAATTTAAACTGGATGGGATGATTTTGAAGGGATGAAAGGCAGCTAAGAATCTTTCACCATGTTCAAAAGAAAGAAATGAGATGACTACAAACAAAGAGCAATGAAGAATTCTTTATTATAGTAATCAACAATGTTTGAATTATCAAAGCAAGAGAATTTAAGAATTCATGCTTATAACCAATTTAGAGGAAAACATTAAGAACAATCACATCTGAAATCAGAGTACAATTAAGTAAATTTTGATTCAATCCTTTATGTAAATTATTCAGAAATGGACATAATGATATTATAAACTGATATAAAACTTAAGACAAAGGGTAGAAAGACTTATTGAACTGCAGTCCAACACATGAATCCTGCAAAAAGTCCTGAGCTTCAAATCGTCATCCAGTAAGCCACGAATAAATTTCTCCAAAATGCTTTTATTCTGAAAATCTCAATGTTACAACAAAGTAATAGAATCCACCCTCAATACTCTCTTTGAGGGTTTATTTATACAAGAAATATTTGAAAAAATCTCATACTAACCTAGCCAATAATCTAGGGTGACTAAGGAGTAATTTACAAATAAACAGGAGACAAATGGTCTCGTGGATAGAATAATAAGTAACTGCTGATGTGATGTTCCCTCATTTTGCTGATGTGCTGGAGGTAATTGCTGAAATAGGGCTCGGTGCTGTCCCTTGGAGTAATTTCTTTGCTTGTCTGATACTCTTTGTCTTTACGGATACTCTTTAACCTATTCAATTGATACTCTTTCATCTGTGTTCTTTTTTATCTTTCACATAATATTAAAAAGATAAAATTCTCATACTGAAGAGAATTATCATAGAATTTCCAATAGGTCATTCCACCATTGATATTCTGGTATCATAGTCCTTTTAAGTTTCCTCAATGTCTCATCAGCCTCTGTGAGTTTGTAAAAAGTGGGCTCATCAGGAAACAAATACTTTATTTCATGTTCTAGATGAAATAAGTTCTTCAACTTGTCATATAGATTTCTCCCTGTTGGCAACGCTGTTTCTGTCAAACTGATAGAACCAGCAGTTGTATTTTGAGCATGGCTCTCTATTTTCTTGACATAGGTTTCTAATTCCATTATTTGGTCCTGTGAGAGAATTGGACTGGGTAACCCACTGTCTAACAAAACTTGAAATTTTTGTCTGAAAGCATTAATATCCTCCAAAATATCTGAACACTTCCTTTCTAAATTCTGCATAAAAGTTCTTTTGATGAAAACTCTTTTTATCATCAAAATAGTGTCGGCCCTATCTTCAATTCCTAGTCTTGCAAGCTGTTGTTTTGTTCGGGTGTTCAAAAATTGAATAAGTTGATTGGCCTGCTCAGGTCTACCTCTTAGTTCATCTCTTGTTCTGTTTATTTCTTCCTGAGCTACTTTAATCATGTCATTTTGTTCAAAAAATGCTTGAATAGAAGGCCAAATACTCTTTATTAACTCAATTATATTACCCCAAAGAATTTCATTTATTTCCTTCATAGGCTTTTCTAGTGAAAGATCTTTTTCCAAAGCCTTTACTAATTTGTCCAATCTTTTGATTTCCTTGGCATTATCAGCAACTGTCTTCTTAGATGTATCATACTTCTGCTCCAAATATTTTAATTGTAACTTTGTGGTTTGAAGTTCTGTGACTCTTAATTGTAAACTTTCCATTTGTTTTATTAACTCATCAGAACTTAAACCAGAAGTGTTTACCTGCGCTGGCTCTGTTTGTTGCTTTGTTGTTGTAGTACCTGTGGTTGTAGTAGCTTCTGTGGTGGATGCCTGCATGATAGCTTCCTTTTCCTGTAAAGCTTGTTCCAATTCCTTCTCCGTTTCACTTAGTCGCTCAGTCATATTTAGGAGCAACTCCATTACCTCTTCTTGTGAATTCCCCTTTAAAACTTCTTGGGTCTGGGGGTGCCTTGAGGCTGGCAATTTCAGCTGCTTTCTCAGTGCAGCTATGTCATCATCTTTCTTCTTTATTAATGCCTCAATACTTTTAATGTCTTTGGGGTTGTGACCCAAGCCAATGATTATGTCTTCTAGAGACTTTATTCTATTATCTTTGGCCTGAGAAGAGTCCTTCTCAATTTGCAATTGAGCACTTGTGTTATTCAAAGAATCTTGCAGTGTTAGGGCTGCCATGGCCTTATTGGTAAGAGTGGAATAGACTATTTCCCCAGTTTGTCTGTGTAGCTCTATCTGGTCCAGAGGATGAATGTCCTTTGCCAGAACTTCAAAATTTGTTCTGATGTATTCAGCTGCAGTGATGGGTTTTGGCACCTTTGACTTGAAGTGGCTCATTATCATTTTGTCTTGTGACATGTCAAATGCTGACATTAGCCTTTCTTGATTATGGGGAGCCATTTTCATATATTGATCATATACCTTCATTTTTAATGGATCATTCTTGGCCTTTATATTAATGAAGGTTCTTTTTATATCCCCTGTATCTATTTTTGGTGGTCTGAAAGAGGATACCTCAGTACTCAATTGCTTTTGTAAAGCTTTTCCTTTCTGTCCTGTGTTTGTTTCACTAACTGTGCCAGTTAGTTGACTGTCTTTCCTCCCATCATCAAACACTTCATCTATGATTTCCACATCTGGAAGTGGATCTGATTTATGTTTTTTAGCTTGATGTATTCCTGAAGGCTCTTTAGGAGGTGTGGTATCTGGAACTTGCCTTTTCTTTCCTATTTCCACATTTGATGGATTTTGTAACTCTGGAACTTGTGGATGATTTACCTGAGTGGGAGAAACATGTGATTGTTCAGGAGCTTTGGAAGTTTGTGGTTTCTCTGCCATGACCAAAGTTTCAATGACCTGGATTTCAGGTTCCTTTCCTTTTCCCTTTGGTTCTGCTGCAACTGATGAACTGATTTCCTGTAATGTCTGCTGTAGAGTTGCTGCTGAAGAAGTGCCAATGTAGGGTACCTGCACTTGACCACAAGATTCTAGGTCATAATTTTTCTCGATATCTTTCATAATTTTGTTCATTTTGTCAGCTTCACTTTCTTCCTCAACAAGTGTTCCTTCAAACCATTCATCTTGATTGGCATATTGTTCTAGTTCAAGAATCTTGTGGTGTATATAAGAGGATGATTTGTTCTTTAATCTCTTTTCACAAATAAAACCAAATGGGTCATAAGGAACCCAACGAAAAGTTCTTTGGAACTTGCTTTGTAATATATTTTCTGCCTCTCTCTCAGCCTCCCTAGAGTTGCAGATGAAAGGACCTAATTGACTTTTGATCCTTAGTTGGGCTTTCTTCTTCACACTACAAAAATGGATCACATCTGAATTATTCATTTGCCTGAAATATTCCAAGGCAAAAATCCTCATGGGCACATATCTTGGTAACTTGAATGGATGTAATTCACATCCATAAATTCTGATGACTGTATGTTTTTGATACAAATACCAATCTCCAACTTTATAAGTCCTTGAAAGTTGCAAGGTCTTTTTTATTTCATTACTGAGCCTTGGGGGAGGGATTCCTGTTAACAAAGTTGTTGCAGGATATACAAACTGATCAATGAACTCAGTGTAGGAATAGGGAGAATCAGAGGAAGAATGAATTATGGGAGACCAAAATATAACTGACCTGGGGTTTCCCTTGGCATCAAGCTTTTTAATAGGGAAAGGGAACTTTTCTGATTGATAGAAGATAATGAGATGATAAATAACTGAGGAATATTTGAAAACTTTCTCATCATCTAGCCTCATGAATTGATCATGGATCTTATTGGCTATGAAAGAGGCAAAGTCATATTTAACTTCAGGAGGTTGCCCAGGAGTAAAGATAGATAGTAAAACCAGTGTTATTTCATCCACATATTCACTGGTATTGAATCCCAAGACAAAAGATATCATATTTATGATGAGCCTTCCCAATTTATTGAAATAATAAAAACCATAGGGAGGAGGCCCCTTAGGTTGATGTTCAGGCAACATGAAATTCTGGCACATGGATTTTATCTTTTCTGGGGTTAATTGCCTAGTCTTCTCAATCAATTCTTCCATAGACAACGGTGCTAGTTCTTGGTCTGGTTCAAATTGTAGCATTGCATTGATAGCCTGGGGAGTAATGGGAAACAGAACACTCTGATCAGGAGCTATTACAGCCCTTTGATTGGGATCATAGTTTGAATGGCAATAGTGGATGATTTCTGGGAAAAAAATGACTGAAGGGATGAGATACCTTGGGAGATTGGATTCCCACAATCCAATGACATCTTTCCCCTTTGAGTATTCGTCTCTGCAGCGACAATAACTCAGAAGGGGACTTTCATCAAAATGCAAGTCTTTAATCTGGAAATCTTTGTCTATTAAAGGTAAATATTCTAACTCTCGGTGAGGGGCATTCAGTGGAGTTACATTCAAAGCTGCCGGGGCCTCCATTTTGGTTCTTGTGGATTCAAAATGGAGGTTTCTAGTTTTTTCACAGGCCGGGCATGATTTTGATCTTACTGAGGAAAATTGGCACAATTGCAGGTTCAGGGGAACAATTTACAGTCGTAAAACTCAGGGAATGATCTTAGGAATATGATTTAAACACTGATTCAGCGAAAAACAAAGAAAACAGAGTTTTATTTGCAGTTTGGGGCGGAATAGGATAAATACCTGATCTTGGAGGAAAGCTGGTTTTTAACAGGTACCAGGTGGTAGCAGAAGGATACTTGAACACAGGCCTGGCGAAAATCTGGAGCGAAATCGATTTGAACAGTGGATTTCAGTGGAAATTTGAAATTCGTAGCGAAAAGCACAGTAGCGTTCAAACGATGAAAATGACATAAAAACACGCAATTTTGTTTTATTCCCAAAGTCAAAAGAAGGGTTTTAGTTTTTCGAGGAGTGACGTCACATTGGTACGGGCTGACGTGGGGCAGGAGGGCCGGGCGGTAAGCGGTTTAGTCCCCGCACCGCTTATTGGCAAAAGTGGTATTAATCGCGGGGGGAGCGATTCCATTGGATCGTTGCCACGTGGACGGAGGACTGGTCAAATACCACCAATCCCCCGCGCGTTAAAACTCTAACAAAGGATGGGTAGCGGAATTGACGTGGAGCGTCGATCTGCGGAGGGACGATCCAACGGTGGAAAGGGACGTGGAGTAAGCGAAGGTTTAAGGTGTGGGCCCGTCGGGTTTTTGAAACAATTAATGTTTAATTTAATCACCCCGGGAGGCTTTTGATTGATGAATGGAAGGTTATTAATTAGTTCAGATAACTAATTAATCCCATAATATAATGGAAAAGGGGTCGCGGCGGGGTTTTAATTGTGTTTGAAACGTCGGGTGGAATGCCAGGTGGATGAGCCACTGTGTCATAGGGGCTTTTCCAAAGTTTTAGTTTAGAAAATAAAACTTCAGGTTTTGTTTATATTTTTGTATTAAACATATAAATCATATGTTTAAAGTTTTTCGTATATATGTTTTTTATTTTATTATATGATAAAATAACCAATATAGTTAACTTATCATAAGGGCGGGACTATTGTATAACGATATATTTAACCAAAGGACTTGTATAGTGGGTTTTTAATGAATATTTGGGAAGTAAATACTTTGGTTAAAACATAATAGAGGGTTTTTGGGATATTAATTTAAAAGGAATTATATACTTAGGATAGGGCATTTTCACTAGGGATTTAGTAAATAGAGTTAAATGTAAATATGACAAAGAGACAAGGGAACTCAAAAAACTTTGCACATCTAAGAAAGTGACAATTTCTGAAATAAATTGCAATATCTCATTTTCCACACTTAAACTTAGAATAGTAAGTTATTTTGAGGGATTTTTATGGAATTTTGCATAATTTTCCTAAGCAAAATGAGATTTTACTTAGGACAACATTAAAGGTGAATGATTATAATGATGAATTATCTCAAGTACTTAGGTCTTCTTGATCATTAGGCCGAGGGTCCGGTCCCTCCAAAAGTCGAGGAAATGCCTTGAGCCCTTTTGATCTCCAAGTACCCTAGTACTTTGGGGGAAATTAGTAAACTTTAAGGGGAAAGTGATGAGGGAAGTTAATGATTTTGACTTTGCTTGCTGTGATTTTCCAGTGTATTTCCTGCTTCAATATTTGTGATGAAAGTAAAGGATCAAAAACATGTAGCAGCATCATTCATCAGATAAAATTTGTAACACCATCTACCTACCCTATCTACTACTACCATTTTCTCTTCTTTATTAGGGTGCATTTAGACTTGCAAACCCTTATCAATCTTTTCTCTTTACATGATAAATCTATCTATTTCTACCCTTATTACATCCAAGGGCTCAGATTAAACTATTGAGCACCTTTTAATAACTCTACCTATCTACTTATCTGCCAAGATTAAACTGTTTGGTCAGATATTTATTCTCTATTCTATAACATGAAATTGAAATATGAATAAGTCAAGTTTAAACGGTTTGACTATTCATGAATTGTGGCAAAAGTTTTGACAAGCTGCACACAATTGCTTTATTACAAAAGTGAAATAGTAGTGGCATTTGGATTTGCACACTTTCCTTGGTCTATTTTTTGTTTGGGGTTCATTTCTTTCACTTTTTTGACCATTTTATTTTTCTTACCATTTGATTTTTCTTTTAGGGTATACCCTCTTTACATTTTTAAATTTTTTGATTTTTTGGTTTTTCAAGAATATGGAACACCTTTGTTTAAGAAAGAAGGTTTGAACATATTCCATAGTTCAATCAAGACAATCATGAAATATGACACCTATTGGTATAGGAGTCTAACACTGGCTCCACTTGGGGATGGCTTTTCCTTGTGGAAAGTCAAGAACAGCAGGTCAGATGTCTCAACATGTCTTCAAACTGAACTATGTAATCTCCTTCTTCTAGTAGCTTTTATTATACATATGATAGTGAAACTTTTGAAGCTTAGGGCCTTCACTTCGGGCTTCAACTTCAAGAAGTCACCATCCAATCCAAACTGCATTAAAAAAAAGATATATTATGTACAAGTTAGAAAAATCAAAACATTCTAGTAAATGGGATCAAAATAATGCTTGAGCATTCGACCATTGACTGGTCCTTCTTCAACTTCTGAATTGTCCACATCTTTCAAAAAGTATGTATTGTTTCCCTGCAAGGCATGAATAATGTAAGGCCCTTTCCACAAGAAATCAAATTTCCCATGTTTCCCTTTTTCTTCTCTTCTAGAATCCCATCTTAGGACTTTATCACCTAGTTGAAAATCTTCTGCTTTAGTCCTTTTATCAAACATTTTCTTTAGCTTTTCCTGCAGGACTTGAGATCGTTGGTATACCTCTTCCCTGGTTTGCTGCGGGTGGATTGTTTGATTAATTCTTCTTTGAGTGTCATTTGGCTCCACTTGAGCCTCCTGAAGTAATTTCATAACAGGAATTCCTAAAGATGATGGGAATCTTACTTCAAGGCCATAAACTAACTCATATGGACTAGTCCCAATTGATTTCTTAGTTGTAAGTCTGTCTGCCCACAATGCATTGGTCAGTTTCTTGTGCCAATTCTTTTTGTTTTCTTCCAATAACTTTTTGATGATATTGATAAGGCTTTTATTGGAGGATTCTGCTAGTCCATTACCCTGAGGGTAATAAGATGTTGAATGGCCTAAAGTAATATGATATTTACTACAGAAACTAATCATTTTCTTTGACTTAAATGCAGCAGCATTATCTGTTATAATCTTTTCTGGACAGCCAAATCTTGAAAGTATGTTGGTTTCTAAAAACCCTATAATCACTGAATCATTGGCCTGTCTACATGGGATAGCTTCAATCCATTTAGTGAAGTAGTCTGTGGCAGTTAAAATCCATCTGTGTTGCCCTGAAGAAGGGGGGTGAATTTCTCCAATAAAATCTAACCCCCATTGTTGAAAAGGTCTTTCTGTGGAAATTGGTTTTAAAGGCAAAGGTAACAACTTTCTTTTACCCTCAAATATCTGACACTTGTGACAAGTTGTTACAAATTTCTTAACATCAGAAAATAATGTTGGCCAGTAAAAACCAGCCCTTAATATTTTGTCTGCAGTTGATTTCCAGTAGAGATGTCCTCCACAATCCCTTGCATGAAATTCATTAAGAACTTTATCAGTTTCATCTTTTAATAGACAATTCAACAAGATTCCTTCATGATTTTTCCAAAATAGAGTGCTATCTAAAATACAATATTTCAAAGATGTCATTTTTAAAAATCTTCTTTTCGTTCTGGACAACCCTGGAGGAGCTTGTAGGTTTAATAAAACATGAATTATATCAGTGTACCAGGGTGAATCTAAGAAAGCTTGACTGATCTGTGGAGTCGCCATCTCCTGATTGTCATCCAGTTCGTTAATGTCTAAGGCTTGGCAATTAGTTTCAGTCATGAGTTGTGCCAAAGCTTGACCTTTTATGAGTTTTGTTGGTTTAATCTCAATATCATATTCTAAAATGGTAGCTATCCACTTACCTCTTTTACCTTCAATGCCATCTTGAGTCAAAATATCTTTAACTACAGCATTAGGCACATAAGCTATCACATGAGAATATAATATGTAAACCCTGAAATCTTTAATTGCTTTTGCCAATGCAAAAGCCTATTTTTCCATAATATTGTATTTCAGAGATGCATCCCTAAGTGCTTTACTAAAAAATGCTATTGGTTTTTCACACCCTTGGTCATCTTTTTGAAGTAAAACAGCTGCAACTGTATGTTCGGAAGCAAATGAAAAAATAATGAAATCTCTGTCAAATTTGGGACTGGTAAGAACTGGTGTCCTTGTTAAAGCCATTTTAATTTCCTCAAATGATTGTTTGGCTTCTACAGTCCAGTCAATGCTTGAATCTTTCCTCAACATGTTAGTAAGCAATCTAAGTAATTCTGCTAAACTAGAAATAAATCTTCTCAAGAAATTAATTTTTCCTATGAATGCTTGCAACTCTTTTATGTTTCTAGGATGAGGTATCTGTAAAATTGCTTGTATTCTTTCTGGATCAATCCTGATGCCATCTTTAGAAATAATGTGCCCTAAAAGCTTTCCTTCTTCCAAACCAAATAATGACTTTTTGGGGTTTAAAGAAATCCCATATTTTCTGCACTTTATAAATACTTGCCTTAAATGATCTAAATGTTCTTGATCTGTTTTAGAAAAAACAGTTAAATCATCTAGATAAATAACCAGAAAATCATGTATTTCTTTAGCAAAAGCAATATCCATTGCTCTTTGAAATGTAGCTCCTGCATTCTTGAGCCCAAATGGCATTTTGACATATTTAAACGTACCCCATGGTGTTGTAAATGATGTTTTATCCTGATCATTAGGATGAACCAGAATCTGGTTGTACCTTGAAAATACATCCAATAGAGATATCCTAGAAGATCCTACTACCCTCTATATAATATGGTCCATTTTTGGTAAAGGATAGTTATCTTTTAAAGAAACTTTATTCAAATTTCTTAGATCAACACACAGTCTTATTTCCCCTGTCTTCTTCCTTGTTGGTACCAGGTTAGAAACCCATTCTGAGAATCTGATAGGAGCTATAATCCCTGCTTCAAACATTCTTTTAATTTCCTTTTCAATTGAGGGTAACAAAACATGATTTATTCTTCTAAGCTTTTGTTTGAAAGGTTTCTAATATGATTTCAAAGGTATAGTGTGTTGAATGATGGATGTATCATAAGATTTCAGATCTTCATAACTCCAGGCAAAAACATCCTGGAATTCTCTCAATAGTTCAACATATTTGACCTTTTGATCTTGTGGAAGAGATTTGGACAACTTAACCATTTTAGGATTTTCTGGGGTTCCTAAGTTGCATTCTTCCATATCAGCCTTAACAGGTTCCATTTTAGGTCTAAATGGAATATCATTTGAGTCAAACAGATCTTCCAAAGGAGTTAATCCTTTGGGCAAATGATTATCTTTCAAATTGATGATTTATGTCTCATCTTCTATGATCTCATCAGATTCCATATTTTTCAGATTCTGCATGTCTTTTTCTGTGAATGTGGTTGGGTGCAGCATATGAATTGCATTTTCTCTTGGAATTTCTATTTTTTGTGCTTTTTCTTGATCAGATTCATCAATAGTTATGTCTTCATCTATATTACAGTTAGAAAACTCATTTTGAAGTGTCAAAAAATTATTGATTTGATTGTTATTAACAAATACTTGCCAATTCAAAAGATTGTCTGGTATAGCAGGCCTATGTCTAATCTCAGCTAAAAACTGATGATTAGGGTCAAAAGGTAACTTGCATGTGCTAGCAAACATGGCGAGGCTGTGAGCATGCAAATTTTGTTTCCTGGGAATCTTGGCAAGTTGAGATTGTAGAAATGTGTTGAGAATCTCTACAACTGTCTCTCTGTATTGTTTCAGTCTCATGTCTTTTGTTGAACATTCTCCTTTAATCTGTTGAATGATTATTTCGGAGTCTCCTATGATTGATATCCTAATAGCTCCTAACTTCTTGACATGTTTAAGCCCTAATAAAAGAGCTTCGTACTCTGCCATGTTGTTAGTGCATTTGAAATTCAACCTATAAGCATGACCCTCTGCATGATTATTTTCAACATTATGTAACCAAATCCCAGCTCCTGCCCCTAGTTTATTTACTGAGCCATCAAACTCTAAATGCCATAGAATTTCATGTTCATAATCTTCATCAATTGTTTTAAAATGTTTCTTGACAGGAGCTAGTTGTTTAGTTTCTTCAGGTATTTCTTGATCATCTGGTGTTTCTTTGTTTTCAAATATTTCTTCAATTTTAACAGTGGTTTTGTTTATGGTTTCCAATTCCAGAGCTTCTATTTTAGTAGGGAGATCCAACTCAGCATTGTATAAAATAAAAGAATCCATATCAGAATGTACAGAGTAAACAGGGAAGTTTTCAGGCTTCTCATGGCTACTGACTAAGTACTTCATCAAGGTTTCTCTATATAATCTTTTAGGCTGACCGAATACTGAAATAGTTGCATATGACATGTCTAGTTGAATAGACCCTCCAAGTTTAGCACCCCAAGATCTAGACAATAACATACCATATTTAGGTGGAATATCATCAACTACTATGTCCATTAAGATAGACTTAGCAAGATATTGTACCAAAGTAACACACAAATCTTTAATCAAACCTAAACATTTTACCTGACTAGAATCAAATGAAAACAAATCTTTCTATGGTCTGGTAATATCTAGATTCAATCTTTCCATTACTGCTTTTGGCATCAAATTGTGAGATGCTCCAGAATCAAGCATTGCATTATGGAGTATCTTGTCATGAAAATTCAGGCTTACATAAAATGGAGGAGTCCCTCCACTTTCTGGTTTGCCATTTACCTCAGGACCAAAAAGAAGTTTGGGTTGATCATCAAGAATATTTACTGAATCATCCAATCCAGTAATGTTAATGTTTAAGGACTTGGTAATTTGACTTCTATAGACCTCATGTTTAGCCAATTCTGATAAAGGAACGACTATCTTTAGTTTGCCTATTTCAGCCTCTAGATTGAAATGTTTTTCTGTTTGAGTTTTAGTGTTTTGCACAGTTGGGTTTTCTCTATTTTTTGGGTCTTCAATGTTTTTCTCTTTTTCAAGAATGAAGTTTTGTTTTGAAGGGGTATCTGAACTAACTTCAACTGTTTCTTCTACATTTCCCACAGGAGGAAAAGTATTAGATTGTTGTTTATTGTTTGTTTGGTTGTCAGAGACATCTTCAATTATTGGATTTGAAGGATTGGGAGTTATCCTAGACAAAATTTGTACTTGGGGAATGTTTTGTACAGGGGGAATGTTAACTTTACCTTTGACATTTTGTTTTGCATTTTTCTGTTTACTATTCTCTGGCACATCAATCCGCCTACTTCTCAAATTATACTGTTTATGGACCTCATAAATTGTTGTGTCATAGCCTTCCTTAAAATCAAAAGTCTCACCTGAATGAGTTTGGAATGTTTCAAGGATATGATTTTCTTGATCATCCTGGGATAGGAAGACTTCTGGTTCATTTTTGTCATCAGTTACATTGTTTATTTCTACATCTTCTGTAGGTTCTTCAGAAGTTGAACCTTCAACAAAGTTTTCTTGGAAAGGTGGCCTAATGTTTTGATCAGGGACATTCTTTCCAATATTTTGATTCAGATTTCTCCTAAAGTTTGGGTTTCTCGCAACATTCTGATTATCAGTAGAAGATTTTCTTTCAATGGTCTCCACTCTATCTCCTAATCTTTCCATACCTTTAATGATTGCATCCAGCTTCTTTTCAAAAGCTGAAGGTTCTTCATTCAGAGGCATTCTTCTTTCTGCTCTTGCTCTGGCTCGTTTTTCTATCAGATTTGCTTCTACACTCACCACTATGCTTTGCATTTATTCTAATGTTTGGGGAGCTCTTTCCCTGAGGGAATAAGTTATATCAGAGTCAAAACCATCTGGAAATTTAACCAATACAGAGTCAGGTGGGGGTCTTAGGTTTTGAGGAACTGCATTATATGCTTCATTGAATCTAATGATGTAATCCTATACTGTTTCATTAGGTCTTCTTCTTAATTTTTCGAATTATGACAGGATCTGAAGAGGATCCTTCTTCTTCTCCCATCTGTTCAAAAATTCCCTATATAAAGCTGGTAAATCAGCAATAGTATTTGGAGCAAGGGCCCTAAACCATGTCCTAACTTCTCCAGTAAGACTCTGAACGAAAATTCTCATTCAGACATTATCAGTATCAATCTCATAGAACTCAAAGTAATCAGTCATCCTTTTGGTGTGTTGTTGTGCTGTGTAAGTACTTGATCCATCAAAAGGTGTGATCTTACTCTGGTAATCTTGGGGCAAAGCAGGAGGGTTGGCTGGTAGCTGTAAAGGGGCGTATCGATTGGCCATTGGAAGATATAGCGGGGTAATAGGAGTTGATGGTTTGGCAGGAGGAGATGGAGGGGTAGAAGGGGTGACAGGTGTTTGAAAAGCTTGAGAAAAAGTGACTGAACTTGGAGATGCTTCAGTAATTACAGAGATGTTTGAACTTTCTTCAAAGGTTTGTTCAGATTGAATAGAGTTCTGTAATTGTCTGTCAAGATGATGTGAAACAAATCTGTATTGCAAATCTTCAAAGAAAAATGGATCTGGAACTAATCTGGATAATTCGGTTTCAGAAAAATTCACAAATAAAGATGTTTCAAATCATGCATCAAAAGGAATTTCATCAATATATATAATTTTCACAGGACAAGATGCAGATCTAGAAAGTGGTCTAGAACTTCCTGAACTCTCTTGACTTCCTCTTTCAGAACTTTCTTGACTTCCTTGTCTTTTAAGAATCCTAGGAATCAGATTTGGATTTTCAAATATTGGTGGTGGATTGGGGTCAGGGTTTGACCTAGTATGTCGAATCCTTTCTGAAGCCAGTTTTCCTAGACTATGTGTTTTTTGATTTTAATTAAAAGAATAAATACAACTTCTACAAATTCTTCAAGAAATAATGATGTGTGATTAAAATTTTCTCAAAGATCTGTTAAACTAGAGAATCTGATTGAATATTTTGAAACTAAGGTTCAGTATATAAGCTAAATCAGGGATAGACTGAAGCAACATTTATTTACTTTTGCAATTGCAGAGCAAAAGCAATTTCAAAGGCTACTTGGCTGATCTTCAAACTCTGTCTATAGCTTATAAATCAAACAATAGTATCAATAAAATGATTCAGGTCCCCAGTGGAGTCGCCACTATGTTATCACTCAGGTTTTCCTAGAAGTTGTGGAAAAGGAAAGTATACCCGAGGTAACCACAAACCAACCTTCAGATGCAGAATCTAGCCAATCTGCATCCAGAGAGGGCTCTCTCTTTATAATTTATCTTTGTTCTTAGAAGGTTTTAGGCTAGTTATAGATCCAAGAGTTTGTTTGAAAAAATGGTGGAATCCACAAACTAAGGGCAAGGTTGAAAGTTTTCAGTCCATTGGGCTATGGAGTCAAAGGATGGCTTTACTGGATTTCTATTCTACACACAAGATGGCTTTACAGGGCAAGATAGCTAGACATAGAACAATCCTTAAAATTTAAAGTGGATGGGATGATCTTGAAGGGATGAAAGGCAGCTAAGAATCTTTCACCATGTTCAAAAGGAAGAAATGAGATGACTACAAACAAAGAGCAATGAAGAATTCTTTATTATAGTAATCAACAATGTTTAAATTAGCAAAGCAAGAGCATTTAAGAATTCATGCTTATAACTAATTCAGAGGAAAACATTAAGAACAATCACATATGAAATCAGAGTACAATTAAGTAAATTCTGATTCAATCCTTTATGTAAATTATTCAGAAATGGACATAATGATATTATAAACTGATATAAAACTTAAGACAAAAGGTAGAAAGACTTATTGAACTGCAGTCCAACACATGAATCCTGCAAAAAGTCCTGAGCTTCAAATCGTCATCCAGTAAGCCACGAATAAATTTCTCCAAAATGCTTTTATTCCGAAAATTTCAATGTTACAGCAAAGTAATAGAATCCACACCAATACTCTCTTTGAGGGTTTATTTATACAAGAAATGTTTGAAAAAAATCTCACTCTAACTTAGCCAATAATCTAGGGTGACTAAGGAGTAATTTACAAATAAACAGGAGACAAATGGTCTCGTGGATAGAATAATAGGTAACTGTTGATGTGTTGTTTCCTCATTTTGCTGATGTGCTGGAGGTAAGTGCTGAAATAGGGCTCGGTGCTGTCCCTTGGAGTAAATTCTTTGCTTGTTTGATACTCTTTGTCTTTACGGATACTCTTTAACCTATTCAACTGATACTCTTTCATCTGTGCTCATTTTTATCTTTCACATAATAGTAAAAAGATAAAATTCTCATCCTGAAGATAATTTTCATAGAATTTCCAATAGGTCTTTCCACCATTGATCGTCTGGTATTATAGTCCTCTTAAGTTTTCTCAATGTCTCATCAGCCTCTGTGAGTTTGTAAAAAGTGGGCTCATCAGGAAATAAATACTTTATTTCATGTTCAAGATGAAATAAATTCTTCAACCTGTCATATAGATTTTTCCCTGTTGGCAACGTTGCTTCTGGTAGACTGATAGAACTAGTAGTTGTGTTTTGAGCATGGCTCTCTATTTTCTTGACATAGGTTTCTAGTTCCATTATTTGGTCCTCTGTGAGCATGGGACTGGGTAACCCATTGTCTAATAAAACTTGAAATTTTTCTCTGAAAGCATCAATATCAGCCAAAATCTCTGAACATTTCCTTTCTAAATTCTACATAAAAGTTCTCTTGATGAAAACTCTTTTTATTATCAAAATAGTGCCGGTTCTGTCTTCAATTCCTAATCTTGCAAGCTATTGCTTTGTTCAGGTGTTCAAAAATTGAATGAGTTGATTGGCCTGCTCAGGTCTACCTCTTAGTTCATCTCTTGTTCTGTTTATTTCTTCCTGAGCTATTTTAATCAAGTCATTTTGTTCAAAAATTGCTTGAATAGAGGGCCAAATACTTTTTATTAATTCAATTATATTTCCCCAAATAATTTGATTTATTTCCTTCAAAGGCTTTTCTAATGAAAGATCTTTCTCTAAAGCCTTAACTAATTTGTCCAATCTTTTGATTTCCCTGGTATTTTCAGCAACTGTCTTTTTAGATGTATCATAGTTCTGCTCCAAATCTTTTAATTGTAACTTAGTGTTTTGAAGTTCTGTGACTCTTAATTGTAGACTTTCCATTTGTTTTATTAACTCATCAGAACTCAAACCAGAAGTGTTTACCTGTTCTGGCACTATTTGTTGCTTTGCTGTTGTAGTACCTGTGGTTGTAGCCTGTTTGATAGCTTCTTTTTCCTGTAAAGCTTGCTCTAATTCCTTCTCTGTTTCACTTAGTCACTCAGTCATATTTAGGAGCAACTCCATTACCTCTTCTTATGAATTCCCCTTTAAAACTTCTTGGGTCTGGGGGTGCCTTGAGGCTGGCAATTTCAGCTGCTTTCTCAGTGCAGCTATGTCATCATCTTTCTTCTTTATTAATGCCTCAATACTTTTAATGTCTTTGGGGTTGTGACCCAAGCCAATGATTATGTCTTCTAGAGACTTTATTATATTATCTTTGGCCTAAGAAGAGGCCTTCTCAATTTGCAATTGGGCACTTGTGTTATTTAAAGAATCTTGCAGCGTTAGGGCTGCCATGGCCTTATTAGTTAGAGTGGAATACACCATTTCCCCAGTTTGTTTGTGCAGCTCTATCTGGTCTAAAGGATGAATATCCTTAGCCAGGACCTCAAAATTTGTTCTAATATAATCAGCTGCTGACATGGGTTTTGGCACCTTTGACTTGAAGTGGCTCATCATCATTTTGCCTTGTGAAATGTCAAATGCTGACATTAACCTTTCTTGATTATGGGGAGCCATTTTCATATATTGATCATATACCTTCATTCTTAATGGATCATTCTTTGCCTTTATATTAATGAAGGTTCTTTTTATATCCCCTGTATCTATTTTTGGTGGTCTGAAAGAGGATACCTCAGTACTCAATTGCTTTTGTAAAGCTTTTCCTTTCTGTCCTGTGTTTGTTTCACTAACTGTGCCAGTTAGTTGACTGTCTTCCCTTCCATCATCAAATATTTCATCAATGATCTCTACATCTTGAATTGGATCTGGTTTCTGTTTTTTGGCTTGATGTACTCCTGAGGATTCTTTAGGAGGAGTAATATCTGGAACTTGCCTTTTCTTTCCTATCTCCATATTGGATGGAGTTTGTAATTCTGAAACTTCAGGGTGTTTTACCTGAGTGGGAGAAGCTTGGGTTTGTTCAGGTGCTTTGGAAGTTTGTGGTTTCTCTGCCATGACTAAAGTTTCAATGACCTGGATTTCAGGTTCCTTTCCTTTTCCTTTTGGTTCTGCTGCAACTGATGAGCTTCTTTCCTGCAATGTTTGCTGTAGATTTGCTGCTGAAGAAGTGCCAATGTGGGGTACCTGCACTTGACCACAAGATTCTAGTTCATACTTCTTCTCGAGATCTTTCATAATTTTGTTCATTTTGTCAGCTTCACTTTCTTCCTCAACAAGTGTTCCTTCAACCCATTCATCTTGATTGGCATATTGTTCTAGTTCAGGAATCTTGTGGTGTATATAAGGGGATGATTTGTTTTTTAATCTCTTTTCACAAATAAAACCAAATGGGTCATAAGGAACCCAATGAAAAGTTCTTTGGAGCTTTCTTTGTAATATATTTTCTGCCTCTCGCTCGGCCTCCCTAGAGTTGCAAATGAAAGGACCTAATTGAATTTTGATCCTTAGTTGGACTTTCTTCTTCACACTACAAAAATGGATCACAACTGAATTGTTCATTTGCCTGAAATATTCCAAGGCAAAAATCCTCATGGGCACATATCTTGGCAATTTGAATGGATGTAATTCATATCCATAAATTTTGATGACTGTATGGTTTTGATATAAATACCAATCTCCAACTTTATAAGTCCTTGAAAGATGCAAGGTCTTCTTTATTTCATTACTGAGCCTTGGGGGGGGAATTCCGGTCAACAAGGTTGTTGCAGGATATACAAACTGATCAATGAACTCAGTGTAGGAATAGGGAGAATCAGAGGAAGAATGAATTATGGGAGACCAAAATATAACTGACCTGGGGTTTCCCTTGGCATCAAGCTTTTTAATAGGGAAAGGGAAATTTTCTGATTGATAGAAGATAATGAGATGATAAATAACTGAGGAATATTTGAAAACTTTCTCATCATCTAGCCTCATGAATTGATCATGGATCTTATTGGCTATGAAAGAGGCAAAGTCATATTTAACTTCAGGAGGCTGCACAGGAGTAAAGATATATAGTAAAACCAGTGTTATTTCATCCACATATTCACTGGTATTGAATCCCAAGACAAAAGATATCATATTTAGGATGAGCCTTCCCAATTTATTGAAATAATAAAAACCATAGGGAGGAGGCCCCTTAGGTTGATGTTCAGGCAACATGAAATTTTGGCACATGGATTTTAGCTTTTCTGGGGTTAATTGCCTAGTCTTCTCAATCAATTCTTCCATAGACAACGGTGCTAGTTCTTGGTCTGGTTCAAAGTGTAGCATTGCATTGATAGCCTGGGGAGTAATGGGAAACAGAACACTCTGATCGGGAGCTATTACATCCCTTTGAGTGGGATCATAGTTTGAATGGCAATAGTGGATGATTTCTGGGAAAAAAATGACTGAAGGGATGAGATACCTTGGGAGATTGGATTCCCACAATCCAATGACATCTTGCCCCTTCGAGTACTCGTCTCTGCAGCGACAATAACTCAGAAGGGGACTTTCATCAAAATGCAAGTCTTTAATCTGGAAATATTTATCTACTAAAGGTAAATATTCTAACTCTCGGTGAGGGGCATTCAGTGGAGTTACATTCAAAGCTGCCGGGGCCTCCATTTTGGTTCTTGTGGATTCAAAACGGAGGTTTTTGGTTTTTTCACAGGCCGGGCGTGATTTTGATCTTACTGAGGGAAATTGGCACAATTGCAGGTTCAGGGGAACAATTTACAGTTGTAAAACTCAGGGAATGATCTTAGGAATATGATTTAAACACTGATTCAGCGAAAAACAAAGAAAACCGAGTTTTATTTGCAGTTCGGGGTGGAATAGGATAAATACCTGTTCTTGGAGGAAAGTTGGTTTTTAACAGGTACCAGGTGGTAGCAGACGGATACTTGAACACAGGCCTGGCGAAAATCTGGAGCGAAATCAATTTGAACAGTGGATTTCAATGGAAATTTGAAATTCGTAGCGGAAAGCACAGTAGTGTTCAAACGATGAAAATGACATAAAAACACGCAATTTTGTTTTATTCCCAAAGTCAAAAGAGGGGTTTTAGTTTTTCGAGGAGTGACGTCACATTGGTACGGGCTGACGTGGGGCAGGAGGGCCGGGCGGTAAGCGGTTTAGTCCCCGCACCGCTTATTGGAAAAAGTGGTATTGATCGCGGGGGGAGCGATTCCATTGGATCGTTGCCACATGGACGGAGGACTGGTCAAATAACACCAATCCACCGCGCGTTAAAACTCCGACAAAGGATGGGTAGCGGAATTGACGTGGAGCGTCGATCTGCAGAGGGACGATCCAACGGTGGAAAGGGACGTGGAGTAAGCGAAGGTTTAAGGTGCGGGCCCGTCGGGTTTTTGAAACAATTAATGTTTAATTTAATCACCCCGGGAGGCTTTTGATTGGTGAATGGAAGGTTATTAATTAGTTCAGATAACTAATTAATCCCATAATATAATGGAAAAGGGGTCGCGGCGGGGTTTTAATTGTGTTTGAAACGTCGGGTGGAATGCTAGGTGGATGGGCCACTGTGGCATAGGGGCTTTTCCAAAGTTTTGGTTTAGAAAATAAAACTTCGGGTTTTGTTTATATTTTTGTATTAAACATATAAATCATATGTTTAAAGTCTTTCGTATATATGTTTTTTTTATTTTATTATATGATAAAATAACTAATATAGTTAACTTATCATAAGGGCGGGACTATTGTATAACGATATATTTAACGAAAGGGCTTGTATAGTGGGTTTTTTTAATGAATATTTGAGAAGTAAATACTTTGGTTAAAACATAATAGAGGGTTTTTGGGATATTAATTTAAAAGGAATTATATACTTAGGATAGGGCATTTTCACTAGGGATTTAATAAATAGAGTTAAATGTAAATATGACAAAGGGACAAGGGAACTCAAAAAACTTTGCACATCTAAGAGAGTGACCATTTCTGAAGTAAATTGCAATATCTCATTTTCCACACTTAAACTTAGAATAGTAAGTTATTTTGAGGGATTTTTATGGAATTTTGCATAATTTTCCTAAGCAAAATGAGATTTTACTTAGGACAACATTAAAGGTGAATGATTATAATGATGAATTATCTCAAGTACTTAGGTCTTATTGATCATTAGGCCGAGGGTCCGGTCCCTCCAAAAGCCAAGGAAATGCCTTGAGCCCTTTTGATCTCCAAGTACCCTAGTACTTTGGGGGAAATTAGTAAAACTTTAAGGGGAAATTGATGAGGGAAGTTAATGATTTTGACTTTGCTTGCTGTGATTTTCCAGTGTATTTCCTGCTTCAATATTTGTGATGAAAGTAAAGGATCAAAAACATGTAGCAGCATCATTCATCAGATAAAACTTTGCAACCATCTACCTACCCTATCTACTACTACCATTTTCTCTTCTTTATTAGGGTGCATTTAGACTTGCAAACCCTTATCAATCTTTTCTTTTTACAAGGAAAATCTATCTAATTCTACCCTTATTACTTCCAAGGGCTCAGATTAAACTGTTGAGCACCTTTTAATAACTCTACCTATCTACTTATCTGCCAAGATTAAACTGTTTGGTCAGATATTTATTCTCTATTCTATAACATGAAATTGAAATATGAATAAGTCAAGTTTAAACAATTTGACTATTCATGAATTGTGGCAAAAGTTTGACAAGCTACACACAATTGCTTATTTAAAAAAATGAAATAGTAGTGGCATTTGGATTTGCACACTTTCCTTGGTCTATTTTTTTGTTTGGGGTTCATTTCTTTCACTTTTTTGACCATTTTATTTTTCTTACCCTTTGATTTTTCTTTTAGGGTATACCCTCTTTACATTTTTAAATTTTTTGATTTTTCAGTTTTTCAAGAATATGGAACACCTTTGTTTAAGAAAGAAGGTTTGAACATATTCCATAGTTCAATCAAGACAATCATGAAATATGACACCTATTGGTATACGAGTCTAACACTATGTAAATATGAAAAGATGCCAAGTTCTTCCTTTGTAAACTCGTTAAAAACTGATGACATCAAACTTCGTCGCAATGACGTTTCTCGAGTTTCTCTTTCCTAGGGCTCGTAAAATGTACTAGGTTGGATTTTTCTGAAGGAAAAACTTACACCGCAAGCACATTCTATCCCCTTCAAGCTTGTTTTCAAAAATAATTGGGGTACTCGCTAGAAATGGTGGGGGAAAATGGAACCAAAATCATAGTCGTGTTGGTAGTATGTCGCTCTTGAACATGGCACTTGTCTGCATTTGTGCCAGGTTGGGGACATCTCATCTCATTATTGTTGAAGATTGAAACAAGAAATAGTAAAGGAGACATCCTGAAACATCATTCCTGATCCTAGCTGGAAAATAATCACCTAAACTAGGTGGGGACCACACAAGTGATTTTTGGCGCAAATTCTATTTTTAGACATGTCGATCATATTCTATGAGTTGCAGGATGCTATTTATGGATGGTTGGTCAAGTTGGAAAAATATATGGACTTCTATTTTTAGACATATTGGACAGAATCTATTTTTATATTTCCAGTCTAAAAATAGATATGTCGAATATTATTAGCTCTTAATAATATTTGGACTCTAAACATTATCTTATTCTCTTGGAGCACTTCAGTTAAGTGCACAGATGTGGCATAGGCACTGGCAGAAGAAATTATGCTATTCCTGAGGGTTTACTGGATCTATTGCATGAAGGACTTCAGTTAGAACTCATGTGACAGAGTTTGGTGGAGTTGGAGAAGTAGTTGGTGGAGTTGTGTTCAGTTTAACTCAGTTAGACACAGTTGAGCTAGTTGTATCTAGTCTAACTAATTGATACACTAGTGAGAGTGGTGTGAATTAATTAGTTAATTAATAATAACTCATTAATCAACTGAAGAATACATCATTTAACTACAGTGCATGGACAGTTCAATGGAGACTAGTGGAGAGGTAGGTGAAAGAGCAAGTGTGACTATCAGTTGTGACTATAGTGTTGCATTGTTTGCACCACAAATTTAGTAGAGATGCATTTAAGGATTGTATGAGCAAGGCTGGAGAAATTTTGAGTTCATCCAGATCCATTCTTCAATAGTGATTGCACAGTAGAGGCAGGCTAGAGGTTGGCAAATATCAATGCATGGATTTGCAAGATCAGGGGATGATTAGTGTGTAGCAATTGGATTTTACTGAGAGCTTGTGATAATATTTGTATGAGGATTGTTACATGATCTCTATGAAATATATTATATACAGTTATTTTGGGTTTTTAGTTTCAGGCTTTCCCATGAAAACAAATGTGTTAATGTGTGTGAATTTTTATGGTTTCATGTGTGCATTGCAATTGTGTTAATTTCCGCATGTGATGATCAATGGTGGAATATATTCTGTATTGTGCATGAAGTTAAAATAATGTGTGATCAGGAGAATCTTAGACATATGCATGTGTAGTGCATATAATTTCTATAGTTATCTTCTTGCCTCCATGGGTTTGGGTAATCTCTTTTGACCACTCATCTGCTCTTTGCCACATAACCATGACCTCAGATCTCTTGATGTCAAATATTGCCAAATCTAGTGTCGTGCCACCGATATGTTCAAGAGAAGTTGGCCTCCACAATTTTCAACCTCCCTCTGGTTCTCTGTTGGTCTTGATTCACAAACATTATTTTCCTCTATCTCGTGTCGATGATGTGGGAAGCATTATGGCTCTCCCTCGACGAGGTCAATTCCTGTCGACTTCTGGAATCTGATCTAGAGACTCCCTTCAGGCACCTTGGGGCCTGCATTCATTAATGGCAGGTTCTTCACATTCAATGCAAGGTTTTCATTGTTGGCCTTCGATCAGATGATTTTGTGGGTGTTCGATGCCATATCACTATTCACATTTCGTACATTGTACCTCTTGTACATTAAGAGCCATTGTCATTATTGGTGGTTTCTCTCGTGTCTGTTAATAGTTTTCATCATTGGTTGGTAATCAGACGATTTTCTTGCATGTTCGACTTCAGCTCATATATTCGCATGCTCAAACCTGTATTTTGTTTAGGTCGAGATAGAGCGCAAGACCTTGGATTTTGTCTGATGAAATCCAGGTTGTGGGATCTTTGTGGAATATTATGACTTATTACATGACTCTTTTGATTGGATGGCTGCGACCATACCTGATTCTACTTATTGATCCTTATTTTGCTGGATGGTTGCGTCCTTACCTTGGATCTCGATTTTTGTACACTTTATTATGGATGGTTGCGCCCATACCACATATCATGTATCAGAGATATCAGTTGTATTTGTACTCGCAAGTCTTCTGACGACATTGTTTTTAGTTGAACGCATTATCATAAATAATTTCACCCCTCCCTCTCTCTTGGACCTTATGTTTTAGGGGGCATCTGTTACACAACATTTTGCCACCGTCCCTGCAATCCGTCGTCCCGTACATTGGAGGACTCTTCCTGTGACCTGTGAATAGTAAAATGTCCTGAAAACACCTTGATGGCATCCTTCTGCATAAGGGTGAGAATTCTCCTAGAGAACATTTCCTCAGAAAATTACTAAAACATATGTTTGGGCATTGGCGTGAGCAGCCAGTTCATCACTTGTGCCGACCTGGGAAATTTACACTAAGCTCGCGCCACCTGGCACTTTGTCCCTGTGTATTGCCCATACCAAGCCTATTTTGGAATTTTTTTTTTTAAATAAAAGGCAGAAGTTTGATTCTAACAACTTCAGAATGAATCATCAAAAAGAGGTTGGGTTGTTTGGCTTCGGATCTCCCTGTTTATGAAGTGGTTTTCCACCTCTCATGGAACCTTCCTAAGAGATAGGACTCTCCCCCATGATTATAGGGATCCTAACCTCTCCTTCTCCCTCTATAAAAACCTACCCTCTCTATTTTCAACCTAGCTGAACATTTGGGATGAAAACTATAGCTAAGCGACTATTGAGAGCAGAGCCAAGGAGAACCCCATAAGAGAGAGAGCCTTGTATAAGTTTCCGACAAGCTTTTTGAGACACACTCCGCTGGAAGCCCTGCCAAAGGAAGAATGTGACATCGAAACTTGATTGAAATATTTCTTTCACATGTTAATATATGCTTGACTATGTTATTGGTTCCATCGTTGTATTGCTTATTTGTGTAATGCAATTTGATTCAATATTTTCTGACTGATTGATAGCTACATGTTTTAATTATTACGTTGTATGCCATCATTTTTCTCTGCATATGTACAGGTGTCTGGGCGCGGTGAGTGAAAGGACTGTGATCTATCAAGTTAGGAATGGGAAGCAACACTTCTTCTTCATAATAGCAGCGTAGTACTTTAGGTAAGCTATCCATAAGATCTTTGTCTTTTGTAACTAGGAATCAATCTCGTAGAATTTTTTGTTTGTTGCTAGACCCACTCTAGGGCTAGTGGGATCACCTCTGTTCGTAGAGGAGATTTACCTCTCCAACACCTGTGTACGTGCTACCGGGAGGGGAAAAAATGCAGGAGGTGCTGGCCCCCCCCTGAGGAAAGCTAGAGCCCATGTGAGGTTGAGCAATGATGACAAAAAAAACATGGCACAAAGGAAAAAGCAACCGACAAGGGCATGAAGGTGCAAGACCAACTGATTACAATGTAGAAACAAGGGAAGGGAGGTGCAGGATCAATTCATTTCAATGTTTTTAGAGTCTTTTCTTGGCGGTGTTAAGAAAGCCCTTTTTCTCTTAGGGTGTGTGTGTAAAAGTGTGTAAATTTTAATTTTTAAAACTAGACATTTGTAGAGAAAAAGGAAAAGTGTGTTGTATAGCTATAAATAAACCTACAAATGATAGTATATAGGCCTACAAAAACAGAAAATAAACAGCTAATAATGCAATAATATAAACCCAAGGAGGTGGGTCTCTCAAAAACTAGTCTATAGATGAGTAAAAAACTAATCAAATCACACTAAAAAAGCTAATATATCTAAGGTCAAGAGGGACAGGGATCTAAAATACAAAATTTGCTGGAAAGTGGTGCAGAAAAAAACAAAAAATCAGAGGAAAAATTGTTGTAAAAAAGGTGGCGAAAGGCTATCTCCTGAAGGGAAACGGAGTGAACCCTAGAGGAAAACTAAAACAAAGCTATATTATGTGATTTGGATGGATAAAAATCCAATCTAAAGCAGATCTGAAAGTGAGGTATCAGATTTGAAAAAATGGCTGAAGACTCTGAAATTTTAGACAACCTCCAACAGAAAAAACTCTTCCACAAAAAGTAGAGGGTACTAAAGCCCTAGCGAGCTAGGTTCCCACTTATTTGAGCAAAAAATAACAATTACGGGTCCAAAACGGGTGGAGATAGAGGTCAAAAAACCCTGAACAGAGGCTCAGAAAAACCCAGAAAACTTTCTGAAAAATCCCTGCAAAAAGTCCAGGTCGCAGTTTCTGACCTGTTTTCCACAGAGATCACAAGTTTTGGGCTAAAAGGTGCATCCTAAGGGTCCAGGTCGTAGGTTTTGGGCCAAAAAGTTTGACCTGCACTTCTGTCACTCTCGGCAGCAAATTTCAGAAAAATTTGTCATCTTAGCTGCAGCTGATGTCTGTCACCTGCGCAATAGGTTCGAAAACACACGGAAGTCATATTTTTTATCGTTTCATGGTTTTATAGGTTAAAAACAACATCAAGAAAAGAAAACACAAGGGGCTGAAGAGAAATCCTAGGGTTTTAAGTAGCGGGATATGAAAGGATCAGAAAAATGACAGTGGTTGTAATCGTAAACCTGTGTGGAGTCGCCAGTTGTTAGTATGAATCTTAATTCCAAGCGTACAAATAAACACCACTTTAGCTGTGCATAAAAAATAACCCTAACAGCAAATATGGCTGCTAATATCCTCACATCTGTAGTTAGGTGATCAAGATAAATGCTGCAAGAATGTAGATCTATGCATTAGAAGACATTAAGCAGTAGAAAAAACAAGATTTACTCCATGCATCCAATAGACATGACAAGAATATATTGAACGAATTTTGTGTTAATGGAACCTGGGAGGGTGTTCCATGTTCTCCTCAATGGGCTGGGTTCTTGTAAGTCCATAGCACTTCAGATCTAGAATTCCTCTCTGTTGATGGTGTAGAAAACCCAAACAAAAAATGTTAGCAAAATATGACTATAATGGTGGATCAATAGTCAGACCAAAGGTATAGATCCAAAGTGATATTTAGGCAACAAAAGGTAATAAATGAATGGGAAACCCCTTCTATTTATAATAAAATATTGAGTTAGTCTAGATATTGGTGCATAATTAAAATATTAGTAACCAAATCAAGATCCAACTTTTATGAAATATTTTACTATATTTGTTGGAGGGAAAAGGAATTTGACTTGGGTCAAATCCCTTTATTTGTAAATAATAAATAAATAAATGATTTATTTATCATTTTAAGGATGTGGTTGAGTAATAATCAAATAAATAATGATTTATTTAGCTATTTAAGGGTGATTTAGTCATATTTAACAGACAATATTATTTAAATATGGTTTAAATAATTATTCCTAGAAAATAACAAGATAAATAATGATTTATCTAATTAATTTCCTTGTTTTGGGTTAAATATAACCAAGAATATTAATTAAAATAATGTTTAACTAATTATTCCTTGAGGAAAGTCAAACAAATGTATATTTATTTAATATTTCCTCATGGGGTTTCTTGTTTAGACCATAAACAACTTAATAAAGGTGGTTTACTAAGTTATTTTCATATTGAAAGAAGCTTTACTTGGGGTAAAATTGGTCTTACATGGTGTACTTGGGTCCATCTAATGGTAATAGGTTAGATGACCAAAAAATGGTGTAGCAGTAAGGTTAAGGATAAGGTTAAGGTTAGGTCAGGGTTAAGTTTAGGGTAAGGTTAGGGTTAAGATTAAGGTTAGGTTAAGGTTAAGGTCGGGTTAAGGGTAAGGTTAAGTTAAGGTTAATGTTAAGGTTAAGGTTAAGGTCAAGGTCAAGGTTAAAGTTAACCTTAACCTTACCCATAACCTTAACGTTAACCTTAACATTACCCTAACCTTAACCCTGACCTAACCTTCACCTTAACCTTAACCTTATTCTTAACTTTACCCTAACTAAATTATTAACATTAACCTTAATCTTAACCTTAACATAAACTTACCCTTAACCTTAACCTTAACCTAACCTTAACATTAACCCTAACCCTAACCTAACCTTAACCTTGACCTTGACCTTAAGGTAACACTAAGGTAACCTTGACCTTAAGGTAACACTAAGGTAAAATTGACCTTAACCCTAACCTAACCATAACGTTAACTAAACCCTTAACCCTAACCTTAACCTTAACCTTAACCTTAACCTTACCCTAACCTTAACCTTGACCCTAACCTACCCATAACCTTAACAAAACCCTTAACCTTTGTTAGTTCCCTGTAATTTCAGCAAATTGGAGAGATCAAAACTGTAGGGAGAACATTTGAACCAATTTGAGATTCTAGGATCTAGCCCTCCTGAATCTAGAGAGGGATCTCTCTTATAAGTGCAAAGATTAGGCTTTTAAAATATGATATTAGGATAGTTATGAAGAAAAGGGTTTTGTTTGGTTTTGGTTGGGCAAAGATATATGAAGGTGAAGGAAGTTTAAATAAAGGGTGAAGGTATATGCAAGTGAAAGAATGATTCAGCTAACAAGATAGGCAAGAAGGAGCTTCAATCCATTGGGATATGGAGTCATAGTAGGATTTAATTGAAATAGAAAGGTTCAAGAGTGGTCCATGGGGAAAGTCATCTATGTCAGAGGATCTCTTTAAGTTTCTTTTAAGGAATGAAACAATAAGAAATGAAGAAAAAACAGATGAAGAACAAAGAGTAGCCTAAGATCAAGTAAGTACTTTGAAACTATCCTGCTTTTGGCATACACTTAAGGAAAACATAAAAGTAATCTAAGATCAGGTAAGTACTTTGAAACTAGCCTGCTTTTGATGCACTTTCAATAGAAAAAATTCAAAACACAAAGAATAGCTTACGATCAAGTAAGGACTTTGAACCTATCCTACTTTCAGCATATTCAAAGGGAAACTTTTCAAAGCAACTATTGGAGAAGAGACTAGAGGACATGGAAAACCATAGAATTCCCTAGCCCTGCTTTACTTACTTTTTAAGACAACACTTAAGATAAACAAAGAATAGTCTAAGATCAGGTAAGGACTTTGAACCTAGCTTGCTTTCAACATACTCTTAGGGAAACTTTCAGAAAAATTTTGGAGATAAAACCAGAGGACAGGGCAAACCATAGACTTCCCTAGTTTCAACTCTACTTAGTAATTAATGAAAATAACATTCAAGAACAATGTTTAAAGTTCAAATAGTAATATGTGGGAACTCCAACATTCCTTAATCTCTTGGATTGTATTAAATCATTCCTAAAATACACAATTGGAGGAAAACATAAATATAAAGCTTATCAGTGAGAGTAGGGTACTTTTGATAGTAAATCCTATCTCTATATTTGATGTTCTTTATAAGAGAAAGTGGATAGAATGGAAACAAAAAGAAAATAACAATTTACAATAAGAAACACATCACCGTTGACATAGACCAGGATCCTATAAATCAACTTGTATTCGATGTTCAAACCAGTTACAATCATCAAGTCCAGTGATTATCTACAACTTCAAACTTCTCATCTCAACTTAGGTATCTTGAATTACAAACAATACTTACAACATCTTCAGAAAAACTATTTACAGGCAATAGATATGCAGTGACCAACATTATCTCATCTTCTTCAGAAGTATTTATACAAGAAATGAGGAGGTGGGATGAGAGAAAAGATCTCTAAGTTCAATTAATAAAGTTTAATGCTTTTCGGCCTTTGAGGGACTCAATCAGAGAAGATTTCTTATATTTCCTCTGTATTAATTTATTTTCATTAATTATTTTAGCTGCTTAGTAGAGTTTGTTGACTTTAGAATTCTTCAGGCAGGGTTTGCAATAATTCTAGCTTCTTTAAACAAAATATCACTGACTAAGGCAATAACTCTGCCTTCTTCTGATTTATTGAAAGATGCAGGTGGCCTTTAGTAGTTGGAGAGGATTCAATTCACCTCTGATGTGGCAATGGAGGCTTTTAGGACTGATCATTTTCTTTCTATTATCCTAAAACACCTTTAATTTGTCTTTTTTTTGTGTTTTAGGCCTAATTAGGATTAATTTCTGTCTTCTAGTCTTTATTCTTTAACAACTGTAGATTAGGCATTTGATTTCAGCATTTTCTACCTCAATCCTTCAAAACTGTGTTTAAAACCTTCGAACATTGATTTCTGCTTTGATTTTATCCCTAGTTGTTGATACTCTTTGTCTGTTTGAGGTTCACTATGCTTTTGTGGTTTTGTAGGTACACAGAGGGTTTTATAATGTCATCAGTGCTTATGAGGCATAGATAAATCATGATGTGGAACTTTTGCAGAATGATCCTCTTCATGAATAGTGGCCTAAGGGATTTTCATCCCCGGCCATTCATTTCTTCTTTAAAATAATGGAAAAACCTTCAAAAACCTGCACAAACAAGTAAAAGTTATAAAAATCCTACGTGGATGGGTTTAAACTGCTTCGGGGGTTTAGGTTAGATCGTGGCCGTTGGATGAAAACATCCAATGGAGATGATTTCTTGCTGGGGTCAAATGGGGAAGCGGTTGGGTAAACGGTGGTGGAGATTAAGTTCAGGTTGTTGATCTAGATTGATCAACGACTAAGATCAATCAAGAGCTTATAATGCAGAGCAGGTGATATTATAGCAGAACAGTGAAACTGTAAAGGAAATGAGAGAAAACCTTTGGTGAAAGTAAAAAAGAGGTTAAATGAAATTTTGGGGTAACAGAACAATCTGGGCCATTGGATCAGATTGATCAATGGAAATCGACGGCAGAGATCCTTTGATGAAATCTCTGGGAAGATTGGTGGAGGGTGATGACTTAATGGTTAGATGCAATCTGGGCCATTGGATGAAAGGAATGAATGACGGAGATTTAAATATGAGAAAATGTAATGCGAAGGGGAAAGGTGGTTTCGGCTTAAAAAACTACTAGTTTTGTGCTACTCCAAAGTGGTTTCAAAAATCTTCAAAAAGAACACGATATACCTCTTTGGCCGACACGTGTCTTTTAAATACCGCCCATATCACGTAATATTTTGGCATTAACGTTCGGGCACATAATTACGTGATATGGGATAGCAACCGTTGGAGGAAGGGCGGGGAGATTCGACGGTGGGAATGAGAGCATGATGATATAAGATGTTCGGGCGAAAAATGGTGGGCAGGGCGAAGGCAGTTTAGATCTCGACCGTCAGATCACAGGAATGAACAATCAGGATTTATCGATGGGGGAGGTAGGTTCCAAAATATTTGGGCCTATCAGGTTTAATCTAGACCATAAGAACTAAAATATTGATGGCCTAGACTTAAACTCAGGGTAAATTAAAGGAATATGAGGTAGGGGGTCAGGCAGAGATCGGGTAAATGTGGACCGTTGATCTATAGAGATGAATGGTAGATCTTTACCAAAGAGTTTTCAATTGTGGGGCTTTATGAAATAACAGAGGAAGTCAGGTTTGATTTGGACCATTAGATCTTGGTGAATGGATGGCCTAGATCCGATCACAGGATCACAAATTGGCGGAGGAAAGAGGAAGGCACAAATAGAAACTTGCGATGTGATTACATACTGACCGTCATATCTGGGAGTTAGATCGATGGTAGAGAGTTAATCGGAGGGACAAACACAGAGAATTATGGGCAAATTTGCGATGAGATCTTAGTCGTCGATTCTTGTGGATTTGACGACTAAGATTTAATCGGGAAGAATGGCATTGGAGGAGGAAAGAAGAAAGAACACAGAGAAGATTGCGATGCGATTGAGTAATATTCGTCGATCTCAAAACTAGATCAACAGTCAGGATTTAATTGTACGGCCAAAAGGCGGAAGGGTGGGTTTTGAAAGGGGAGCGATATGGACCGTCAGATCTGGGCATGATAGAGTAGATCAACGGTCGAGAAACAATCACAGGGTCACAATCGGAGGGAGGCAATAAACCATTCAAATGCATCCAATGAAAAATTGTGATGCGATGTGCCGATGATCATTGATTGGTTTTAGATCAATGACTGACATTCGCCGAAATAACGAACTGTCAGGTTTTAATTGTAACACAAGGAAGGTCGGGTTTTTATAAAATACAAAGGAAAAAAAGGGTTTGAACAGGGTTTTTAAAAAATTTTGGCGCCTGGCTGTGGGGCTTATGGTCTTATGAGTAGGTGGGGTTTATATAAGTTAAGCCCTCATGGGCTAAAATTCTACATAATGTAATATAAGTGTTTTTAGGCTAAAAACAGGGTTTTTAAGCCAATTTGAGGGTTCTGATAGAGGAAAAAGGGAATTTTAAACCAAATGGAAGGGGACGAAATGGTTTTAAAAGAGTTTTGAAGTGATTTTGAAGGTTAAATAAGGATTTTGGAAGGATTTTATAAAAAAAAAAGGGAATGAAAATGGAGGTCAATTATGAGTGAAAGGAGGGAAAAAATGAAGGGGAAAAAGGGTTTTTTGAGCAGTCTTTCTCCTTGCAAACAATAGATTTTCAAGATTCATGAAGGAAACAATAGTGAATATTAACTAAAGGATAAGTTATCTTCATAAGACTTTAAGAATTCACAATTTGGCCATGAAATTGTTTCTTGAAGTCTGAAAAAGATCTAGCCACCATTTTATATGACAAATTTTTATAGGTGGCTAACAACATTAACCTTAACCCTAACCCTAACCCTAACCTTAACCTTAACCTTAACCTTAGCCTTAGCCTTAGAATTAACCTTAAAATTAACCTTAATGTTAACCTTAACATCAACATTAACCTTAACCTTAATCTTAACTTTAACCTTAACTAAAATCTTAACTTAAACCTTAACCTTAACACATATTTAAGCCCTTAACCTTAACCTTAACCTTAAACATACCCTACCATTAACCTAAACCTTAACATTAACATTAACATTACCTTAACCTTACCCTTACCCTTAACCTTAACCTTAAACTTAAAATGAATCTTAACCTTAAACTTAACTAAACCGTTAACCTTAACCTTAACATTAACCTTAAACTTACCCCTAACCTTAGGATAAGTTTAATGTTAAGGTTAAGGTTAAAGTTAAGGTTAATGTTAAGGTTAACCTTAGTGTTACCTTAAGGTTAAGGTTAAGGTTAAGGTTATCCTAAGGTTAGAGTTAAGGTTAAGGTTAAGGTTAGGTTAATGTTAAGGTTAAGGTTGTGTTTAAGGGTTTAGTTAAGGTTAATGTTAAGGTTAACCTTAGTGTTACCTTAAGGTTAAGGTCAAGGTTAAGGTTAGGTTAGGGTTAAGTTAGGTTAGGGTTAAGGTTAAGGTTAATGTTGCATTAAGGTTAGGTTAAGGTTAAGGTTAAGGTTAACAGGGAGGTTAGGGTTAAGGTTAAGGTTAATGTTAAGGTTAAGGGTAAGGTCAAGGTTAAGGTTAGGGTAAGTTTAAGGTTAAGGTTGTGTTAAGGTTAAGGTTAAGGGTAAGGAAAAGTTTAAGGTTAGGGTAAGGTATAGGTTAAGGTTAAGGTTGTGTTAAGGTTAGGTCAAAGTTAAGGTTAAGGTTGTGTTAAGGTTAGGTTTAGGTTAGGTTAGGTTAAGGTTAAGGTTAAGGTTAAGGTCAAGGCTAACGTTAAGGTCAATTTTAAGGTTAAGGAAAGGTTAAGGTTAAGTTTAACACTGAGGTTAGTGTAATTTTAGGGTTAGGTTAGGTTAAGGTCAAGGTTAAGGGGGTAATGTTAAGATTAAGGTCAAGGTTACGGTTAGGTTAAGGTTTATCTTAAGCTTAAGGCTAAGGTTAAGGTTAAGGTTAGGTTAAGGTTAAGGTTAAGGTTAAGGTTTACTTAAGGTTAAGCTTAAGGTTAAGGTTATGTTAAGGTTAGGATAAGGCTAAGGTTAAGGTTAAGGTTAGGGTTAAGGTTAAGGTAATAGTTAAAGTTAAGGTTAGGTTAAGTTTAAGGTTAAGTTTAGGGTTAAGGTTAGGTTTAGGTTAAGGTTAAGGTTAAGGTTAAGGTTAGGTTAAGGTTAATGTTGAGGTTAAGATTAAGGTCGGGTTAAGGTTAATGTTAAGGTCTAGTTAAGGTTATCGTTTGGTTAGAGTTAAGGTTAGGTTAGGGTTAAGGTTAAGGTTAAGGTTAGGTTAGGGCTAAGGTTAAGGTTAACAATAACACTGAGGTTAAGGTTAAGGTTAAGGTTGATGTTAAGCTTAAGGTTCAAGGTGAAGGTTAGGGTAAGGTTCAGGTTAAGGTTAAGGTTAAGTTTAAGGTTGTGTTAACATTAAGGTTAAGGTTAAGGTTTAACTTAGGTTAGGTTAAGGGTAACACTGAGGTTAGGGTTAGGTTATGGTTAAGCTTAAGGGTAAGGTTAAGCCAAAGGATAACGTTAAGGTTAATGTTATGTTAAGGTTAAGATTAAGGATAAGGTTAGGTTAAGGGTAGGTTAAGGTTAAGGTTAAGTCTATGTTAAGGTTAAGGTTAAGGTTAAGGTTAGGTTAAGGTTAGGGTTAAACTTAAGGATAAGGTTAAGGTTAGTTTAAGATAAAATTAAGGTTAGCTAAGGTTAAGGCTAAGGTTAGGTAAGGGTAAGGTTAGGTTTAAGGTTAGGCTAGGTTAAGGTTAAGGTTAAGGTCAAGGTCAAGTTTAAGGTTAAAGTTAAGTTTAAGGTTAGGGTAAGGTTAAAGTTAAGGTCAAGGGTAAGGGTAAGATTAAGGTTAACACTAAGGTTAGGGTTAAGTTTAAGGTTAATGTTAAGGTTAAGGGTAAGGTCAAGGTTAATGTTAGCGTAAGGGTAAGGTTAAGGTTAAGGTTAAGGTAATGTTAAGGTGAAAGTTAAGGTTAAGGTTAGGTTAAGGTTAGGTTATGGTTAAGGGTAAGGTTAAGGTTATGGTTAGGTTAGGCTAGGGTTAAGGTCAAGGTTAAGATTAAGGTTAGCTTATGGTTAGGGTTAAGGGTAAGGTTAAGGTTAAGGTTAAGAGTTTAGTTAAGGTTAATGTTAAGGTTAAGGTTAAGGGTAAGGTTAAAGTTAAGGTTGTGTTAAGGTTAAGGTTAAGGTGAAGGTTAAGGTTAATGTTAGCTTAATATTAGGTTATGGTTAAGGTTAAGGGTAAGGTTAATGTTAAAGTTAAGGGTTTAGTTAAGGTTAAGGTTAAAGTTAAGGTTAAGTTTAAGGTTAAGGTTAAGGTTAAGGTTAAAGTTGTGTTACTTTTAAGGTTAAGGTTAGGGTTAAGGTTAAGGTTAATGTTAAGGCTAAGGGTAAGGTTAATGTTAACGTTAAGGTTAAGGGTATGTTTAAGGTTATGGTTAAGGTTAAGGTTAGGGTTATGTTAAGGTTAAGGTATGGTTATGTTTAAGTTTAAGGGTAAGGTTAATACTAAGGTTAAGGTTAAGGTTAAGTTAGTTAAGGTAAAGGTTAAGGTAAAGGTTAAGGTTAGGTGATGGTTAAGGTTAGGTTAATGTAAGGTGAAGCTCAGGAAAAGGTAAGGTAAAGGTTAAGGTTAGGTTAAGTTTAACGTTAAGGTGAAGGTTAAGGTTAGGTTAGGGTTAAGGTTAAGGTTAACATTATTGTTACCTTAAGGTTAAGGTTAAGGTTAATGTTAAGGTTAGGTTTAGTTAGGTTATGGTTAAGGTTAAAGTTAAGGGTAAGGTTAATGTTAAGGTCAGGTTAAGGTAATGTTAAGGTTAAGGTTAGGGGTAAGGTTAAGTTTTAGGTTAGGTTAGGTTACGTTAAAGTTAAGGGTAAGGCTAATGTTAATGTTAAGGTTAAGGTTAAGGTTAATCTTAAGCTTAAGGGTTTAGTTAAGGTTAAGGTTAATGCTAAGATTAAGGGTTTAGTTAAGGTTAAGGTTAAGGTTAATGTTAGGGTAAGGTTAAGGTAAAGGTTAAGGTTTTGTTACGGTGAAGGTTAAGTTTAGGTTATGGTTAAGGGTAAGCTTAAGGTTAAGGTTAGGTTAGGTTAGGGTTAACATTAAGGTTAAGTCTAATGATAGATTATGGTTAAGGTTAAGGGTAAGGTTAAGGTTAAGGTTGTGTTAAGGTTAACGTTAAGGTTAAGGTGGAAGGTAAGGTTAAGGTTAGGTTAAGATTAGGTTATGTTTATGGTTAAGGGTAAGGTTAATGTTAAGGTTAAGGGATTAGTTAAGGTTAAGGTTAAGTTTAAGGTTAAGGTTAAGGTTAAGGTTGTGTTAAGGTTAAGGTTAAGGTTGTATTAAGGTGAAGGTTAATGTTAAGGTTAAGGGTAAGGTTAATGTTAAGGTTAAGGTTAAGGTTAAGTTTAAGGTTAAGGGTAAAGTTAATGTTAAGGTTAAGGGATTAGTTAAGGTTAAGGTTAAGTTTAAGGTTAAGGTTAAGGTTAAGGTTGTGTTAGAGTTAGGTTATGGTTAAGGTTAAGTCAAGGTTATGGTTAAGGTTAGAGTAAGGTTAAGGTTAAGGTTAGGTTAGGTCAGGTTAAGGTTACGTTAGGGTAAGGTTAAGGTTAAGATTAGGGTAAGGTTAAATTTAAGGCTAGGTAAGGTTAAGGTTAAGGTTAAGGTTAGGTTAAGGTTAATTTTAAGGTCAAGGTCAAGGTTAAGGTTAGGTTAAGGTTAACACTAACCTTAACCTTAACCTTAGCTCAACCTTAACCTAACCTTAACATTAACTTTAATCTTAACATTAATCCTAACTAACGTGCCCTTAAACTTAACCTGACGCTAACCTTAACCTTAACCTTAAATTAAGCTATCCTTAAACCTGACCTAAGGTTAAGGTTAGGTTAAGGCTAACATTAAGGTTAGGGTTAAGGTTAAGGTTAAGGTTAACACTTAGGTTAGGTTAGGTTAGGTTCAAGGTTATGGTTAATGTTAGGTTAGGCTAGGGTTGAGGTTAGGTTAATGAAGGTTAAGGTTAGGGTTAAGGTTATGGTTAATGTTAGGTTAGGCTAGGCTTAAGATTAGGTTAATGAAGGTTAAGGTTAAGGTTAAGGGTTTATCAAAGGTCAATGTTAACGTCAAGGTTAAGGTTAAGGGTTTAGAAAAGGTTAAGGTTAAGGTCAAGGTTAAGGTTAAGGTCATGGTTAACGTTAATGCTAAACTTAGTGTTACCTTAAGTTTAAGGTCAATGTTAAGGTTAGGTTAGGGTTAGTGTTAAGGTTAAAGTTAAGTTAAGGTTAAGGTTAAGGGTAAGTTTATGTTAAGGTTAAGGTTAAGGTTACGGTTAAGGTTAATATTTTAGTTAGGGTAAGGTTAACGTTAAGGTTAGGTCAGGGTTAAGGTTAGGGTAAGGTTAGGGTTAAGATAAAGGTTAGGTTAAGGTTAAGGTCGGGTCAAGTGTAAGGTCAATTTAAGGTTAATGTTAAGGTTAAGGTCAAGGTCAAGGTAACACTAAGGTAACCTTGACCTCAAGGTAACACTAAGGTAAAATTGACCTTAACTGTAACCGAACCATAAATTGAACTGAACCCTTAACCCTAACCATAACCTTAACCTTAACCTTAAGTTTACACTAACCTTAACCTTGACCTTAACCCTAACCTAACCATAACCTTAACTAAACCCTTAACCCTAGCCTTAACCTTAACCTTAACCTTAATCTAACCTTAACCTAAACCTTAACCTTAACCTTATCCTTGATCTTAAACTTAAACTTAATCTTAATCTTAACATTAACATTAACCTTAACCTTAACCTTAACTAAACTCTTAACTTTAACCTTAACACATATTTAAGCTTAACCCTAAACTTAACCATAACCTTAACCTTAACCTTAACCTTAACCATACCTTACCATTAACCTAAACCCTTAACCTTAACCTTAACCTTAACACAACCTTAACCTTAACCTTAACCTAACCTTAACATTAACCTTAACCTTAATTCCTAACCTTAGGATAAGGTTAAGGTTAACGTTAAGGTTAACCTTACTGTTACCTTAAGGTTAAAGTTAAGCTTAAGGTTAAGGTTATCCTGAGGTTAGAGTTAAGTTTAAGGTTAAGGTAAGGTTAAGGTTAATTTTATGGTTATGTTTAAGGGTTTAGTTATGGTTAACGTTAAGGTTAACTTTAGTGTTACCTTAAGGTTAAGGTTAAGGTTAAGGTTAGGTTAAGGTTAACCATAGTTTTACCTTAAGGTTAATGTCAAGGTTAAAGTTAGGTTAGGGTTAAGGTTAAGGTAGGTTAGGGTTCAGGTGAAGGTTAAGGTTGCATTAAGGTTAGGTTAAGGGTAAGGGTTTAGTTAAGGTTAGGGATAAGGCTAAGGGCTTAGTTAAGGTTAAGATTAAGGTTAAGAATTTAGTTAAGGTTAAGGTTTTTTCAAGGTTAAGGTTAAGGTTAGGTTAGGGTTAAGGTTAAGGTTAAGGTTAAGGTTAAGGGTTTAGTTAAGGTTAAGGTTAAGGTAAAGGTTAACATTAGGTTACAGGTTTAGTTGGGTTATGTTTAAGGTTAATGTTAATGTTAAAGTTTAGGTTGGGTTAAGGTTAAGGTTAAGGTTAACACTAAGGTTAAGGTTAAGGGTAAGGTTAAGGTTAAGGTTAAGACTAAGGTTAAGGTTAAGGATAAGGGTTTAGTTAGGTTATGGTTAGGGTTAAGGTTAAGGTTAAGGTTAATTTTAAGGTTTAGGATAAGGTACAGGTTAAGGTTAGGTAAGGGTTAAGGTTAAAGTTAATGTTATGTTAAGGTTAAGTTAAGGTTAAGGGTTTAGTTAAGGTTAAGGTTAAGGTTAGGTTAGGGTTAAGGTTAAGGTTAGGTCAAGGTTAAGGTTAGGTTAGGGTTATGTTAAGGTAAGGTTAAGGTTAAGGCTAGGTTATGGTTAATTTTGAGGTTAGGTTAGGGTTAGGTTAAGGTTAATGTTAAGGTTAGGTTAAGGTTAAGGTTAAGGTTATGAGTTTAGCTAAGGGGTTAAGGTAAGGTTTAAGGTTAAGGTTAAGGTTAGCGTTAAGGTTAAGGTTAGGATAGGTTAGGTTATGGTAATTTTAAGGTTAAGATTGAGTTTATGGTTAGGTTATGGATAAATTTAAGGTTAAGGTTAAGGTTAGGGTTATGGTTAATGTTAAGGTTAGGGTTAAGGTTAAGGTTAAGGTTAAGGTTAAGGTTAGGTTAGGTAAGGTTAAGGTTAAGACTAACACTAAGGTTAGGGTTAGGTTATGGCTAAGGTTAAGGTTAATGTTAAGGTCAAGGTTAATGTTAAGGTTAAGGTTGTGTTAAGGTTGAGGTTAGGTTAATGTTAATGTTAAGGTTAATGTTAAGATTAATGCTAAGGTTAAGGTTAAGGTTATGGTTGATGATAAGGGTAAGGTTAAGCTAGGTTAAGGTTAAGGTTAGGTTAAGGTTAAGTTTATGTTAAGGTTAGGGTTAAGGTTAAGGTTAAGGTTAAAGTTAAGTTTAAGATTAGGTTATGTTTAAGGTTAAGGTTAAGGATAGGGTTAGGGTTAAGATTGTGTTAAGGTTAAGGGTAATGTTAAGGTTAATGTTATGGTTAAGGTTAAGGTTGTGTTAATGTTAAGGTTAAGGTTAAGGTTGTGTTAAGGTTGAGGTTAGGGTTAAGGTTAAGGTTAGGGTTAATGTTAAGGTTAAGGTTAAGGGTAAGGTTAGGGTTAAGGTTAATGTTAAGGTCAAGGTCAAGGTTAAGGATAAGGTTAAGGTTAAGGTTAATTTTAATGTTAAGGTTAAGGTTAAGGTCAAGGTTAAGGTTAGGTTAAGTTTAGGTTAAGATTAATGTTAAGGTTAATGGTAATGTTAATGTTAAGGTTAAGGTTAAGGTTAAGGCTAATGGTCTGGTTAAGGTCAATGTTAAGGTTAGCGTTAATTTAGGTTATGGTTAACCTTAGTGTTACCTTAAGTTTAAGCTCAATTTTATACCTTAACTAAACCTTAATCTGATCTAACCTAACTTTGATGTTAACGTTAACCTTAACCATGCCTTGACCATAACCTAACCTTAACCTTAATATTAACATTAACATTAACATTACCCTTAACATTAACCTTAACAATTCATTAACCTTAACCTAACCTTAACCTTAACCTTAACCCTAACCTAACCTAACCTTAGTGTTAACATAACCTTAACCTTAACCTTAACCTTACCCTAACCCTAAGCTTAACCTATGCTTAACCTAAGCTTAACCTTAACCTTACCCTAACCCTAACCTTAACCTTAACTTTATCATTAACCTTGACACGAAAAAAACCTTAACCTTTACCTTAAACTTAGCCTTAATCATAAAATTAACCTTAACCTAACCTTAACCTTAACCTTAACCCTGAACTAGCCTTACATTAACCTTGTCCTTAACCTTAACCTTAAACTTAACCTTAACACAACCTTAACCTTAACCTTTACCTTAACCTTTACCTTAACCTTATCCTTCACCTTAACCTTAACCTTGACCTTGACCTTAACCTTAACCTTAACCCTAACCTAACCTTAACTTAACCCTAACCTTAACCTTAACATTAACGTTAAAATTTAACCTTAACCTTAACCTTGACCTTGACCTTGACCTTAAACTTAACATTAACCTTAACCTAACCTTAACCATAAGCTAACCCTAACCTAACTCTAACCTCAGTGTTATATGTAACCTTAACTTTACCCTAACCTTAACCTTACTGTAACCTTAACATTAACCTTCACCTAACATAACCTTAACCCTAAGCTAACCTTAACACTAACCTAACCTTAACTTTAACCTTACCAAGAACCTTATCTAACCTTAACTTTAAGTTTTACCTTAACCTTAACCTTAACCTTAACCTAACCTTAACCCTAACTCTTAACCTTAACTAAACCCTTAACCTTAACCTTAACCTTTAGATTAATGTTAAGGTTAAGGGTAAGGTTAACACTTAGGATAAGCTTAAGGTTAAGGTTTAGGCTAATGTTAGGTTAAGGTTATAGTTAATTTTAAGTTTAAGGTTAAGGTTAGGGTAAGGTTAGGGTTAAGTTAAGGTTATGTTAGGGTAAATTTAAGGTTAAGGTTGAGGTTAAGGTCATGTTAAAGTTAGTTTTAGGTTAAGGTTAAGGTTAGGTTAGGGTTAAGGTTAGGGTTAACGTTAAGGTTAAGGTTAGGGTAAGGTTAGGGTTAGGGTAAAGTTAAGGTTAAGGTTAATGTTAAGGTTAAGGTAAGATTAATGTCAAGGGTTATGTTAAGGTTAAGGTTAGGTTAGGTTAGGGTTAAGGTTAAGGTTAAAGTTAAGGTTAGGTTAAGGATAAGGTTGTGTTATGGTTAAGTTTAAGGTTAATCTTAACCTTAACGTTAACCTTAAGTTTAACCTTAACCTTAAACTTAACCTTAACACAACATTAAGGTTAATGTTAACATTAAGGTTAACATTAAGGTTAATGTTAAGGTTAACATTAATATTAACATTAACATTAACGTTAACGTTAAGGTTAAGGTTAAAATCAAGGTTAAGGTTAGGTTAAGGTGATGGTTGTCTTAAGGTTAAGGTTAATCTTACCCTTACCCTTAACCTTAAACTTAACTTTAACCTTAACCTTAAGTTTAACCTTAACATTAACCTTATCCTTAACCTTAACCTTAACCTTCACCTTCACCTTAACACAACCTTAACCTTAACTTTAACCTTAACCTTAACTTTTACCTAACCTTAACCTTAACCCTATCCTAACCTTAACCAAATCCCAACCTTGACCTTAAGCCTAATATACCTTAACCTTAACCTTGACCTAACCTAACTTTAACACTAAGGTTAAGGTTAAGGTCAAGGCTAAGGTTAAGGTATATTAGGGTTAAGGTCAAGGTTGGGATTTGGTTAAGGTTAGGATAGGGTTAAGGTTAAGGTTAGATAAAGGTTAAGGTTAATGTTAAGTTAAGGTTAAGGTTAAGTTAGGGTGAGGTTAAGGTTGAAGTTAGGTTATGGTTAGGGTTAGGTTAAGTTTAGGGTTAAGGGTAAGGTTATAATTAAGGTTAGGTTAAGGTTAAGGTTTAGTTTAAGGTTAAGGTTAAGGTTAAGTTCAAGGTTAAGGTTAAGGGTTTAGATAGGGTTAAGTCTAAGGTTAAGGTTAAGGTCAAGTTTAAGGTTAGGTTAGGGTTAAGGTTAAGGTTAATGTTAAGGTTAGGTTTAGGTTAAGGTTTAGGTTAAGGTTAAGGTTAACCTTAACTTAACATAAACCTTAAAATTAAGGTAAACCTTAACCTTTACCTAACCTTAAGTTAAACCTTAACCTTAACCTTATCCTAACCTAAACCTTAACATTAAGGTTAACCTTAAGCTTAACCTTAACTGCACCTTAACCTAACCTTAACCTTAACGTTAAAATTAACCTTATCCTTAACCATAACATTTAACTAACCTTAACCTTACCTTGACCTTGACCTTAACCTTAACCTAAACTTGAACTTAACCTTAACCCTAACCTAACCTAACCTTAACCTTATCCTTACCCTAAACTTAACCTTAACCTTAACTCAACCTTAACCTTAACCTAACATTAACCTTGACCTTAACCTTAACCTTAACCTTAATGTTAAGGTTAGCTTAGCCTTACCTTAAGGTTAGTTCAAGGTAAGGTTAAGGTTAGGGTAATGTTAAGGTAAACGTTAGGTTTAGTTTAAGTTTAAGGTTAAGGTTAAGTTTTAGGTTAAGTTTATTGTGAACCTTAACCTTAACCTCACCTTAACCTTAAACTAACCTTAACCTTGACCTGAACCTAAACCTAAACCTAACCTTAACCTTAACCCTAACATAACCTAACCTAACCTTAACCTTACCCTAACGTTAACCATAACTTTAAACTTAACCTTAACCTAACCTTGACCTTAACCTTGACCTTAACCTTACCCTAACCTAACCTAAACCTTAACCTTAACCTTAACCTTAACCTAACCTTAACCTTAACTAAACCCTTAACCTTAACATAACCTTAACCATAACCATAACCCTAATGTACCGTTAACCTTACCTTAACGTTAACCCTAACCTTAACCTAACCTTAACCTTAGCCTTAACCTTAACCTTAAGGTAAAGTCTAAGATTAAGGTTAAGTTTAAGGTTAAGGTTAAGGGTAAGGTTAGCATTGAGGTTAATGTTAAGGTTAAGGTTAAGGGTAATGTTAGGTTAAGGTTAGGGTAAGGTTAAGGTTAAGTTAAGGTTAGGTTAGGGATAAGGTTAAGGTTAAGGTTAAGGTTAAGTTCAGGTTAAGGTTAGGTTTAGGTTAAGGTTATGATTAAGGTTAAGGTTAAGGTTAGGTTAGGGTTAAGGTTAAGGTTAATGTTAACGTTAATTTTAAGGTTAAGGTTAGGTTACGGTTAATGTTAAGGTTATGGTTAAAGTTAAGGTTAAGGTTAAGGTTAACCTAACCTCAGTGTTAAACTTAACCTTAACCTTAACCCTAACCACAACCTTAACCTTAAGGATAACTTTAAACCTTAACCTTAACCTAACCTCAGTGTTAACCTTAACCTAACCTTAAGGTTAAGGTTAGGGTTAAGGTTAAGGTTAAGGTTAGTTTAGGGTTAAGGGTAAGGTTAAGTTAAGGTTAAGGTTAGGGTTTAGTTAGGTTATAGGTTAGGTTAAGGTAGGGTTTGGTTAGGTTAAGGTTGGGTTAGGGTCAAGGTTAAGGTTAGGTTAGGGTTAAGGTTAAGGTTAGGTTTTAGTGAAGCTTAACGTTAAGGTTAAGGTTAGGTTACGGTTAAGGTTAAGGTTGCAGTTAAGGTTAGGGTTAAGGTTAAGGTTAGGTTAGAGTTAAGGATAAGGTTAAATTCAAGGCTAAGATTAAGGTCAAGGTCAAGGTTAGGTTAGGGTTAAGGTTAAGGTTAAGGTTACTGTTAACGATAGGGTAAGGTCAAAGTTAAGGTTAAGGGAAGGTTAATGTTAAGATAAGGTTAAGGTTAAGTTATGGTTAAGGTTAAGGGTTTAGTTAAGGTTAAGGTTAAGGGTAATTTTAACACTGAGGTTATGGTTAGGTTATGGTTAAGATTAAGGTTAAGGTTAAGGTTAAGGTTAAGGTTAGCTCTGAGGTTAGGGTTAGATTATGGTTAAGGTTAAGGGTTTAGTTAAGGTTAAGGTTAAGGTTAATGTTAAGATTAATGATAAGGGTTAAGTTAAGGTTAAGGTTAAGGGTTTATTTAAAGTTAAAGGTAAGGGTTTAGGTAAGGTTAAGTTTAAGGTCAAGGTCAAGGTTAAGGTTAAGGTTAACGTTTTAGTTAATGTTAATCTTAAGGTTAAGGTTAAGTTATGTGTTTTTGTGGATTCGATGCTTGGATGCACGAAATCACACAAGCTTAGAGAGTGTGGTCTACTCTCTAAAATATTGGTAACAGGAAGAATGTGGGGGGAGATCAAAAGCATAAAAATTAATGGAAATAATAGGTTGAAGTATACTCTGGTTAAAATAAAACTAAAAACAAAAAAGAAGCTATATAGAGAGTTCCAAACAGTAATAATGCAAATGACGGCTCGACGACCTCTTCTTATTAAATGTTCGGAATAAAAGGAAATCTTACCCACTTGCCAAAGGGCCCCTAGGCAATGGCTCTAGGTCCCAATGCAAGGATTTTTTCCTTCCAAGTTCTGCCTTTGATGTAGTCTAACTCTCTCTCTCTTCTATGGTGGACTAAGATGTTGGGTGGCCAACTATCGAGTCCTCTTTAGCTCTAGCTCCGGGTCACACACAATGCTGGTGTTTCTTGGGCAACTTTGGCCAACATAACCTTGTGATCACAATTTTTTCATCTCTTAGTTGGTTTATATAGGTGAGCTTCAAATCCTCCTTCCCTCCCTTGGTACACGATGGATGGTGACCCAAGGGAGAGGTGTAATTCCATTATGTGCTCAAATATTCTTTTTTGTGCTCACATAATGTCTAAGGAGGCGTTGGTGGCTATCCTTAGGAAGCTTTCACATAAGGAGTAACTTTCCCTTGCTTGTTGTGGTCCCAGAAAGTGAATTTTTTCCATTTCTAAGAATGCGTGCTTATCAGGAAAAAAGGCATGCAGAAGGTGCTCTTCTCGAAGGAAAAAGCACACATTTGAGCATTTATGACTAGTTCAAATATGATTTTCTCAAAACCTTAGAGATTTTAAATACTTCTTGATTCCATAATGTATTCCTGTCCTTTAAATCCTTGCGCTCGACATTAATTGATGTCGTCATCTACTGTACGATTTTCCAGTGTAAACGATTTCCCACTAATGTGTGAGGTCTAGGAAGAATTGTATAGCCGAAATACATTATAGTTTTTTTTTTGTATCGTACGTAGAGAGAGAGAGAGAGAGAATCCTGTGTGTATTTTTGGAATTGACAACACCTTGCACCATTTCCTTGATCACCATGGCCTAAGGGACCCCTTGCAAGAAGACAAAATATACAACATATTTACAAAATTTCAACAAGGCGGGCAAGTCCCATGCTTGTGATGCTATGGATAGTTAAACAAAATTGATAGATACATGTGCTATCTATGCCACTACTATGGTAGTGATGGTGGTGGTTGTTGACGACAGCTGCTGACGCCCTCAAGGGATTTTTTTCTTTGAAAATAGGTGGAATGTGGTACCCACATGTGTAGTCTTCGTATGGCATATCATTGAGCAATGTATGCATATGTACTAGTTGGGATCTTCTCATGTAAGAATTGTTGTCAGAGTTGCTTATAAAGGCATGGGTCTTCGACAGATCTTGATCAAAGTGCAATGGTTGTAAGGTACGATACCAACGTGACATGAAAGATTTTGCTGTAGTCGAATTTCAAGAGGATCGATGACATCTGTGGACAATGATGTCTCCCACAGTGCCACCCGAGGATACCCCTTTGCATGGGGAGGGGTCATCCAAGGTACTGCTTCCTTTTTGGAAAATAGGTGTTGAGGTCAACAAAAAGGAAGCCTTAACCAAACCATGATGGGTTTAACATAGGCATGTTGGTGAGCGGTCGCTGAAAATGGATGATGGGGATTCAGTGGCCCAAGGTCAAAGTATACTTAAGAAGCTTGGCGTCAGTCATAGGTATTCTGAAGGAAAAATTCCTGGAGTCGATAGGATTTCCAGGGCGGGTGTGAACCAGATATGATTGTCGTAATGGTGCCTACATGGGGGGGTGAAATAATTCAACCAAGGGAGATGGGGGACTGCTTCCATGGGAGAAAAGGTGAAATATGAGGGCAAAGTGGTGAAGGGAATCGTTTGCAGTCTTTGTAAACTTACCAAAAGAATAAAATAATGGGGTTTGGTTTCTACAAAACACAGAGACGGGTACCCCAAAACATGAAAGAGGGTCACTCACTGAAGGTGTGAGGACGGTGTTTTGTTGGGGGTAAGGGTCCTATTGGTTGGTCTCATGTGCAGGGTTGATGAAGAGGAAGATGTCGCAGATGGGAGTATGCTAATGGAGGTATGGTGGGCCAAATGCGGTGCGCAGAGGTGCGCTTTCAATATGCTTGTACAACCTGATCGTCTGAGAAGGGGGTTGAGTTTAAATGGTGAACTTGACCTTATGCATGATATGTGGATGGGCATGAGGTGCTTTCCAGAATAAAATGGTATGGCCATGGTGTCACTTGTGGGGTGATGTATGGTCTACTTTGGATGACGATTACCATGGAGGGGAGGCTCTACTCACCATCGCGGGTGTTTATCATATGCAGGGTGAGGTGATGATAAAAGTGGTCAGGTATGAGGACCCTATGGTTTATTTCTAATGGAGAAATGATTTTAGGATATGCAAAGTTCTTTGGTACTCTATCATGTTGAAGGTAGAATGATACCTACTCCGTAACTTTCAGTGGATGGTGTTGTGAACGGTTTGTGGGTTCTTCCCGCAAAAACAACTACCTCAAGTGAAAGCATATTCTTTTCATACAATATTATTGAAATACTTGAACTTTGGAAAGGAATATGGGAGGGTGTATACCTTCCGGCACTGAAAAAATTATCTTTTTTAGGAGTGCGAATGTGTGGCGTTGCTTCTATTTGTTATGGAGTGCTGATCACCATGTTGTTTTCGGTTTGGTGATCAGATAATCTAAGCTCCAGTTTTTCCTTGGGAGTTGTTACTTGGGTCCTAGTTTTGATTTCAGGTTGAGTTTCCCCTAGAATGAGATCAGGGGGGGCGTTGCCGGTGACTGCCCCTATCTAGGATCTCCCTTTTGTTTGTTCCTCGGCTTCTTTTTGCAGCATTTGGAGGATTGTCATAATTCTCCTGGTTGTATGGTTTTTGATGAGCCAAGAAGGGCTACACTATATTGACCGACATATTATGTTGTGCCATTGGTCCATTCTGTGTGGGGAATGGGGGATATTGGTTCCCTTGTCCCTAGTTGGTATATGAGTGACGGGGTGAATTTCGTGATAGGTAGGTTGTGATACGTTCTAAGTAGAATCCTATGAGTATCTAGGGTATTGATTACTGCTGCCTAGGTGTCCTTGGGCCAAAGACCCAATCAAATAGTCTGCAGAATCGACGTGCATGGTGCTACCACTGCCTAGGTGATCTTGGGAAAAATACTCGATCAAACTATCTACAGAATTGATGCGCATGGTACTACTGTTGCCTAGGTGATCTTGAGTCAAAGACTCGATAATCCATCTGTAGAATCTACCTACTTGGTATCTCCCTGAGTGCGATGGGTGCTACTGCTGCCTAGGAGATCATGGGTCAAATACCCGATCAAACTGTTTGCAGTAGACGACACACTTGGTAACTTCGCTAATACAAATTACTGCTGCCTAAGTGACCTTGGGCCAAAGACTCGATCAAACCATCTGTAGTAATCGAAGCATCTGATAACTCAAGAGGATGAGGTGACCAAGTCCCCCTGTTCCTGGTTGGTCTATGGTGGTTTGGGGGGAGGAGGGACTGGTTGTCTTTCTAATGATAGTCATTCCTCCTACAGGTACAGGATGGTACAAGGTTCGTCGTTGACAAACTAGATGGAGGGATCCTCTTAATAAGATCTCTCGGTCGGGTGTAAGGCATCCCTATACCATGGTATGGCATGCATGATTGGTACGTAGTGGTTTGCCTATACTTTTGGTGGCAAGTTCCTTTTTATGGGAACACCATGTCGAGGTGCCTTCCTCACATCCGAGGAGTGATTTTAATTCGTCCAACTCCAGGCATATGTGGGTACAGTGTCCTATGACATCACATATAGTGCAGGCTAATGACTTCCTTCGCATGGTGGGGGTCACCACTTTCTTTCCTTTCTTTTCGATTTTCTTTGTCATGGTCACCGGTTTCACAGTGGGAATTTCCCTTGCGGGGGTGGTTTCAACTGCCGCTTGGGTAGGTTGGGGCTCCTCGGGACCGGGGGGCTTTAACCCAAACACAGTAATGTTGGTAGCTAGCATTCCTAGAAGAGGAAAAATATACCACACCGGGAATGCCAATGATATATTGGGTAATACCAATGCTGCCAAGACCTGCTGGGAGGTGAAGCCAAGAGGTGGATAAAGGAAAGGAGTTTGGGAGGTGGCATAGACTAGGGAGGCTGCAATAGATGATGCCTCGGTGTCATTACTACTTGAGTCTATGTCCTGACTAACCTCGGTGCTTGATGTGGACATCATGCATACCAGGGCCCCAGTGGCATTAGGTGATACCTCAAGGATAATAGGAGGATCTCCTAGGAATGACCCTAGGACGAATGACAGTTTGAATTGGCCGGGGCCATATTATTGATACCTTAAAATACCATGTGTGTTTGTATCTATAAAGGGTATAACCATATCTATTTTGGTCAAGGGACACTTTTCACTGTGTGTTAGTTGGTCTACTATGATGATTTGATCCTCTTGGGGGAACATCATGATGCGGAAAACGGATGATGCTATGGCAGACATGGCATACATGTAACTCTGCCCAAGGAGTATATTGTAATCCAAGTGAGCGTCCAAGACTTCGATGTCTATTCGGACCATCTTGTCGGCTAAACAGACCTGTACAGTTTGGAAGAGACCAACGGGGGTTGAGGGATGCCTATCGTATGTTCTGAGTGTGATGACGGAAGGTTTGAGTTCGGGGCCTCCTAAATTCTGCCATACATTCTTTGACATGATGCATGTGGATGCACCTCGTCAATGACACATCGATGAATAGTGATATTATACTGATCATGGAGGGAATCCTAGGGGTGGCTTTGTCTAAGTCAAAAGCTAATATGCGTGTGTTAGCAGGGTCGAAGGCGCCTAATGCGGAAAATAGGGCTTTTTGTTGCTTTGGGCACGACTACAATACTTCCAATGAGGAAATAGCAGTAGGTGATTGAGCTAAATTATCTACGATGTTGTAATTGTGGGCTACTTTGGAGTAGCTACTTGCTCACCTATTAGGCCCTTTTACCATTTTTGGCAATGGTTCCAAAGGAATCTTTGGAATGGTTAAAGGTGTAGTCGGTGCATTCATACTAGCCCCTGACGTACTAGTGTCTGGTGGGGTGTTGTAGCTTTGATTCCGAGTTTGGAAAAACATTTCTTCCCCAGTCATGTAAATTTCATGTTTTTTTTCCCAGAATCGTCGAGGTTTTGCTACTGAGTGCTGACCATTCCTTGATGGGGGAAGGGTTCTTACATAACCGCAGTTGTCTAGGAAGATCCTCCTTGTCCTCGGTTACTCTAAAGCTTTTTAAACTTAGGGAGTTTGGGACAGTGGTGAATATAGTGCCCGTACTCACCACATATTGAACAAGAATGGTTTGTTCGTAGAGGTGGCATTTTTCCTTACTTTTGGGCATTGCTTGGCTCCTGGTTCTGATTCCGGTTGGAGTTACCTGCAGCCTGGGATTGCGGTGGGAACTATTGGTTGCTGCCCCCCTATCCAGGGTTCCCTTTGGGCTTGTTTTTTACCTTTCTCTTAACCACATTAGGAGGATAATTCTCCTAATCATATTGGTGTGTTTTATTTTTGGACGGCTACACAAATTTCAACTATGCATTGTTTTGCATAGGTGGGTTATGTGTTTGGGACTGAGCATATTGATATCACATGTTTGCAGCTAGCCGTTGGGGGGGATTTCTTCCATCATTTTTTCTTCCTGCGTATTGGGTCCCCTCAGCTGGAGGATAAGGTCCTCCTTGGTGATACAATGGTGCCCTATTAGTCAAATCTTGCTGCTGCATATGATGACATTGAAATCCGGGTTGAGAGATGTTCTGGGTAGACCCATGTGTGTAACTTGGATTCTAAATACTGCTGCCTAGGTACCCTTGGGTCATTGACCCAATAAGTCCATCTATAAAGTTAGACGCACCTCACAATTCTTGATAAGATTGCAGGCGCGGGGCGTTGGACAGGATATTGTATATGTATCCTGATTGCGTGTAGATCAGTTCAAGCTGTTGGGCTTTACTGATTGCGTCCTCTTTGGATGTGGGGTTACGTTGCATCACATCCTTTGAAATCTCCACCATTAGAGTTTTCAAGAATAAATATAAAAGGACTCGGTCATCGAGTTGTGCTTTGCATAAACTGCGATGTCGTCTCCACTCGTGGAGATGTTCTGAAATATGGGTAGAGGGGGATTTTCTGAAATGAGTCAGTAATTCCATTCCCAAATTGTGGTGAATGGGTAACTAAAAGTATGTGAGGAATGTAGTAGCGAGGGTGCTAAAGGTTCTATGTGAAGCAGGGGGTTGCTCTACGTACCATTTCACGACCACTCCCGTAAGAGTGCGTTGAAACAACCTCAACCGAATAGTATCATCAATGATGCTATTCTACGTGCACCATAGGTAAAAGGTCATTATATGATTTCCTGGGTCTTTCACTTGCTTGCCTTCAAACTTTGTTATGCATGAAGGGAGCTTCGTGGGCATGGGAGGTCAATTGGGGTTGTGTGCGATGGGGTCATTGGTGAGCTTGGTCAAATCCGGTAGATTTAATGCCGCTAAGAAGGGTGACTGGGAGGTTGATGCCATGGCAATGTGTGAAGACATGAAGTTCTAGTTAGAATGAGGGTTAGTCTGTGATGTACCCTGTTGTGAATTCAGTTGGCTTCCCATATGGGATGCACTCCTCTGCCCCCCAAGGGACGAGAGGGGAGTGGTGTTCAGTGTGGTGTTGGGAGACCGACTAGGGTTCCCAACTAAGGTTGCTCCAAGAAAGAAGAAGCCAACCACTATGGCAATGTCCTATCTTTGATGCCTAAACGGTGAAAGACTTGGAACCCCTCCCGGTAATGGGGGAGGTCCAAAAGATGCCTGGACCGACGAGGTTCCATTGGAACCATTTGAGTGTCGACCAAGTTAGGTTTTGGAAAAAACCTTTGAGGGGATCGAGTCTATGATCACGACAAATTTATGGCCACATACATAAAAAAAAGTGAAAATGAAATGAATTTTCCTTTAATTTAATCTATGTGATCAATTAAGCAAATAATTTTTTTTTCGTTTGCACGTGATACTCAAAATCCTAGAAGACTTAATACCTCCTCACACACTCAAAAGTAACTAGGCCTTGAGAGGATTTCCTGCGAGTACTGGCACAATGTCCCATAAGAGCTGGTGATGCCTCCAATCAGCCGAAGAGAATCAACCAAGATAAGGGTATAAGGTCTGGCACTTGCTTGAACTGTCACCTATAGGGTAAAGGATTCCCTAGTTTTGGCCACTAAGAACCACCACCCCATGTGAGTGTTTGAGTCTTGGGCTTCTTGGTAGTCAGCTAGCAGTACCTAGTATCAGCCGGGTCAGGTAGTCCCAACTGATACCACACGCACTGCACCTAACCCCACCCCCTCTAAATCGGGTCTCTGTCATGCTCGGGTTTTCTTTTCCGTGGGTTGATAGGTGGATTTTAAAGCTCCCTAATAACACAACTTTTATGTTTCAATGTGAAGTGTGATCAAGGAAGCTTATTGGATGCCTACCCCCTTGATCCTAACTTAATCTATAAATTCTCTTGTGGCCCCTGTGAGGGGAATTTAGTGAGTTGGTTTAATTTATTTTTAGGTGGCTTTCTTTTCTTAGTGGGTAAACGTGTGTGAGCGTATGGTGAAAAATCTCATAATTTGAACATATGGATATCGGTGATCCTTTACAAAATCCCCCTAGTTAAACTATGTGATGTAGTTCCTTTCTCAAATAGAAAGCATTTGTGGATAATGGGCCACTTCCAAATCCTCCTAGTCAGTCTATGTGAGTGACTAAAGGGAGATGGTGAATCACGAATGTAGAGTATTTATATGCTTGTCTAGGGTCACCAAATGGTGCAAAGACAACAAATATTACTTGCTCTAATTGGGTTAAGGTTAAGTATAACGTTAAAGTCAAGGTTAGGGTTAGGTTAGGGTTAAGTTTAAGGTTAAGGTTAGTGTTAAAGATAGTGTAAGGTTAAGGTTAATGGTAAGGGAAGTTTAATGTTAACATAAAGTTAACGTTAAGGTATGGCAAAGGTTAAGAGTTTAGTTAAGGTTAAGGTAAGGTTAAGGGTAAGGTTAATGTTAACATTCAGGTTAGGTTTAGGTTATGGTTAAGGGTAAGTTTAAGGGTAAGGTTAAGGTTAAGGTTAAGGTTAGCACTGAGGTTAGGGTTAGGTTATGGTTAAGGTAAAGGGTAAGGTTAGCCTTAAGGCTAATGGTTTAGTTAAGGTTAAGGTTAAGGTTAATGTTAGGGTTAAGGTTAAGGGTTTACTTAAGGTTAAGTTTAAGGGTATAGTTAAGCTTAAAGTTAAGTGTTTAGGTAAGGTTAAGTTTAAGGTTAAGGTCAAGGTTAAGGTTAAGGTTAAGGTTAAGGTTAAGAGTTTAGTTAGGTTATAGTTAAGGTTAAGGTTAAGGGTTTAGTTAAGGTTAAGGTTAAGGTTAATATTAAGATTAAGGTTAAGGTTAAGTTTAAGGTTAAGGTTAAGGTTAAGGTTAGGTTAAGGTCATGGTCAAGGTTAAGGTTATGTTAAGGTCAATGTTAAGGTTAAGGTTAAGGTTAAGGTTAAGGGGTAAGTTTAATGTTAAGGTTAAGGTTAAGTTTAAGGTTAATATTAAGATGAGTGCTAAGGTTAAGGGTAAGGTTAAGGTTAACCTTAGTGTTACCTTGTGGTTAAGGTCATGGTTAAGGTTGGGTTAGGGTTAAGGTTAAGGTTAATGTTAAGGTTAAAGTTAGGTTAAGGGTAAGGTTAAGGTAATGTTCTGGTTAAGGGTAAGGTTAAGGTTAAAGTGAAGGTTAACACTGAGGTTAGGTTAAGGTTAAGGTTTAACTTAAGGTTAAGTTCAAGAATAAGGTTAAGGTTTAGGTTAGGTTAAGGGTAAGGTTAAGTTTAAGGTTAATGTTATATTTAAGGTTAGGTTAGGGTAAGGGTAAGGTTAACATTAAGGTCAAGGTTAAGTTTAGGTTAATGTTAACGTTAAGGTTAAGGTCAAGGTTAAGGTTAAGGTTAAGGTCAAGGTCAAGGTCAAGGTCAAGGTTAAGGTTAAGGTTAAGGGTATTGTTAATGTAAGGTTAAGGTTAATGTGAAGGGTTAGGTTAAGGTTAAGGTTAATGTTAAGGTTAAGGTTGGGGTTAAGGTCAAGGTTAAGGTGACGGTTAAGGTTAAGGTTAAGTGTAAGGATAAGTTTAATGTTAAGGTTAAGTTTAATGTTAAGGTTAAGAGTAAGGTTAATGTTAATGTTAAGGTTAACACTAAGGTTAGGGTTATGTTAAGGTTAAGGTAAAAGTTATGGTTAGGTAAGGGTTAAGGTTAAGGTTCTTGTTAAGTTTAGGTTAAGGTTAAGGTTAAAGTTAAGGTTAAGGTTAGGGTAAGGTTAAGGTTAGGTTAGGGTTAAGGCTAAGGTTAAGGTTAAGGTTAGGGTTAGGTTATGGTTAAGGTTAAGGGTAGGGATTAACTTAAGGTTAGGTTAAGGTTTAGGTTAAGGTTAAGGTTAATGTATGGTTAAGGATAAGGTTAAGGAAAGGTTAAGATCAGGTTAAGGTAAGGTTAAGGTTTTGCTTAAGGTTAGGTTTGGTTAGGTCGGGGTTAAGGGTAGGTTAGATTAGGTTAGGGTAAGTAAGGTTAGGTTAATGTCAAGGTTAAGGTTAGGTTAGGTTAGGCTTATGGTAAGGTTAATGTAAAGGTTAAGGTTAAGGGTTTAGATAAGGTTAATGTTAAGGTTAAGGTTAAGTATAGGTTAGGGTTAGGGTGAAGGTTAGGTTAGGGTTAAGGTTAAGGTTAGGTTAAGGTTAAGGTCAAGGTTAAGATTAGGTTAGGGTTAAGGCTAAGGTTAAGGTTAACACTGAGGTTAGGGTTAAGGTTAAGGTTAAGGTTAAGGTTTAGGGTAATGTTAAGGATAAGGTCAAGGGTAAGGGTAAGGGTAAGGTTAAGGTTAGGGTAAGGCTAAGGTTAGGTTAGGGTTAAGGTTAAGGTAAGGTAAGGTTAAGATTAAGGTTTAACTCAAGGTTAGTTGAAGTTTAAGGGTAAGGGTAAGGTTAAGGTTAAGGTTAAGGTCAAGGTTAAGGTTAAGGTTAGGTTAGAGTTAAGGTTAAGGGTAAGGTTAAGGTCAAGGTTAAAGTTAAGGTTAAGATTAACACTAAGGTTAAGGTTAAGGTTAAGGGTTTATTGATGATTAAGATTAAGGTCAAGGTTAATGTTAAGGTTAAGGTTAAGGTTAAGGTTAAAATTGAGGTTAGGGTCAGGATTGGGTTAAGGTTAACGTTAAGGTTAATGTTAAGGTTAAGCTTAATGGTAATATTAAGGTTAATTTAAGATTAACACTAAGGTTAAGGTTAAAGTTAGTGATAACTTAAGGTTAAGATTAATGTTAAGGTATGGTTAGGTTAAGGTTAAGGTTAAGGTTAAGGTTACATTAAGGGTTTGGTCAAGGTCAAGGTTAAGGTTAGGGTAATGGTAAGGTTAAGGTTATTGGTAAAGTTAAGGTTAAGGTTATGGTAACCTTAACCTTAACCTTAACTTTACCAATAACCTTAGCCTTATCCGGACTGAACCCGTTGTTAGCCCCCCTATGAAATTCTTGACAAGCAAGTTGGGGGGCTATGTCATTTTGGAGACCTTCAAGGAATACATCTCCCTTGAAGACACATCATCCTTGAGGTCTCTATGTGCTTTGCCTTATACAAATACCCCTTGTTGTTTCCCTAGCTCAAAGCCTTCATTTACCCCTTGTACCCCTGCAAAATGTCCCTTTTCCCCTTTTTCCTCCTTCTGTCAGAATCCCTCTTTTCCCCTTCTCATTTCCCCTATCAACCCTCTAAACCCCTCTAAAATCCCCTTTGATTCTTACCCTTACCCTTGTTTCACCAAATCCCCCCTCCATCTCCCTATCGTTACCCTCCTTAGGCCTCAAAATACATTAAAATGGCATAAAAACCCACTTCTCACCTTATAATAGGCCTAATCCCCCTTCTCCGCTAGCCCCATGCCTTTCCGCTCCATATAGCCTGGCACCGTGACCAGGGTTTTTTCCCTGCAGGGGTTTTTCTCTGTCCGTAGAGTCAAACCATGGAGCCCCTGCAATTGACTCCTCGGGATATGGGACGACTCAAATCAACGGTTGTTATTCAGTACGGGGGGTCGCTCCAAAATTCTTGTGCCCGTACACCTTGTCCCCCCGCAGTCCATCCCCACCGTCCGTTTTTATCCCGCAGATCAACTTCTCACGGTCCTTTCATTTCGGGGGCATTCCTGACAGTCAATCTTGATTGATCGGACAATCCTCATTGACCCCGCTGCCTCCGTCATTTTCCACGTTCAAATCCTAGATCGCATCTCCGCCATCCATTTGCCCGACAGATCGACGAAGCGGAGCCCATCCACCCTGTGGTCCCCGCTGCACTGTTCATAAACAGTCGTGGTTTTTTCCGCACCACCGTTGGGCGCTGAGTGGTTTTCCCTGGACACCCAGCGATTCCACTCATCTCCTACCGCATGTCCGACTGTACTATTTCGAAAACCGCCAATTTTGCACATTATCTCCCGGACGAAAGCCAGGCAGCAGAATTCACCTCGGCCGTCAGATCTTGGAGCCCTCATCCAACGGATCTCATTCATCGAACCCGCACACTGCTTAACCCGCCCATCGTACCTGCTGGCCCTCCATCCGTCATCCTCTACCATTGATCTCTCAGCGATCAATGGTCCAGATTCTTTCCCCGCCGTAGATCTCCACCCCATCGACGGTCCAAATCTGTCCATGCATTGTTGACCATTCCACGGTCTCCCGCCTCGCCCCGTCGCCCCATCTCACCATGTCACATCCACGTGTACGCCCCGTACATTCTCCGTCTCTGTCACTATATCTTTGGTTTTGTCGTGTTTTTTTAATGTTTTCATTCGTCTATTACGTGTATTCTTTCTGTGTTTCATTATTCATCCACCAGAGCATTCCGTCATCATTTTTCACGATTTCTCCCTAGTTCTCCATCTGCATGGCTATTTTCCATGACCACATCTTGTCCTCGTCACCTTCATCATCCCTATCCATGGTCTTCCTCACAGTTCGTTGTTTTGCAGGGTTTCCGAAGGTAAAAGACCGCCATGATTCTACATGGAAAAGTTGTGCAGACAGTATTAAATCCAAGAGCTGGTACTGTTATAGAATGGTCAAAGAAAGCGGCTGGGAGGATTTGCATCAAGGACAAAAGGCAGATTTCGAGCACTGAAAACCTTCTAGCGCCATTAAGACCCGAGCTACCCCGTGAGAACAAAAAAAGAGTGGAAAAGCATTCCATTACAGAGCAGAGGGAGATTAAAGCCAGCTAATGAAGATATTAAGCCTTTAATCAGAGGTTTAGAATGCAAAGTAGCAATTGGAAGACCCCGAGGATCGATCAAAGGATCCTGCACACAAGTAAAAGGTACCATCAGGGTTATTTGTCAGCAGAATGTTTCTCTTTATCAAAGTATAGGGTGCCCATACAAATTTTATTATACATAACATCCCTGAAATAATTTCTGCCCTAACTACAGCTAAAAAACAGTCAGACATTTATGAGACATACCTTCCTAGCAGTTTATTTCATTTTGTTCGAATCATCCAGGAGTACTTCAGCCAAAAGATGTCAAGATCAAATCTGGAGTAGATCATTCTCTCACAAGGAAGGTGACAGAGATTAAGTATACAACATGTCAAGCAGAATCGGTTTCAGCCTTGCATTCATTATTGTGTTTAAAGATACATTTAATTTTCACCTACCTTCTCGGTCGATCCGCTGATCCACCATTTGCTATAAAACACAGAAAGAACACATTGTAAGGGTTGTTGTTTCTCAGCTGTTCGGTTGTTGCTGTTAGAGGGATTCAGTTTGACTGTTAGAACAGTCTCGGGAGAGAGTTACAGAGTAGTTTGTATGTAATAGGATGGGAGGAGAAAAGTTTGGATTGTATTAGCCATTGAGCTTATTGTACATGACTGGTTTTGCATCAATTAATCAAAGCACATTTCACAAGATCCTGGTCTATTATTATTGGTGATATCTTTCTTAACTCTGTTATTTACATTTTCATACTATTTCATGTTCTTCTGGTAGGCAACAGAAGTGTAACATAGGATTCACCCTTGATAGGTGCCCTATGTTCCTGCTCTCCCTACTTTTAATGTTTCTCTTCTGAAATGTGTTATCTAAGGATTGCTTTCAATCAATCTAACCAATGTAGTGGATGTCATTGCCTGCTATCTGATGTATGAATTGGATGGATCAGTTCTTAGATGTTCTTGTTGAGGTTTAAGCTGGAAGGTTTGGGAACACTAGGGATTATAGTTAGCCCTGTCCACTAGGATCCTTGCGCAATTAGCTGGCCTTTCTAAGATCCCTTTGTTAATATTATCTCTATTTTCCCCTTGGAGTTGCTAAAGCAAACCTGGAGTTAAATGACCTCTGGTATGATCTATAAGCAGCCCCTTTGTCCCTCTTTGAGAACTGCCTCTGAGTATGTCCAAGCAGGTCTGGAGTTAAATGACCTCTGACCTGATCTATAGACAGAAACTAGGTCGTTTTCCTTCTCTCACCTTCAATCCTTAATGTTCCATCCCATCATCTATCTAAAAAGATCCTTTAGTATGGATGACTTGCCCTTTGAAAGCCTTGGCTAGTTGTGCAAGTAATTCTCCTTTCATGACTCCATAGCCCAATGGATGGCACTTTCTTGGCCTATCCCCTTCGCTGAAATATCCTGCTGCCTTGTTCCTTTCTCCCATTACCTTCTCAGTTTAATGATCTCCTAACCAACCCAAAAACCAACCAACCAAATCAATTTAAACCCCCCTCTATGCTTCATAACTAGCCTAAAATCATAACTTAGAGCTTCAAAGACATATCCTTTGACTTGTATAGAGAGATACCTCTCTGGACCTAGGAGGGCTAGATCCTAAGGTCCCAAAGTGGTTCTGATGTTGTCTCATCTTTTGGTCTTGCCAATCTAGCCAAAACATGGGAACTCCAACACACGTAACTGACTTTAACTTTAACCTTAATCTTAACCTTAGCCTAACCATAACCTTAACCTTAACCTTAACCTTATCTTAACCTTAACCTTCCCATAACCTTAACCTTAACCATAGCCATAACCTAACCATAACCTTGACTTTACCCTTAACCTTAACCTTAACCTGACTAAACCCGTAACCTTAACCTTAACCTTAACCTTACCCTTACCCTTAACCTTAATCTTAACCTTCATTAGGGTTAGGTTAAGGTTAACTTTAACGTTAAGGTTAAGGTTAGGTTAAGGGTTTGGTCAAGGTCAAGGTTAAGGTTACTCTAAGGGCAAGGTTAAGGTTATGGGTAAAGTTAGGGTTAAGGTTAGGGTAAGGTTAGGGTAAGGGTAAGGTTAAGGTTAAGGGTAAGGTTAGGGTAAGGATAAGGCTAGGTTAAGGGTAAGGTTAAGGTTAAGGGTAAAGTCAAGGTTAAGGTTAGGGTTAGGTTATAGTTAAGGTTAAGGTTAAGGTTAAGGTTAGGTTAAGGTTAAGGTTAAATTCAAGGTTAAGGTTAGGTTAAGGGTAAGGTTAGGGTTAAAGTTTAGGTTAATGTTAAGATTAAGGGTTTGGTTAAGGGTAAGGGTAAGGTTAAGGTTAAGGTTAGGTTAAGGGTAAAGTTAAGCTTAAGCTTAAGGGTTTGGTCAAGGTTAGGCTTAGGTTATAGTTAATGTTACACCATTTTTTGGTCATCCAATCCATTGTTATTAGATGGACCCAAGGACACCAAGTAAGACCAATTTTACCCAAAGAAAAATCACATTCACTATGAAAAATAAATTAGTAAACCACCTTTATTAAATTGTTTATGGTCTAAACAGGAAACCCCATGGGGAAACATTAAATAAATCCATATTTGTTTGAGTATCCTCAGGGAATAATTAGTTAAACATCAGTTTAATTAATATTCCTGGTTATGTTTAGCCCAAAACAAGGAAATTAATTAGATAAATCATTATTTATCTTATTATTTTCTAAGAATAATTATTTAAACATTACTTAAATAATATTATTTGTTAAATATGACTAAATATACCTTAAATAATTAAATAAATCATTATTTATTTGGTTATTACACAACCACATCCTTAAAATGATAAATAAATCATTTATTTATTTATTATTACTTAATCACATCCTTAAAATAATAAATAAATCATTTATTTATTTATTATTTACAAATAAGGGGATTTGACTCAAGTCAGATTCTTTTTCCCTCCAACAAATATAATAAAATATTCCATAAAAGTTGGATCTTGATTTGGTTAATAATATTTTAACTATGCACCAATATCTAGACTAACTCTATATTTTGTTATAAATAGAAGGGTTTTCCCATTCATTTGTCACATTTTGTTGCCTAAAGACCACTCTGGATCTTGACTCTTGGTCTGGCTATTGATCCATTATCATAGCCATATTTTTCCATTTTATTCTGGGTTTTCTACACCATCAAGAGAGAGGAATTCTAAATCTGAAGTGTTGAGGACTTACAAGAACCCATCCCATTGAGGAGAACAGGGAACACCCTCTTGTGTTTTCCTCCCAGGTGCCATTAATAAAATTTTCATTGGATCTATTCTTGTCTTGTCTATTGGATCTATGGAGTAAATCTTATTTTTCTATTATTTAATGTCTTTTAATGCATAGATCTAGATTTTTGCAGCATTTGTCTTGATCAACTAACTGCAAATATGAAGATATTAGCAATCATTTCTGTTGTTAGGGTTGTTTTTTATGTGCAACTAAAGTGGTATTTTTTCGTACACCTCCTGCATATCTTACCCTCCTGGTAGCACGTATTCAAAGTTAAGGTTAGGGTAAGGTTAGGTTAGGTAGCACGTATTCAAATTTAAGGTTAGGGTAAGGTTAGGTTAGGTTAAGGGTAAGGTTAGGGTGAGGTTAAGGTTAGGTTAAGGGTAAGGTTAAGTTTAGGTTAATGGTAAGGTTAGGGTTAAAGTTTAGGTTAATGTTAAGATTAAGGGTTTGTTTAAGGTTAAGGGTAAGGTTAAGGTTAAGGTTAGGTTAAGGGCAAAGTTAAGGTTCAAGTCAAGGTTAAGGGTTTCGTCAAGGTTAGGGTTAGGTTATAGTTAAGGTAAAGGTAAAGGTTATGGTTAAGGTAAGGTTAAGATAAGGTTAAGGGTAAGGTTAGGTTAAGGTAAGGTTAAGGGTAAAGTTGAGGTTAAGGTTAGGTTAAGGTTAAGATAAGGTTGAGGGTAAGGTCAAGGTCAAGGTTAAGGTCAAGGTTAAGGTTAAGGGTAAGGGTAAGGATAAGCTAAGGGTAAGGTTAACCTTAACCTAACCTTAACCTTAATCTTGACCTTAACTATAACCTTAAACCTAACCTTAACCTTCACCCTTAACCTTAAATTTACCATTAAGGTTAAGATAAGGATAAGATTAAGGTTAAGCTTAAGGTTAGCTTAAGGGTTTGGTCAAGGCCAAGGTTAAGGTTAGGTTAAGGGTAAGGTTAAGGTTATGGGTAAATTTAAGGTTAAGGTTAGGGTGGGGTTAGGGTAAGGTTAAGGTTAATATTAAGGTTAGGTTAAGGTTAAGGGTAAAGTTAAGGTTAAAGTTATGTTAAGGTTAAGGTTAAGTTTAAGGGTAAGGCTAGTGTTAAGGTTAGGGTAAGGTTAAGTTAAGGTTAAGGTTAAGGGTTTTGTCAAGGTTAGAATTAGGTTATAGTTAAGGTCAAGTTTAAGGTTAGGTTATAGTTAAGGTTACGGTTAGGTTAAGGTTACGGGTTTAGTCCGGTTAAGGTTAGGTTAAGTGAAGGTTAAGGTTAGGTTAAGGTTAAGATAAGGTTAAGGTTAAGGTTAAGGTTACGTTAAGGGTAAAGTTAATGTTAAGGTCAAGGTTAAGGTTAAGGTTAAGGTTAAGGTTAATGTTAAATTTAAGATTAGGGTTAAGGTTTAGGTTAGGTTATAGTTAACCTTACCCTTACCTTAACCTTAACCTTAAAGTAAAGTTAAGGTTAAGGTTAGGTTAAGGTTACAAGAAGGTTAAGGTTAAAATTAGGTGAAGGTTAAAGTTAATGTTAAGTGTTTGGTCAAGGTTAGGGTTAGGTTAAGGTTAATGTTAAGGGTTTGGTCAAGGTTAGGGTTAGGTTATAGTTAAGGTCAAGGTTAAGGTTAAGGGTAAGGTTATAGTTAGATTAAGGTTAAGGGTTTGGTCAAGGTTAAGGTTAGGTTATAGTTAAGTTTCAAGATAAGGTTAGGTTAAGTTAAGGTTAAGGTCAAGGTTAAGGGTAAGGTTAAGGTTAGGTTAAGTTTAATATTAGGTTAAGGGTAAAGTTAAGGTTAAGGTTCAAGGTAAGGTTAGGGTAAGGTTAGGGTGATGGTTAGGTTAAGGTTAAGGTTATAGGTTAAGGGTGAAGGTTAAGTTTAAGGTTATGGGTATAGTCAAGTTAAGGTTAAGGTTAAGGGTAAGGTTAGTGTTAAGGCGGTAAGGTTTTTAAGGTTAAGGTTAAGGGTAAGGTCAAGGGTAAGGTTAAGGTTATGGTTATGGGAAGGTTAAGGTTATGGTTAAGGTTAAAGTTAGGGTTAGGTTATAGTTAAGATCAAGGTTAGGGTAAGGTTAAGGTTAGGTTAAAGTTAGGGTAAGGTTAGGGTAAGGTTAAGGTTAAGGTTAGGTTAAGGTTAAGGTTAGGGGAAGTTTAAAGTTAAGGTTAGGTTAAGGTAAGGTTAAGGTTAAGTTTAAGGTTAAGGGTAAGGTTAAGGTTCAGGTTAGGTTAAGGGTAAGGGTAAGGTTAAGGGTAAGGGTAAGGTTGAGGTTAAGGTTAAGGCTAGGTTAAGGTTAAGGTTAGGTGACTGTCAAGGTTAAGGTTAGGGTTAAGGTTAAGGCTAGGTTAAGTTTAGGTTAAGGTTTGGTCAAGGTTAGGGTAAGGTTAAGGTTAATGTTAAGGTTAGGTTAAGGTTAAGGTTAAGGTTAAGGTTAAGGGTTTGGTCAAGGTTAGGGTTAGGTTAAGGTTAAGGTTAAGGTTAGGTGAAGGGTAAAGTCAAGGTTAAGGTTATGGTTATGAGAAGGTTAAGGTTAATGTTAAGGGGTTAAGGTTAGGTTAAGGTAAAGTTAAGGTTAAGGTTAGGATAAGGTTAAGGTTAAGGTTTTGGTTATGGGTTTGCTCAAGGTTAGGGTTAGGTTATAGTTAAGTTCAAGGTAAGTTTTAGGTTACGGGTTTAGTCGGGATAAGGTTATGGTAAGGTTACAGGTTTAGTTAGGTTAAGGTTAAGGTTAAGGGTTTAGTTAAGGTTAAGTTTAAGGTTAAGGTTAAGGTTAAGGGTAAAGTCAATTTTAAGGTAAATTTTAGGTTAACGTAAAGCTTAAGGTTAATTTAATGTTAAGGTTAAGGTTAATGTTAATGTTCAGGTTATGTTAAGGTTAAGGGTACAGGTTTAGTAAGGTTAAGGTTACATTAAGGTTAAATTCAAGGTTAAGGTTAGGTTAAGGGTAAGGTTAATGTTAGGTTAAGGTTAGGTTAAGGTCAAGGTTAAGGGTTTGGGAAGGTTAAGGTTAAGATTAAGGTTAAGATAAGGTTAAGGGTAAAGTTAAGGTTAAGGTTAAGGATAAGGTTAATGGTAAGGTGAAGGTTAAGTTATAGTTAAGGTCAAGGTTAAGGGCAAGGTTAAGGTTTAGGTTAAGGTTAAGGTTAAGGTTTTGGTTAAGGTTAAGGGTAAGGTTAAGGTTAAGGTTAAGGTTAATGTAATGGTAAGTGTTGAGCCTCAAATTTGTGCTTTCCTTCACCTCATCTTACCTCATTTTTCCCTTGGCCATTTCCATTTTAAATCCAATTGATCAATAAAAATAGTTAAAATTACTTCTAGAATGGTTTACATAACTGAATTGTTGAATTTTGTGATTGTTTACCTATCTCTTTACTAGCCTAAAATCAGTTCTTATTGTAAGTCATCTCGCATCCTATTGCTTATTTTCTCGAGATTGACGGAGAGAGCCCTCTCCTGTCCTCGTAGGGCCAGCTACGAGGCTGAGCGTGGTTTGATGTAGCCTTGAGTTTTACTTCATTTCAGCCTGAGGTAGATTTGAGTGCTAACATAGTGTAGAATACTTGGAGATTTGGATCAAGACAGAAAAGGAAAAGAAGGAAATCAAAAGAGGACTTTGAGATCAACATCTACAACAGATTCTAAGTGCAAGTAGCGAGTTGCATGTATGTTTTCCTCACTAGTTTTGGCATGTATGGGTATGCATGTGGATTTTCCTAGCCGTGCCATTTACTGGATAGCCATGGTGATTATGGGTTTATATCCATTGATTTTTTTCTGGTTGGTTCTCATGATTCCTTTAGCCGTTGGTTGAGTTATTAGTTCCTGGATCCTTGGTTGGACAATAGCTCTGAAGCTCGACGGAAAGATGTTGGGTTGAGTTACTTGTACTAGAGCCTTGGTTGGACAAACAATTTGTAGCCCTAGGTGGGTTGAGTTACTAGTCCTGGAGCCTTGTTTGGAAAAACGCTCTGGAGCCCGAGAACAGTTGGGTTATTTTTACTTGTCATAGAAGCCCTGGTTGGAACAAACATTATGGATCCATGGAGTAGCTTAGATAGAGACCAATCCTTGATGGTTAGTGATGTTCGAACGTGAGGTGGAATCACTGGTTTTGGGTTGAGACGGTGTGGTATCTAGAGCCTTGGTTTGGTGTTGATTGATTTTTTTGATAAAGTCCCACATTCATGATTGGAATATGGCATGGGGTTGACTAGCTGAACTGAGATTTGGCTCAGCCATGTCTATCGTCAGGTGGAACGTGGAAGTCCCATTCCGGGCTGGTTTTTACATTCATTAATGAAAGGTTCATTGTGTTGAGCCTCAAATTTGTGCTTTCCTTCACCTCATTTTACCTCATTTTTCCCTTGTCCATTTCCATTTTAAACCCAATTGATCAATAAAAATAGTTAAAATTACTTCTAGAATGGTTTACATGATTGACTTGTTGAATTTTGTGATTGTTGCCATTGTTAAGCATTTTGACCGGAACTAGCTGCAGAATGCAGGCATTCTGTAGCTAACCGGCGATTCTGCAGCTACCTTTATGTTTGAGCATGTTCCAGGTGGCCTCTGGAGGAAAAACGCATATGGGCATGATCCACGTCGTGCCTACATGGTGTGTTGCTCATCATGGAAGAGGAAATGAATTCTGGGTACGGTTATGCACGTGGGAACACATTTGTGAAGGAAGACTCCTACTAGGACTGTCACAGTCCAGGTGTCTTTTCTCCTTTACGCAGCCACCTCAAATACTCCTAAGATGATTTGGATTAGGAAGACATCATTCCTAAATTATTGTAATTATTGTTACTTGCATTTACTTTATAAACTCTTGAGTAGGCCGAGAGCTTAGTTAGAAATTTTGTGTAGATTTGCCGCTAGATTTTGGTGTAAACTCTGTGTTACGTCTTTTAAGACACAGAGCATTATGTTCAAACTATTGCATCGTTAATGGAGCAGACAAAATTATCTTGAAGGCGTGATTTAATAGTGAAGTCGAATGCCGTCAAGTGGTAGAGGGCCCCTGCCCCTTGAACGGATTTCCTTAGCGTAAACTAGATAAGTTTTTCCTAGCTGTCTTTACGTTCTGCATATTGAATTAGTAGTTGTTGTGTTTTATATACTGTGGTCGTACTCATTCTAGTTCTTCCATAAGAAGACACTCTTCCAACAGACTAAAATGATGAATGTTTAAATGACTATGGTATTGTATAATAGGAGTTAAATTTGTATTTGTTTTTAACTAGCTACTGTAGTCATATTCGTTCCAGTTCTTCCACAAGAAGACACTTTGCCAATAAATTAAAACGATGAATGTTTAATGACTATGGTACTGTAGGATAGGAGTTGTATTTGTTTTAACTAGCTACTGTAGCCATAATTCGTTCCAGTTCTTCCACAAGAAGACACTTTGCCAATAAATCAAAACGATGAATGTTTAATGACTATGGTACTGTAGGATAGGAGTTGTCTTTGTTTTTAACTAGAGACTGTAGTTATATTCATTCCAGTTCTTTCACAAGAAGACATTCTTCCAACAGATCATAACAATGAATGATGAATAGCTATAGTGTTATAGGAGTTAGTTGTAGTTTTTAGTCTTCACTATCACAGTTGCACTTGTCCTAATCATTCTTCCACAAGAAG
>CM076576.1:993282069-993514269 GCA_034641835.2 Pinus albicaulis
GATGTTTTGACTCAAGGTCCCATCATGATCGCCATTATGTTAAGAATGGTGATGAGGTGGAATATTCACCAGATACCTCGTTAATAAGGGCTTCGAGTTCTATGGAGTAATTTAGACTACCAACATAAAAGGTCCCACCGTGATCGCCATTATGTTAGTGTGGCGATGAGGTGGTGATTCATTGATTTTCTCTAAGTCAAATTGAGGGTCTAAAGGGCCTTAAGAGTTTTTCAGGCTACTATGAACTCAGTCCCACCGTGAACGCCATTATGTTGGTGTGAGCGGTGGGATAAATCCACAAGATAGTACTCTTAAGGGTTTTTTTAAAGTTTTAGGGAAGTCTAAGTTTGTTTATCACTCAGATTCCCACCGTGACCGTCATTATGTTGGTGTGAGCGATGGGATAAATCCACAAGATAGTACTCTTAAGGGTTTTTTGAAAGGTTTGGGGAAGTATAAGTTTGTTTATCACTTAGAGTCCCACCGTGATCGCCATTATGTTAGGTGTGAGCGGGGGATAAATCCACAAAATAGTATTCTTAAGGGCTTCTAGTTTGTGGAAGTCTAAGTTTGTTTTTCACTCACAAAAGTCCCACCATGATCGCCATTATGTTAGTGAGCGTGGGATAAGTCCACAAGATATTACTTTATAAGCTTTTTGAAAGGTTTAGGAAGTTCATGTCATGAGTTTATCACTTCCGTAGTCCCATCGTGATCGCCATTATGTTAGCTCCCTGTAATTTGCTAGATTGATTGAGATACAAATGGGCAGGGGTAACATCAAACCAAGCTTGGGAATCCAAGGACCTAGCCTTCCTGGATTGAGAGAGGGATCTCTCTATTAGGTGCAAAGATGTGAACTTGTTTGTTGATTAGGGTTTATTTTAGGCTAGTTATGAAGTATTGGGTTGGTTGATTTTTTTGGTTGGGTATGATACTTAGATAGATTTAGATAGAAAACAAGGAAAAATTCAAGTCATTGGGCAATGGAGTCTAACAAGGTCATGATAAGTTCATCAATGGTTTAAAGAGTATTTGCAGGGAAATTTTAACTTGATTGGTGGATCTTTAAGGTTGTGAAAGATTATGAGATGGACATTAAGCTTGAGAACAAAAGCTAATAAAGGGCAGACCAGAATCCTTTATATACTTTTAAACTAAGGGAGTTAGAAAAATCATAAGCATAGAAAGAGAATCAAAGGCATAAGAAAAACCTAATCCATTTGATTTCAGACTAAAAGTAGATAATCATCCAAGACAAACATTCAAATGAAATATACAAAGGCAAGAAAACTTATTTAACTTTCATAGATTTCATCATCAAGAGCAGAAAACATTTAAGATACATAAAAAACTATAACCATAGAAGGAGAGAAAAACCCTAAACATCTAAGATTACAGCTATGAAAGTTCCTTTGAAACAACCAGCTAAGTAAATGCAAAGAGCATGATTGAAATAGACTTCTTTGATAAACCTAGGCAATGATGCTTTAAAGAGATGATTCCAAGAACGGAGTTTTTAGTGGCAAAAAATATGCAGGGCTAGCCATGAATCATGCTTGATACTAACTGATCTAAACCATTCAAGAAATAGACAAGCTTAGGAAATCCTTAGAGAGAAAAAAGATGAATTCTCTAATATATCGTAGCATAGGAAAACATTAAGGCAATGAAGAACAAACAGACCTAAGGTGCCATTAGCAAACATGTCTTAGTCTAAATTTTTTGTCCTACTGCAACATAGGAAGATGGAAACATAATGAAAAACTATAAAACATGAACAAAAGGGAAACACATCACCATCAACCAAGCTTATGGATCCGTCAAACAGTCCTCCTCCATCAACAAACAAATCAGGGCATGCATGAGCTCCAAGACATCAATTTATTTTTAAAACTCCAAGAGACTATGTATTGCTTCAGAATAAGTCATCAAAATCCAACCTAAAACATAAGAGCCTCATGCTATATTTATGGATAAAATGAGGAGGTGGAAACCATAAGAGGCTTCCAGAAACCCTAATTTCACCATAAATGTGCTTAATGACCATGCAAGGCCCAAAACACATAATAGATAAGATAGTAAATGAAAAACATAAAAACATAACTTCCTAATCAAATCAGGAGTGATTTGTCCAAGAAAATATTAAAAAACCAATTTTTCATTAATTAGTGTCTTTTGTTGACTTTTTGGCAAAATGTTGTTTCTGTGCGTAGTGCCCTTTTAACAAAAAATAGGGTCTGTTGTAGCTGAGTTTTGGACCCCTTCCTGGAATTAGATTTGGCCCTGTGACGGCTCGTTGGAAAGCTTGATGAGTCTCCTTTCCGAAAATACTTGATTTTTTCTAAATTGATGTCATTTACCAGCTCAAAAGTCCAATCTCTCATGACTGCTCTGTGTGCACCGCCTGGCCTGAAAAGGAGGTAGAAAGGTCAATTTTGAGGTGTTTTTTGACCTTTTGAGGGGGAACAAATGCTCCAATTGACCTAAAATTTTGTGGGTATATTTTTGGTGATGTGAAAAATGCAAAAACACAAACTTTATAAGCTTAGGATGCACCAATTTTGTTTGTAGCGCCTAGGGTGTTGCGCTCCTATGGGTCAAAATTTGGAAAAAACAAAAAAATTTCGGATTTTCCTCAAAATTGGTGTGTAGACCCCTCAAGGGGTTTTATATACCTACTGAGAATAATCAGCCAATATCCCAAGGATATAATGCACTTTGGTCCTTTTTAGCTCTTCTAGATCCATCAGGGTTTGCTTTAGTTTGGCATTAGCAAGCATGCTCTTCCTTGCATAGTGTTTGACCATTTTCTTCTATAAGGAAAGGCCCCTCTTCACCTCTTTGAAATGCTTGTGCTCTTCTTTATAATAGTATATAATTCTTTGTTCCCTCTCAAAGTAATTTTCCCATTCTTGAAGTTGGGCATCTTTCTCTAAGAGGAGCAACTTAGTACTTATCTCTTGGTCCTCATTTTCACTGTCTAGATCAACAAAAAGAGACCCTTGAGAAGTCTTCTTAATTATTTTTCTCCTTATAACTTGTATCTTCTTCTCAACATTTTCCATTTTTCCCTTGCCCTTGTCCAATGTTTTGGCAGTTTGAGAGGAGATGGCCCTTTTCCTTTTAGAGGAAGCAAACACATCTCTTCTCTGTTAGGTCCCTATATTAATAGTATAGTCCCTTATTGTTATTAGTATAACCCCCTTATTTTTATTATTGTACCCTTGTAACCCCCATTTTGTTATTATTGTGCCCTTAAATTATTATTGTTAGGTCGGCTAGGATTACATTGTGGCCCACTAGGATTACATTATGGCCACATGGACTCCTATATATAGAAAGGAGGTTTTGTAAATTGTATCATCCAAGAATTGTTCATTTATGTAATGTATTGGACATTTCCCCCTCAAATTGGCTTATTTCTAAGGCGTTAATATCTCCTTTCTTCTATTTTTGGAGCTGGTTACACAACATTTGGTATCAGAGGTTTGGATTCTAGGGTTTCGCTGCTCAAAATAGGTCATCGTGGAATGTTCGCTGTAAATTTTTTTATATGACGTTTAAAAAGCTGACAGTTTTAGGGTTTGAAGCTGAAATCATAAGGAAGATCTTCTAAAAATTTCAGAGCTTGGTTCGCAATAGTTTCAGAGATATGATTTGTGGAAATTAGGTCTTTTTTCAGGCTCCTAAACAGGTCATCGTGGAATGTTTGCTATAAATTGTCTTCTACGAAGTCTCAAAAGCTGAAATTCATAGGGTGTGAAGAATAAATCATGAGGAACATCGTCAAACAATTTCAGATCTTGGTTTGCAATATTTGTTGAGATATGATATGTGGAAGGTAGTGCTTTTTCAGGCTCCTGAATTTCATCTCAAAGAGGTTATTGTGGGAAAATATTCTTTACTCTCTCTCTCTGAGCATCAGATTGGTGTGCCGTAAAAATTGGTCACTATTAAACAGACTTTAGTTTCTTTGATATCAATTTCAAATCCGAAGGACGAAACAATGACACGTAGAAAATCGTACAAGTTCACTGTATTGAACCAATCCATAATTAGGTCATTGTGGGAGATTGTACACAACTTTTCCTTGGAGAATCCAAATCAAGTCAGACCTATGGCATTAGAAAGATAATTTAGAGGGTTACATCAGTGCTGAAATTCAAATATTGAAGTGCTTCAATTATAGATATAATCCAATTTCAATATCGAGCTCCTCAAAATCAAGAAAAAGGTGTGAATTTTTTTTGCGAATTGTATAAGTCTTGTTTGAAGAATCAATTTGAACTGATTCGAAGGGCATATTGTGGAATAGATATTAGTATTGGGTTCTAAAATATGCCCCGTAAAAATAATTCAACACGCATTAAGCCTTCAGAAGGCTCTACTATGACTCATGAAGATGAAGAATTGCAACATGATCTATCAAAATTACAAGAGTAAGTGCAACAAATTTCACTCTCGCAAAGAGCAACAAAAAATGAAATGGAAGTTTTGAAGAAAGCCGTGGAAGCTGAGATGGATGGCATGGAAGCTGGCATGGAAGCTAAGATGGATGACATGAAAGACAACATGGAAAACATGAATAATGATCTAAAAGAAGACATCGAAGGTTTGACAAAGTTGATACAAGAAATGTTTCCTAATGGTGAATAGATAGTAGAAGAACCTCATGATGAGAAAAAAATAAATGTCAATCGTGATTTCATAAAATCTAATGTTTGCAGGAAGAACCACCATATTCCAAAAATGGATATGAGGAATTTTGACGGAAAGGATCCTGTAACATGGATACTACAGATGGAGCAATATTTTGATCTCCATAACGTGCAAAACACACAAAAGGTACGCATTGCAACTTTACATTTAGAACAAAATACATTTGTATGGTATCAATGGCTTTGCTCCCGTAGAAAAATTGTCACTTGGTCAATTTTTACGGAGGAAATGATAGCACATTATGAGGATACAAAGAGCAACACCTTCTTTACCCAATTGATAAATCTCAAACAAAAGGGTTTAGTGGGGCAGCACATCGAGGACTTCCAAAAATTGAATATAAGGGTAACTGATATTCGAGAGGAACATAGGATTGATCTCTTCTTAGGCACTTTAAAGGATAACATCCAACATGAAGTTCGCGTTTTGGAACTTGATTCATTGGAGAAGGCATTCAGGTTGGCAAGAAAAGTTGAATGTAAAATTATGGCGACAAGGAAGCCTACCACTCAATTCTATAAAGAAGGAAGTGTTGCTACACTTAGATTTCCACAACCTACAAGGTTGACACCACAACAATTGGAAGAAAAAAGAGCAAAAGGGCTTTGCTACAGTTGTGATAGCAAATACACTAAAGGTCATAAGTGTGCTGAAAAGAAATTATTTTACATAGATTGTGAAGAAGAAGAAGAAAATGAACAAGAAGAGGATATACACCAGGAACTGGCCCTAGAAGAGGAAGAAATGAATCCGACCATATCGTGTAATGCACTGGCAGGAATTACCACTCCTCAAACTCTCAAGATAGAAGGACATATCACAAAAAAAAGGTAATAGTGTTGATTGATTCAGGTAGCACCCATAATTTTATTCATTGTAAGGTAGCCAAGGAATTAAATTGTTTCCTATACCCAGCACCAGAATGTCAAGTGATGGTGGAAAATGGAGGAACTATAAATTGCTCTGGAAAATGCCATAATATTAAGCTAACCATGGGGGAATATGTATTGACTAGTCCAATGCTTTCCATTCCTATGGGAGGTGCCGATGTTGTACTAGGAGTACAATGGTTACAATCTTTGGGGACGGTAGCTTTTAATTTTCAAAAACTTTTCTTGAAATTTTTTTCAGAAGGAAAGGAAGTCGAATTACGGGGTATTGAAGGGAAGCCAGGAAGGATAATAAGCTCTAATGTCATGACAAAGCTTCTAAAGAAAGAAAAATGAGGCGTAATTGCACAATTATGCTCTCTAGAAGTTCCGACATCAAAATCATCTATTTCTGCAGATCTCCAACAAGTCTTGGACAATCATTCCAAGGTGTTTGAAACTCCCAAAGGACTCCCACCTATTCGTGATCATCATCATGCTATTCATTTGATTCCAGGAAGTGTTCCTCCAAACATCAGGCCTTATAGATATCCTTACTTCCAAAAGAGCGAAATTGAACGTATGATTGCAGAAATGTTAGAGGCAGGTATAATTCAACGTAGTCAAAGTTCTTTCTCTGCTCCTGTAGTATTGGTACACAAGAAGGATGGATCATGGCGAATGTGTCCAGCTTATAGGGAGCTCAATAAGCTCACCATTAAAGACAAATTTCCCATTCCTGTGATTGATGAATTATTGGATGAATTACATGGAGCAATTTATTTTACCAAGTTGGATCTTCGTTCAGGATATCATCAAATTAGAATGAAGACCGAAGATATTCCAAAAATAGCATTTCGAACTCATGAAGGTCATTATGAATTTTTGGTCATGCCTTTTGGCCTTACCAATGCACCTTCTACATTTCAAGGGTTGATGAATTCCATTTTCAACCCTTCCTTAGAAAATTTGTGCTAGTATTTTTTGATGATATAGTAATCTATAGCAGGTCTTGGAAGGATCATGTTGAACATGTTGACAGGGTGCTCAAACTATTGCAGGAGAAACAATTATATGCAAAAACATCCAAATGTTTCTTTGGAGTACAAGAGGTGGAATATCTTGGTCATATTGTATCTCACGAGGGTGTTAAAGTAGACCCTAACAAAATTAAAGCCATTAAGGAATGGAAAGTCCCCACAACCATAAAGAAGTTGCGAGGATTTCTCGGGTTAACAGGGTATTATCGCAAGTTTGTTAAGAATTATGGGAGAACAGCAGCACCTCTAACAACATTATTGAAGAAAGATGCATTTTCATGGACTCCTGAAGCAACTAAGGCCTTTGAACATCTTAAAGAGGCAATGTGCCTAGCACCAGTCTTAGCTACGCCAGACTTCACAAAAACCTTTATTGTGGAATGTGATGCCTCAGGAAATGGAATTGGTGTTGTTTTAACGCAGGAAGGAAGACCCATTGCTTTTGAAAGTCGTCCAATCAAAGGAAAGTATTTACAGAAACCTATTTATGAGAAGGAAATGTTAGCAATACTGCATGCACTAAAGAAATGTAGAACTTACCTAATGGGAAGACACTTCAAGGTAAAAACTGATCATGATAGTCTTAAACACTTTTTGGAACAAAGACTATCTTCAGAAGAGCAGCAAAAATGGGTCGCAAAGATGTTGGGTTATGACTTTGAAATAATCTACAAAAAAGGAAAGCTTAATGTTGTTGCAGATGCACTCTCAAGAAAGAATGAAGAGGTGGAAGCATTGCTTTGTGCTATTTCTATTATCCAACCAGATTGGATAACTGAAGCAAGAGATGAATGGAAGAAGGACAAAGATGTATGGACACTCATTCAAAAGTTGCAGCAAGATCCTAGTACATCCGATACATTTAGTTGGAAAAATGATTCCTTATGGTACAAAGATCGCTTATATCTTTGTAAGAATTCCCAACTAAAACAAAAGATTCTTCTGGAATTGCACACTTCTCCTTTAGGAGGACACTCGGGATTTTTAAAAACCTACCAAAGGGTGAAGAAAGATTTTTTTTGGGATGGCCTTAAATCTGATATTCAAAAGTTTGTGACGGAATGTTTGGTTTGCCAGCAGAATAAAGTTGAGATAATTAAGACCCCGGGACTTCTACAACCTTTATCCATTCCAAGTCAACGTTGGGAGGAGATTTCAATGGATTTTATCACAGGTTTACCTAAGTCCGAAGGAAAGAATGTCATCATGGTGGTAGTTGATAGACTTACCAAGTATGCACACTTTTGTGCATTATCTCATCCATTTAAAGCAAGTACAGTTGCTACTACATTTATGGACAGAATTAAAAAACTACATGGAAGCCCAAGGGTTATTGTGAGCGACAGAGATCCCATTTTTACTGGAAATTTTTGGACGGAGTTATTTTCTTGTTTGGGTACTCAATTAGCTCATAGCTCATCTTATCATCCTCAATCTGATGGTCAAACCGAGATAGTAAATAAATGTTTGGAAGGATATCTTCGTTGTTTTGTATCTGATAAACAAACACAATGGGTCAAGTGGTTACCTCTTGCTGAATGGTGGTATAATACTTCCTTCCATACTGCAGCAAAAATGACCCCATTTATGGCACTTTATGGATATCATCCACCATCCATCACATCATATTTAAGGGAAAATTCGAAGGTTCAAGCAGTGGAAGATCACATCGAGCATCAGCAGGAATTTCTCCAAGTCTTAAAGGATAACCTGAATTTTGGCACAAAATCAAATGAAACAACAGACAAATCAACATCACAGCGAGAGAATTTTTGATGTAGGAGATTGGGTATTTTTATGGCTACAACCATACGAACAAATTTCCCTCAAGCAAGCTAAGAAGGATAATAAATTATCGCCAAAGTACTATGGTCCTTACAAGGTGTTGTAAAAGATTAGTACTATGGCATACAAATTGGAGCTTCTTGCTTCTTCATGAGTGCATCCAATTTTCCATGTTTCATACTTAAAGAAGGCTATAGGTGAAAATATTCCAGTTCAAACAATATTGCTAGAACTTGATGAGGAAGGAAAAATCATATTGGAACCTAAAGCGGTCATAGAAACAAGAACTCGACAGCTACAGAATCGATCAATTTCAGAGTATCTCATCAAGTGGAATAACTTACCCACTAAAGATTCTACATGGGAGGATGAGAAGTTTATACAGAATCACCCAAAGCTACTCAAGCATTGAGGACAACACTTTTTTGGAGGAGAGGGGCATGTTAGGTCCCTATATTATTGGTATAGTCCCTTATTGTTATTAGTGTAACCCCCTTATTGTTATTATTGTACCCTTCTAACCACCATTTTGTTATTATTGTTCCCTTAAATTATTATTGTTAGGTCGGCTACGATTACATTGTGGCCCACTAGGATTCCATTATGGCCACATGGACTCCGATATATAGAAAGGAGGTTTTTTAAATTGTATCATCCAAGAATTGTTCATTTATGTAATGTATTGGAGGTTGCCCCCTTGAAGTGGCTTATTTATAAGGCGTTCATATCTCTTTTCTTCTATTTTTGGAGCCGGTTACACAACATTCTCTCTCTGTGATAAGTGTATGTGAGAGGGGCAACAATGGAAGTTTTGGATGTAGTTTTTTCATCACTTTGATCCTCTAATTGATTGACATCTTCTACACTTGCCTCACTTTGATTTTCTTTGTCTTCCACGGACTGATTTTTGTCAAGACAGTCATGACAGCTATCATGACTATCATGACTCTTTCCTTGACTGTCTTGGGCACTTTTATGGCTGTCCTCCTCATCATGCTTCTCTTCTTCATCATCTGGCTACTCTTCTTCATCATTTTTCTCACTACTTTCATCTTTGTTTTCCTCTTCATCATGCTCACTACTTTCATCTTTTCCATCACTACTTTCTTCATGGCTACTTCCCTCCTCTTCACTGTTTTCTTCATTTTCATCATCATCTTTTCCATTGCTTCCTCCTTGTCCATCATTACCTATCTTAGTTTCCTCCTGATTGTTGCCTTCTATTTGTTCTTCACTAGGGCTACTGTCAGCCCCTTCACTTGGAAAATTAGGGAAAGAAATAAGAGGTGAAATTCGTTGTGGAGAAGACACATGGGGAGATGATGAATGAGCAGAGGCAGATGGTTGTGAAGTGGAAGGCAATTTTTGCTGGATGAAGGCCCGGGGGTCTGTAAACACATTATGTGAGATGAAGGTTTCCCAAGATATTCCATGCTGCTCTAGCTGATATAGGACAATCATTTTGATCAGGGAGTGGTGAAAGAGGCTTGACATTTGCTGGTCATAGCTTTTCTTCTTGACAACTGAGGCCATTTTATGAATGCTTCGAAAAAGGTAGTAAGGCAGGTTCATCATTTTGACCTTGGTGAAATGCATCAACAACCTTATATTATATGAGTAGATCCAGGAGTATCTCCCCTCACATGTGAAAAAAACAATAATCTACCTCATCAATGCAGCATACCTCTCTAGCAAATAGGAGAAAGGGAAAAAAACCTTACAATTTTGTTGATAGCCGGATTTCAAATAGGGCCCATAATAACTCAACTCCAACTTATTTTGTTTGAACCATACCTCACCAATGTCGGGTATACCTGTTGCTTTGGAAATGATTTCAGGTGAGAGCTCAAATTGCACCCCTTCTAGATTAACTTGATGATTTTGTAAGCTACAGACAAACAATCTAGTCAAGTCTAAATGGCTGCTGACTTGCTTGACCCTTTCAAAAAATTTGTAGCACCCTAAATCCTAAAAGCATGAAATGATTATAGGAGATGATGTGATTGGAGTGGTGTCTAGGGGCTCAAATATTTTTTCTTTTCCTCCATGATGTTTTGGCTTGGTGGGAGTATAGCTCTCATCACTACTGGTGTGAATATCTCCCTCTGACATGATGAATGGTCCAAAAAAACCAATAGTGGGACCTTTGGCCTTTCTTTAAGGGTTTTTGGGAAAAATAGGTGGTGTAGGTAAACTCTTTGCAAGATGAAGTCTAAGGTGAAAAATAATTTTTTTTAAGGCTTGCACTTGGTGTTAGAGGTTAGCCCACAGTTACCCAGATCTCTTTTTGCACTCAAACCAATTTCTCTTGCAAACCCTAACTCAGTGACTGAAAATTAATTTTTATATAGTCTAGGGTTTGGTCTAATTTTGTCTATGGATGACCTCCTTGTTTTCATAAAAGGAATTATTGGGAGGAGAAAAATGTTCCACCAACCTTATGCTCAGATTTGTAGAATACGTGGAGATGAAGTTTCAATTTTTTGGAACTCTTTGGACAAATTCTGCAAATTTTTCTAGGTGTGTAGCATCGGGCCATTCGAGTCATCCGAGCGCAGCGTTGGGCAGACTGGGCAGCCTTCTGGGCACCTTCAGGTATTTACTAAGTTTGTGCATAGCGTTATCCCAGGTGCGTAGTTCTAGGCTTTGAGCATGTATCACAGTGTAAATTTACACTGCCCGCCTCCCTCCTGTGCATAGCGCCGAAGGCCAGGTGCGTAGCGTCGGCCTCGGTGTGTAGCACCGAGAAATTTTCCCAATTTCACCTGAAAACCCTGCAACTTTCCTCCAACGGCTTATTCTGTTTTGGAAAATGGAAAATGATGCAAGGGAAAGTTAAAAGAGGCCCTTTATAGTTTTTTGAACGAATAAATTTAAAATACAAACCCACTTTTGCAAATTTAAAGTTTCCCCATATTTTCGATATGCCTTTTAACTGATATTTCACTGTAAAAAACACTTTTGACATATTTTTGCAAAATTTTCACTTATGCCTCTGTTATATTTTTGCAGAACAATCCTTTGACAAAGAGGCTTTTGTTGGGGGTCAAATAGCTGAGATGGAAATCAGGGATACATTTTCTTTCTTGGGCCATTTTGATATTTTTGTAGATGCCTATATTTCATTTGTTGTTGATCCCTTCTGTAGGTGTTTGACTGTACTTGAAAAACATTAGCTTCTCAAACTGATACTCTTTGCATGCCCTCTTCTTTTAAGAAGGAGGATTTGTCATCTTTAATAGCCTTTCAAAACCTATTTATCATTTTTAAAAAAATCTTCAATGTGTACTTGATGGGGTTGAGGTGACTTCTATCTTTGTAGCCTTTGTGATGGTTTCTTGCTTGTCACCACTGTTTTGTTAACCAACCATAAAAAACACCCTGAATCTATTTTACATACAGGCCTGCTGCCTTTGTCTTGTTTGTGTCTACCTCGCGGTGATGATAACATCTTATTACCATACCTCTTCTTATTTCTTATGGAAACCTTGGCTATTCATTGTAAAAATGTGAATTAGGGTAGCTGTCCCTTGCATTATTTGTGCTCTTTAAGCCAAGGAGGATTTTCTTGAATGACTATTGATTAATTTTGGATCAAATTGCTTGATTTTATTTCTCTTTAAATACAATCTCTTCATGCAAGAAGGCACAGTTTGTAGGGCACCAAATCCATCCTATGACTGAGTGAGACCTTAGGTGACGTAATGGGGGCTTTCTTGGAATTTGATTTTGGACTGAGACTTAGACTTAGGGATCACCAAGTGTGAGATAGAATCTATGATAGGCTCAGTGTATTTGAATATCCAAACATCAATCATACTTGAATATCCAAGAAGGATCTATAGAGACAATTTGAGACCATCAGTGTTTGGTAGTATCATGTGAGGCACAACAAAGCTATTTGATTGGTATGTTTAGGTGGTAGTGGGGTTTTTTAGGCAAAACAGAAAAAAAAAGGATTTGGGCCAAGGTGACAATTTAGGGTTGAAATAAATGGCTCAAGCCCATGATGGGTCTTCCGAGAGTAGTGGGTCAATCATGAGTAGATAGGATGATAAAATAGTGAAAATTTTATCTTAAGGATAATGAAGGCAATGAGATTTCTAGAACTTGCAATGTTCTATAAATTTTGTTTCTAGAAATCTAGGAATAGTCATTTAGTCATCACCGAGGCAAAAAATTACTAATGACTAACAAGTGCAAAGCTAAGGTTAAGGTTAGGTTAAGGTCAATGTTAAGGTTAGGTTAAGGGTAAAGTCAAGGTTAAGGTTAGGTTAAGGGTAAGGGTTTGGTCAAGTTAGGGTTAGGTTATAGTTAAGGTCAGGTTAAGGTTAAGGTTACGGATTTGGTCAAGGTTAGGGTTAGGTTATAGTTAAGGTTAAGGTTAAGGTTAAGGGTAAAGATAAGGTTATTGTTAAGGTTAAGGTTATGGTTAAGGTTAAGGTTAGGTTAAAGGTAAAGTTAAGGTTAGGTTAAGGTTAAAGTTAGGTTAAGGGTAAAGTTAAGGTTAGTTTACGGTTAAGGTTAAGGTTAAGGTTAGGTTAAGGGTAAATTTAAGGTTAGGTTAAGGTTAGAGTTAGGTTAAGGGTAAAGTTAAGGTTAGGTTAAGGTTAAGGTTAGGTTAAGGGTAAATTTAAGGTTAGGTTAAGGTTAAGGGTTTGGTGAAAGTTAGGGTTAGGTTATAGTTTAGGTTAGGTTAAGGTTAGGTCAAGGGTAAACTCAAGGTTAAGGTGAAGGTTAAGGGTAAGGTTAAGGTTAAGGTTATAGGTTTAGTTAGGTTAAGGTTAAGGTTAATGGTTTGGTGAAGGTTAGGGTTAGGTTAAGGTTAAGGTTAAGGTTAAGGTTAAGGTTAGGTTAAGGGTAAAGTAAAGGTTAAGGTTATGGTTAAGGTTAAGAGTAAGATAACGTTAGGGTTAGGGTTAAGGTTAAGGTTAAGGTTAAGGGGGTAAGGTTAAGGTTACGGTTAGGTCAAGGTGAGGGTTACAATTAGGTCAAGATTAAGGTAAAGGTTAAAGTTAAGGTTAATGATAAGTTACGTTTAAGGGTAAGATAAGGTTAAGGTTAAGGTTAAGGTTAAGATTAGGTTAAGGGTAAAGTCAAACCTTAACCTTAACCTTCCCCTAACTTTAACCCTAACCTTAACCTTAACCTGAAACTTAATATAAAACTAACCATAACCTTAACCTTAAATTTACCCTTAACCTAACCTTAACCTTACCCTAATCATAACCTTAACTTTACCCTTAACCTAATCTTAAAATTAACATAACCTTAACTTTAACTTTACCCTTAACCTAAACTTAACCTTACCTTAACCTTAACCTTAACCTTAACCTTAACCTTAACCTAACCTTAACCTTGACCTTAACTATAACCTAACCCTAACCTTGACCAAACCCTGAACCTTAACCTTAACCTTAACCTGGGTTAAGGTTAAGGTTAAGTTAAAAATAAATTAAAGATTAAGGAGTAAAGATTAAGGTTAAGGTTGTAAGGTTTAGTCGGGTTACGGTTAAGGTTAAAGGGTTTGGTCAAGGTTAGGGTAGATTATAGTTAAAGTTCAAGTTTAAGGTTAGGTTGGAGGTTAGGGTTAGGTTATAGTTAAAGTCAAGTTTAAGGTTAGGTTAAGGTTAACGTTAAGGTTATGGTTAAGGTTAGGTTAAGGTTAAGGTCAAGGTCAAGGTTAAGGTTAGGTTATGGTTAAGGGTGAAGGTTAAGGTCAAGGTTAAGGTTAAGGTTATGGATAAGGTTATTTTAAGGTAAAGGTTAAGGTTAGGTTATAATGAAGGTTAAGATTAAGAACTGTAACATTAACCTTGACCTTACCCTTAATCTTAACCTTAACTTAACCTTAACCTTGACTTTACCCTTAACTTAACCTTAACCTTCACTATAACCTAACACTAACCTTGACAAAACCCTTAACCTTAACCTTAACCTTAATCTTAACCTTACCCTTAACCTTACCGTTAACCTTAACCTTACTAAACCCTTAACCTTAACCTAAACCTTAACATTAACCTTAACTATAACGTAACCCTAACCTTAACCCTAACCTTAACATTAACTTTACCCTTAACCTAACCTTAACCTTAAGTATAACCTTAACCTAATATTAACATGAACCTAAACTTAACCTAACCCTTAACCTTGACCTTAACCTTAACTTAACCTAACCATAACCTTAACCTTAACTATAACCCAACCCTAAGCTTTACCAAACCCTTAACCTTAACCTTATCTTAACCTTATCTTAGAGTTAACCTTAATCTTAACCTAACTATAACCTTACCCTTAACCTTAACCTTGACCTTAACTATAACCTAACCGTAACCTTGACTAAACCCTTAACCTTAACCTTAGCCTTAGCCTTAACCTTAACCTTACCCCCTCAACCTTAACCTTAACCTAATCTTAACCTTTACTAAGATAAGGTTAAGGTTAAGGTTGTGGTTAAGTTTAAGGTTAAGGTTAAGTAAAGGTTAATGTTAAGGGTTTGGTCAAGGTTAGGGTTAGGTTATAGTTAAGGTTATAGGTTTGGTCAGGTTAAGGTTAAGGTTAAGGGTAAAGTCAAGGGTTTAGTCAGGTTAAGGTTAAGGTTAAGGGTTTGATCAAGGTTAGGGTTAGGTTAAGGTTAAGTTTAGGTTAAGGTTAAGGTTAAGGTTAAGGTTTTGGGAAGTTTAAGGTTAAGGTTAGGGTTAGGTTAAGGTTAAGATTAGGTTAAGGTTAAGGTTAAGGTTAGGTTAAGGTTAAGGTTAATGTTAAGGGTTTGGTCAAGAGTAGGGTTAAGGTTAAGGTTAAGGATAAGTTAAGGTTAAGGGTAAGATAAGGTTAAGGTTAAGGTTAAGGTTAAGGTTAGGTTAAAGTTAAAGTCAAGGTTAAGTTTAGGTTAAGATTCAAGTTACGGGTTTAGTCAGGTTAAGGTTAGGTTAAGGTTAAGGTAAAGGTTAAGGCTAAAGTCAAGGTTAAGGCTACGGTTAAGGTTAGGTTAATATTATCGTTAAAAGTTAATACTGGGATTATTGATGAGTTAAGGATAGGTTATTTTTAAGATAAGTTAGGTGTGTTAGGATTTAAGGTTAGTTCAGGTTAAGGGTGAAGGTTAAGGAGTAAGGTTGAGTTAAAAAAAGTTTAGGTTTGGAGTCGAGTTAAAAGTTGATTAGGTTAAGTTTAGGTTAAGTGTAAGTCATGGTTAGGGTTAAAAAAAAAGTTAAGGTTAATGGTAAGGTAAGTTCAAGGTTAAGGTTATAGGTCTTAACCTTAGCCTCAGCGTCCCCTTAACCTTAAACACCTTTAACCTTAACCTTAACATTAACCTAACCTTAACCTTGACCTTAACTATGGCCCTGGCCTAGCCTTGACCAAACACATGGCACCTTAACCTTCCCATGACCATAACAGCAAGCATAACTTTACCCTGCGCCTTGTATACCCTTGCCTAACTATAGCCTTGGCAACGACCTTAACTATAAAGTAACCCCCAACCTTGGCAACTAACCTAACGCAACAGCAGCACCATAACCTAATCTTAACTTTACCCTAACCTTAACCCTAACCTTACCCTTAACCTTAACCTTAACCTGAGGTTAATATTATGGTGAAGGTTAAGGTTACGGTTAAGGTTAAGATTAAGGGTTTGGTCAAGGTTAGGGTTAGGTTATAGTTAAGGTCAAGGTTAAGGTTAGGTTATAATTAAGGGTAAGGTTAAGGTTAAGTGTTAAGGTTAAGGTTAAGGTCAAGGTCAAGGTCAAGGTCAAGGTTAGGTAAAGGTTAATATAAGGTTAAGGGTAAGGTTAAGGTTAAGGTTAAGGGTAAGTTTAAGGGTAAGGTTAATGTTAAGGTTAAGGGTTTGGTCAAGGTTAGTGTTAGGTTATAGTGAAGGTTAAGGTTAGTTAAATGTAAATTCAAGGTTAAGGTTAGGTTAAGGTTAAGATTAGGTTAAGGGTAGAGTTAAGGTTAAGGTCAGGTTAAGGTTAAGGTTATAGTTAAGGTCAAGGTAAGATAAAGTTAAGGGTAAGGTTAAGGTTACGTGTTTAGTTAGGTTAAGGTTAAGGTTAAGCTTAAGCTTAAGATTAGGTTAAGTGTAAGGTTAATTTTAGGTTAAGCTTAAGGTTAAGGTTAGGGATACAGTTAGGGATATGTTATAGTTAAGGTCAAGGTTAAATTTAAGGGTTAGGAAACCCTTAACCTCAACCTTAACCTTAACCTTTACCCTAACCTTACCCTAACCTTACCCTTAACCTTAACCTTAACTATAACATAACCCTAACCTTTACCAAACCCTTAACCTTAATCTTAACGTCACTAAACTCGTAACCTTAACCTTAACCTTAAATATACCCATAAATTTAACCTTAACCTTAACCTGACTAAACCTGTAACCTTAACCTTAACCTTAACCTAAACTTAACCTTAACTTTACCCTTAACCTAGCCTTAACCTTAACCTTACCCTTACCTAACCTTAACCTTAACCTAACCGTAACCTTAACTTTACCTTTAACCTTAACATTAACCTTAACCTTAATCTTTACCTTACCTTAACCTTAACCATAACCTTAACATTAACCTTAACCTAAACCTTTACCCTAACCTTACCCTCAACCTTAACCTTGAACCAACCCTTAAACTTAACCTTAACCTAACCTTAACCTTGAACTTAACTATAACCTAACCCTAACCTTGACCAAACCCTTAACGTTAACCTTAACCTTAACCTTACCCTAACCGTAACCCTAACTTTACCCTTAACCTAACCTTAAATTTACCCTTAACGTTAACCTCTGTCTTAACCTTGACTTTACCCTTAACCTAACATTAAGTTAGGTTAATGTAAGGTTAAATTTATGGTTAGGTCAAGGTTAAGGTTAAGGTTAACGTTAACGTTAAGGATAAGTTAAGGTTAAGGGTAAGATAATGTTAAGGTTAAGGGTTTGGTTAAGGTTAGGGTTAGGTTATAGTTAAGGTTAAGGGTTTGGTCAAGGTCATGGTTAGGTTATAATTAAGGTCAAGGTTAAGGTTAAGTTAAGGTTAAGGTCAAGGTTAGGGTTAGGTTAAGGTTAAGGTGAAGGGTAGGTTAAGGGTAAATTCAAGGTTAAGGTTATGTTTATGGGAAGGTTAACGTTAAGGTTGAGGTAAAGGTAAGGTTAAGGTTAAGGATAAGTTAGGTTAAGGTTAAGGGTTTGGTCAAGGTTAGGGTTAGCTTATAGTTAAGTTCAAGGTTAAGGTTAGGTTAAGGTTAAGGTTAAGGTTAAGGTTAGTGTTGAGCTACATCTTTGTCCAAATGTTTACGATTTTTATCAAATAGATACATGATCACACCTAGTATGTTCATCATTGTTTATCCATTAAGTTGACGATTAAAGGCATTTAGAATTAAATTGTAAATTATTTTTATTAACTAATTTGAATAAGTGTTTGTGTAATAATATCGTTAATAAGTTAAGGAAATACTTGTGACTGGCACCTACCTGTGAGCCATGAAAATCATATTTTCTGGGTCACGCATAATCGTGACTTTTCCACAAACAATTATAGTGATTAAATCCATGAAGGAAAACCATCGCATTATACTTATTTTAATGCAAGTTAGGGATATGTAGGAAGCAAAAGCATTTAGATTTGATGGTGTTGCCTTTATGTCACGAGCAAGTGATATTACAGGTTTAGAAGATCTCTCGACGATGCCATGTGAAGCCAGGTCTAAATTTCAACATAGTATATCAAGTTCATGTTAATGCTGAAGGTGTTTTGTTAATTTCTACGACGAACCAACTGCAACACTGAATTTTTTGTCCTTGTTGTTAGCCATCTATAAATTATTTTATAACTCATGATGGCTAAATTAGTCTTTTAATTTTCAAGAAACAAATTTTTGTGAAAAATATGTGTTCTTGAAAGCTCACTGTGTTCATTATCTTCAAGAAACCATTTTGCTATAAAATTCACTCAAAGCCTCCAAGTTACCCTACCAAGACATAAAGAAAACTGTTTTCAAGCCCTTCTCCATTAGTTCATTTCATAAACTCCATTTCACACATCTTTTTTTTCATCCTCACAATCAATTTTCCCTTCATTTACCCTCATTTTCCCATAAAAACCCTTTAAACCTTATAAAAATTCCCTTATATTATTTAAATCACCCTTTTTATCCTATCGAAACCTTTAAAAAGTCTAGAAAACCCACTTTTTAGGCCTTTTTCCGACCCTTTTATAAAATTAGGCCTTAAGCCCTTTTCAGGCTTAAGCCCTCAACACTTTCTTCATATAACCTCATCCTCTGACCATTGGCTAAATCTCCGCTCATTTAACTTAGCCCCTGGTCATCCCCTTTTCCCACAAGAATATCTCCCTCGCCTCACCTCTAGCCCCTTTTCTTATATATTTCCTCCACGAATATGTTCCTCCCCTGATCAAATCATAGCCGTTGATCCCCTCTGATCCAACGGAGGTCATTCTCTCCCTCTCATCCTCCATCCCCCGACCATAACCCATTCATTCACCCCCCAAAAAAATGCTGACTGTGGATCACCTCAGATCCAACGGTCCACGTGAATCCCACCGATAAACATCCCCGCCAGCCCACCTTCTACTCTCCTCCCACCATACAATTCATTCCTACCATCTGTTCTCCACCTTTTCCTCCCTCCACGCACCTTTTTCGATCGGGATTAACCCACACCATTGATTTGGCTTCCCCAGATCCAACAACTCCTAATCGATATTGCACATATTTTGCCGACGGGGTTTAACTACCCATTTCAACGCGAAATAAGTTGTTTCGACTTAGACAGGTGTTACACAGCAATTTTTCACCGTCCCTGCAATTCCCCGTCCCGCACATTGGAGGGTTTATTCTGTGACCTGTGAGCAGTGACATGATCTGAAAACACTTTCATGGCATTCCCCTAGACATGGACTTTAATTCCCCTAAAGGCATCTCCTTGTGAAAAACCCTAAAAATAGCCTTTTCATCCTTGGCACGACTAGGCAGTGTTATACCCGTGCCAATGGGGGAAATGTTCTAAAGAGGGCATGCCAATTGGCACTCTGTCCCAAAATCGCACTCGTGCTAGGCTTCATATAGGGTGTTTTTTAAAAATAAATGGCGGAAGATTGACTTTAACCAACTCCTGAACTGGTCTCTAAATTGAGTTGGGACATTTGGCTCCAGATTTCCATGTAGAGGAAGTAGTTTGCCACCTCTCATGGAAGCTTCCTTGAGGATAGGGCCAATCCCATGATTGTAGGTATCCCAACTCCTCTTCCACCATCTATATAAGCTTGCCATTTCCCTTTGCAAGCTAGTCTCCAAGAGCCTTCAAAGCCTCAAGAATGTTGCAATAGTCCTCATAGTGCCAAATCAGTAGCAAGGAGATTGACAATCGAAGAGAGAGGCTTGTCCCCATTCCCAACAAGCTTTACCGAGATGTATTCCGCTGATGACCCACCGAAGGAAGATTCAGCGTCAAAGCCAGTATTTATTTTCCTTTGTATGAATTAATGATAAGTGACTATTGGTTATGGTTCCACTCGTATTTTTCATTATGATCATGATTTGTGTCTTCTCTAACTGATACATAATTGCATATATCAGGTTTTACGCTTGTGTTTGTCGTGTTTCTTGTGTGTGCAGGTGTTCCATCATGGCAAGCGAGAGGATTGTGATCTGCTTGAGCAAGGAAATGAGAACGTCATCTTCTCTACGAACAACAGCGTTGGACTCAAGGTAGGCCTTCTTCGCAAGTTGGTTTATTGTAATTAAGAACTTGCGCCATAGCTTGTTACGATTATTGCTAGACCTGATCTGGGCTAGTAGGGATCGCCTCTGTCCGCAGAGGGGATTTACCTCTACAACAAATTGGCGACTCCACTGGGGAGTTAGCTTGTTTTCTTCTTTATAAAATACAGACAGAGCCTGAAGTTAGCCAGATAGCCTTCGAAATGCTCTTTCTTTGCATTAGCGAAAGTAGATGAGTGCTGCTTCAGTCAATCTTCGGTTTAGTTTATGAACTGAACACTTGGATTATTGTCTTGTCTTTCAATCGATTCTTGAATTTTCCTGCTTGATCAGCTCTTTTGGCTAGCTCTTTTCATGAGTTTGGCTTTTTGTTTGAGCTTCAACATCACTGGTCTACATCTTGGATTGCTCTTTTTTAGTTTTACATAGAAAACCTGACTGGTGCGCTTATTAGCGTGACATTCGTGCCAATTGGCGCTAGTTTCCAATTTACTACTCGCGCCAATCCTGTTATGGCGCTAGTTTCATTCTGACAGTCGCACCAGTGCTATGGAGTGCTAGGGTTTTCTTAGTTTAGAGCTCTCTAAGCTTCATCTGGGATTTTGGTCTCATTTTTTCGACTGCCTGAGTGTTCTGGAGCCTTGTTTGACTGATTGCGACCTTCATCCCTTGGTTGTTTGCCCGTTTCTATCGATTTTACATATTAGCCCTAGGGCATCTAGGTACTACTGTGCGTCGAGCCTCCCTTGGGAGTTTTTGGTTTCTATCTGTTCAGTGAGCTTTGTGATTGCTTTTCTGCACCCATTTGATGGTTGTCTATCATTTTATTGCGTTATTTGAGTGATTGGCTCCTTCTTCATTAGAATTCCACCTTGTCTCGTTTTGGGCCTAGATCACATGGTTCATTTGAGTCTTTGGGTGTCTTTTGATTTGCGGGATTTTTTGGCGATTTGAGATCTAATTGTGTGCTTGAATTAAGTGAAATTTGATTGTTTTCCTCTTTTGATTTTTCTTCTCAAATTGCTTGTCTCATTAGTTTTCATTTTTTTAGTGCATTTTGCTCTTAAACATTGAAAATACAAAAACAAATCTCTTTTTCTTTGGATTAGTTAGTGTGAATTAAATCTTTTCGGTGTTATTAGTGATTAGTAACTTTGAAAGAAAGGCTTTTAGTCTCCATTAGCTGCATTAGAGATATCTTTGGTTGTTGTTTGGTCATTTTTTTATTGTGTGAAAAGCTCTTAACTATCTCGCAATTATCTTTCATTGAATGAAATGATATACTGTGGCATGTAGTGTGCATTTAGGTGATTTTGAGACATAACACTCGCTAGGGCCTAAAAACTGAAACATAATTGAAGATAAATATTAAAATTCATTCAATTTACACTAAGGCAGCATTGAAACATTAATGAAATATTTAGAGGTCTAGGCTAGAGACATGTTCCGACGTCTTTAAACCTAGTAGCTATCGTTCGGCTCTTGGCTTTAGACAACACTAGTACGGACTTGTGCTCCTCCGTACCATCACGTATATAAAGGGAGACCCCACTAGGTTTCTATCCTTTATCCATAGGAAGTTGAGTCTGCCGCCCTATACCCGTGATACACTAGAAAAAACATTCGGGGAGATTGTCTGCACGTACATCAAGTCCTTGGTTGATTTCTCTTTCATTTTCAAACCAAGGTGTATATTGCAGTTCACGGTTATTTGGTACACCCTTTGTGTAGCATTCCTGAGCAGTCATTTTGATCTTATCTTACTCTTTAAATTTGAAAAGATCACCAAGCACTTGTCCTTCCACGCTTGCTTCAAATCTTAAAGAGATAGAGTCATCTTTCATCCATTTCTCGACTCTTAAAACATGAAACGGTGAAGTTTCTAAGTTTCAATGTCGTAAAATAAATCACTCACGATCACACGACCTATTAGATTTTGCTTGTTGGTAGTTTGATTGTGTGCCTTGAGTCTTTTTAGCCTATGTGTTGTGTTTTATCTTTTCCTTTCGTCATTACTGTCACAGTGGTGGAACCTTCAGTTTCGTCTACTGGTAGTCCATATACCGACGATTCATCAGAGGTCTCGCAATCCTCTGCTAAACCACAACAGCCCATCGATTCTGAGTTTCCTGACGGGGGACCAATTCTGTCTGAGCTTCCCTTTGGAGGAAAATTTGAGTTCAATTGGCCCTTTTCTGACCCTTGGTCTGGATTTTGAGTAGGGGAACATTTCCCTCCTCTTACATCGGGTTCACCTTTTTTAGCTGCTGTTATTCCTCCTAGTCCTCATTGTCTGTTACGAGATATAGTGGCAGGTTCAAATATGAGTGAATCCAACCATTCTCCTAGTGAGGAAATCCCCACGTCTGCTGAATATTACTAGTTATTCACAGAAGACAACCCCAAATCATCTGTTATGTCTTCACCCGGTCCCTCACTACCAGTAGGGTATAGATCCTTAGGTCAGATTATCACCGCCATTGCCTCTATGGGGGCATCAGTTCCTTCTACAATGCCGGTTATTCCTTCATTGGGGACGTCTCCTAGGACACCCATCACGTCATCACCTTAGGTCACTTCTGTACCGGTCAAGCCCACTGTCTGTGTGGCCGAATCTACACCCGTTGTTACCACTCAGTCCGTAAGGACCACATCGCTTCCCAAAGACGTCTATATAGCTTCTGCTATGCCAGAGAACATTTATCCCGAGGAATATCGATTGTACCTACAAAAATCGAACCTCGAGGTCGGACAATCCTCTCAAGATCCCAATCGCTCATATTTTTTGCACTATGCATAGGATGGTACACCCGTGTACGTTTTTCCATATCAGTACAATGAGTACATGAATCCTTTACATTTACCCACTCCTGAGGCTCAACTTCATGCTCAGGGTTTACTGTATAACCAAGCTAGGCAGTCTTATAACCCTCAAGGACAACCTTTTCAAGGCCAACCTTCGGGCCAGCCTGGCTATCCTTATGACTCGAAAGGTTACCTTGCGGGCTAGTAGGGGCCATTATACAGTCCGCAAGGACAGTATTACAACCCTTAAGGTAAACTCATGCAGCCTCTTCCTGGAGTCCAACCGGGGCAACCTCAAGGACTCACAGGTCAACCGGGGTACCAACTCGGGCCGGTATATAGTCCTGGGAGGCAAGTCCAACCTTCCCAACCCATGCAACCGCAGTATCCTCTTGGTCCAAACATTGCACATCAGCTAGGATCATCTTATGGTATTGCTGCAGGTCAAACTGGTTACCAGCCACCACCTGGCTCCATTCCACCACCAGGCCAACCAGCCCATCCGGCACAACCTGGTGCTCCACAACAACTAGGTCAACCTGCGCAACCGGCACAACCTATTCACCCGGGGCAACCTGTTCAACTAGTTCAGCCCGTTCAGCTAGGCCAACCCGTTTAACCAGGCCAGCCTGCACATCCTGTCAACCCTGCTCAACATCCAATTTACTCGATGCCACAATCGAATCAACCAGTACATCCTAATTATCGCCCTCAGCAGGGTCCCAGCTATCAACAGCTCGCTCGATTCTCACGGTCAATCTCGACTGACTTATAATCTACCCCAAGGTTCCCATTATTACACTCAAAAACCTGGCTACACCTATACTCAACAACCAAATCCATAGACTGCTCAAACGAGGCCTACATATAATCAGGGTCCATACTCTGGTTATCAAGCCCCGTACACTGGTTACCGGCAACCGAATCAGACTGGTTATACACCCTATACCCCCTATGGTCAGAATCCTTTAGGACAGTACCCATGGGGGCAAGGATACACTCAACTAGCATGGAGTATAGGTACAGGTCCTTATTAGGGGCCTGGCATGCCGTTTAGTCCACAATTTCCATTCTTGGCTACCTTGGAGTTACCGGACGTTTCTAAATTAACCAATGATCTGATTCTTCATAATCCGTATTGGCCTCCAGTTCCGACCAAGGTACCCGATGACTGCCCTAAGTTTGAAGGTAAAGCTGGTGAAGACCCCCAAGCTCATGTAATGACCTACCATTTGTGGTTTTTGTCTAATTCTTGGGTCGATGATTCAATTTGTGTACGTCTCTTCCAGCGCACTCTTACCGATGTTGCCACTAAGTGGTATATTTAACTACCCCGTGGCATCTTTCAGGATTTCAATACTTTAGCAATGGCTTTTCTCACCCACTTTCAGTTACCAGTTCGCTATGAAGCCGGGACACATCTCCTGACTTCCTTGAAGCAGGATAAATCCACCCACATATCCGATCATATTCATGAGTGGCGACGTCGTCGTAGGCTGATCAAGTTTGATATACCTGATCAACTACTAACTAATTGGTTCACCACGTCCTTCATTAACAAAATCGCTCAAGATATTGCTATGGGGGCATGTGTGACTGAGGAACAGGCCGTTGCGCATGCCCAATATCTTGATCTAGTATACTCTCAGTCCAGCACGCTGTATGATATTTTGACTAATACTCCATGCCCAGGAAGCTCTAAGGCTCCACCTACCCTGGCGATGGATGGTGTTATTGGTTCTGTGTATCAAAATTCTTGGAAATCTTCAAATGGGAAGCAGAAGTCTAATTCTTCCAATAATTTTTCTCTCCCCGCTCCTCCAGATTCTGGCAAAACTATGGAGGTCAACACCGTTCAGGATAATTCTACATAAAAAGCCTCCAAAGGAAAAAATAAGGCCGAAGGAAAATCCAAACCCGACACCCCAAAGTCAGAGTCTTCTAAACCTTGTACTGATGACGGTTCCCAATATAAACTAAAGTACCACTGCCTTATCTGTGAAGGATATCATTATACCAAAGATTTTCCTCGATGATTTGAAATTAGTCAACTTCTCAAAGGCTCCAAAGGGACTCCAGCAGTTCTTAAAGAACCGTTCCCATCTCAGCAAACCCAGATGGTTGAACAGCCTTCACCATCTGCACCATTTGGGTCCCAGGTCTTTATGATGAATGGTGTTGCACCTGTCTCAATTGCAACATGTTAAAAGGATTATTCCGGATCGCATCAGGCAGCTGGAAAGGAAGTTGTGGATGGCCCACCTGCTCCTCCTGTCTCCGGTCCTTTGGAAATTGAGAAGCCTACAGCTGAACCTGTTGTGAGGCCACCTTCTAAAGGTGTTCTGCGAAGATCTTCCTACAACCCAAATGCTCATGCCACTCATCACTACAGTATTGTTGAGGATTTGGCACATGCACCTTCTGCCATGTCTACATTGGAAGTTCTTCAAATTTTCCCACCGCAGCGGAAAGCTTTGTTGTCTACGATCGGTGGAATCGATCCCACCGATTCTAGTATCCTCCCCTTCGACTTAGAAAATTTTACCCCCCGAATTCCACATCAAATCACTCTTGTTATTCAAGTCGGGATCAATAGTCTTAACATCCATAGGGACATTGCGGATGAAGGTGCTTCTAGGTGATTGGCTCTCTAGCACTTTCATCATCTCCCAATGCCTTAGAGGCATTCGATGGTAGGGAATCCAAACCCCTGGGTGTTCTCGAGAGTTCTTCGATTACGTTACAAGGGAAGACAGTCAATGTAGAAGTAGAAGTAGTTGACTCCAAACATAACTACAATATTCTTCTCGTCCGCAGTTGGACTCACGCCATGTTATGCATGTCGTCCACCCTCTTTCGGCTTTTGAAGTTCCCTCATGAGGGAAAGATTGTTACTATGGATCATTTCTTTCTTCACCTCCACCTCTGAGAACAACGTTCCTTAAGTGGATAAGATCCCCAATCCCCCTGATAGTGTAGGACCCGGTCTCTTCAAGGACCCCGTGCTCATGGGTATTTTTCCCGCGCCACCACCATACACCGTTCAAGTTAATATGGTCTCTAGGTCTGACGACCCATGGATCATCCCTTCGCCTGAACAGGTGATCGATTTTGGAGAATCAATGCCCTTAACTCCAGTAGAGATTAATTACTGTGAAATTGTCGCCGCATCCGATCCTCCTCCCTCTTGACATGCTCCCTTGAGCATGGCTTTAGATTTTTACTCTCAATCCCCCTGGCTTGGCGAGGCCAACTCGCGTGATCCTCTTAAAGAGATTTTCCCTTCTGACTAAGCCATTGTTGAAACAATGTCTCTTGATGAGCTGCCTTGGAGCGATGGACATCATCATTCCTCCTTCATGCCCATCCTGGGGGAAATGTCTGATTGTCTAGAGCATGATGTATCTGGTTATTCCCCCTCCTGAGTCTCCTCCATTGAGCTCACTGGAGCACAGTTCCTCTTCTTGTGTCAAGCTCCTAAAACAATGAAAGAAGTTGCTACGAGGACAATTCTTTTAAGTGTGTCAACCTCGTTAAAATAATGAAACACGAGCCTGTTCAATTCGATTTTTGATAGATTTAGTTCAAATCTCTTATGTTTTCAACCTTCACTCCATTTCCTATGGACTGAATCTTGGGGGGAATGTACCTCAAATTGAGACACCATGCTGGGGACATGCCCGTCTTCTTCAAACATAGTTTGTGTTTTAAGCTTGCATAAAAATAAAACTCATTTCCAAGCATATTTTGCATGTGTGTTTTCATGTGTGCTTTTAAGCTTGCATAAAAATATAATCTATTATTAGATACATTATGTGAACTTTTTCATTGGGTCATTTGTTATGCAACTGATGCATCAATATAACATTGTATTAGTCATTTGCATAGCATATAAAAACATCATCACATGTAAAGAGATCCATCCAGAAATAGGTATATATATATATATATATATATATATATATATATATATATATATATATATATATATATATATATATATATATATATATATGTTTACATAGTGTGCATCGCATAAAATCAAAAAATATACATGTTCGTCTTAATACAGCCGGAGACGACATGTATCTCAAAAAATATGCAAGAAAAGTCCTAGATGTATAATATGCGTGGTGCTCGTGGTAATAAGCCACCGCGTGCACTAAGCGTCTCAGTAGTCGGTGGAGGAGAGTAGGCACCCCCACAGTGTGTCCTTGGTATGCTAGCAGAACATCTGCTAGCCGTGCATAGTTCAAGATCCCCCGAGCAATGCCCTCTAGGTTCTGGATCAGTTCGCCCCCTTCGCCACCCTCAGCCTGAGGGTCATGTGCGACATGGGTTCTCCGCGCAATGGGCGACATGCCCATGGGCCTCTCTGGGCCAACATCTGCATACACATAAAATTGTTATTAGAACATACATGTATTACCAAAAAAATCATAAATACATAAAAAATCAAAAAAGAGTATCATACCCAACTCCTCATCCCAATCCTCCCCCTCTGGGAGCGGAAGATTGGGATCTCCGGTGAAATCGGTCCCAGCATAGGGCCAATCCTCGACCATGATCAGTTGTCGCTGTAACCACCCAAAGAACTCAGGCCTCCAAGACATATGTTGGCCTCCTCCTGATATGGGCATAAGAGCTACCCAGCGAGCCATCCTCGGCTCTCTCGGTATCGGCTTGGCAACTATGGCCGCTTGGCCCTGGAAAATGGGTAGTCGTTCCAGGATGAACGACACCAAAATGGAACTGTAGCCAAGCTACTTTATTTTGAATTTCTTGCATCTTGTCAGTTGCCTCTTGATATTGCTCGTCACTGTAGTAGCCAAATTGAACAATGTGGGGTTCATACACTCGGAGGCTAGTATGAGTTGGGCTTTGGTCACCTCATGCGGTGCTTGCGATCCTACAACCCACGTAACGGTGTGTAGCACTACTCTGAGTGCTAGATCACAGACAGTGTGGATGTCCACCTTCCCGCTTCCCGATCCGGTCCGTGCCCTTGGGCACACCCTCGCCATTACTTGTTCCATATTTTCTCCGGAAGGTCTGCTGCCTGTCAAAATGGGTACTGGGCCTCTGCGCGATAGCCCGGTTATGAAATACACATCAGAAACCTCAAGTTCCAATACTTTGTCCCGAATTTTAAAAACTTCCTCATTTTCATCCCATATGCTGACCAAGTACTGTAGTAGCTCAGGTTGAGCTCGTAAACATGGAGTAAGGAAGAATTTTTTGAGTCCACAGTTCCTTAGTGCATTCATACAGGCTTCGTTTTCCATAGCCATTTCATCTTCCTCCCCATGTTCCCTCTCCTTCCATTCGATAACCATTGTGTTCATATATCTGCATCAACACAATAAAAAATGATTTGTTAGATCTCTGGTGCATTTGAAAATCCACATGGGTAGCTCACATTTTGAAAATTTTAAGTGGAAAATTGAGTTGCGCCATTGGCATGACCCCTTTGTGAAGAAATTTCCATTGGCGCGGGTTCGTGCCTGATACCCGCGCCAATGGAGCGAGCCCTAAAATTTTAAAAGGGTCCCTCGAGAAGTCTAATGCACAATGAAAACTCATAAAAGATGGATTAAAAAGGAGCTTAAGGGAGTGCCTTTTACCTGGAACAGACAAGGAGCTGAATGAAATCCTAGATCAGTCGCAATCACCGCCACAAGTTTTCACACAAACAGACCACTGTTGCTCTCCAAGTGAGGTAAAAAGTAAAAGTAAATTTGTTTTACCATTTGAAGCCTATTAATAACTTTTAAAGTCAAAAATTAGGTTTTAAATTTCATTTTTTTCAATATTTTGATATATTTTGTCGAAAAATGGATTTTACACTTGCTTTTATGTGCAGCGACAAGTTTTTACGCAACTTGGATAGTGATACGAGTTGTATTTTATACTTTTTCGGACTCGGTAAAAACACGAAAAAGTCATTTTGGAGTCATCTTTCAGCTCTTTTCTGACTCTCTAAACATGAAAAGATTGCCAAGTCCCTTGTCGTTTTGATCTCGTTAAAGTGGTTACGAAATGACATATACCCAGTATACGTTTACCCCTTTTTTGAGCTGGGATAGATTATTTACGAAAAAGGAATACCCTAGCCTATCATGATTAGGAGGTTTCCTCAGACATAGTTTTCTACCTTTTCAGATTTGAGGAACTATCTACCAAAAGGGACTATTGGAGTTTAATTTTCTGATGTCTTTTCAGACTCTCTAAACATGAAAAGATGCCGAGTTATTCCTTTGTGAGACTCGTTAAACCTTGATGACATTGGATTCAGTCGTAATGACGATATTTGAGTTTCTCCTTCCTAGGGCTTGTTAAATGTACTAGGATGGATTCGCCCGAAGGATGGACTTATATCACAAGCATATGTTATCCCTTTCAATCTTGTTTTCAAAAATAATTTGGGTACTTGCCAGAAATGGTGGGGAAAAATGGAACCAACATCATTGTCGTGTCGGCAGTATGTCGCTCTTGAACATGGCACTTGTTTGCATTCGTGTTAGGTTGGGGACATCTCATCTCATTTTCCACTTGTCTACATGGGTTTGGGTGATCCCTTTTGGCCTCTCATCTTCTCTTTTCCTTGCCATCATGGCCTCTGATCTTTTGATGTCAAATACTGCCAAACTCACTGTCGTGCCGCCGATATGTTCAAGAGAAGTTGACCTCTGCAAGTTTCAACCTTCCTCTGATTCTCATCTGATCCTGATTCACAAAGACATTATGTTCCTCTGTCTCACATCGATGATGTGGGAAACACTATGGCCCACCTTCGATTAAGGTCACTTCCTGTCGACTTCAATTCATTATCCAGGAAGCTGATCTAGAGACTCCCTTCTGGTACCTTGGAGCCTGCATGCCTCAATGGCAGGTTCTTCACGTTCGATGTGAGGTTTTCATCATTGGCCTCCGATCAAGTGATTCTACGGGTGTTCGACGCCATCTCACTGATTCACATGCCATAGATTGTACCTGTAGTACCTTGAGGGCCATTGTCATTATTGATGGTACCTCTCACGTCTGTTAATAGATTTCATCATTGGCCGATAATTAGGTGATGTTCTCGCATGTTCGAATTCAGCTCACTTATTCGCATGCTTGAACCTGTACTTTGTTCAAGTCGAGATGGAGCGCAAGACCCTGGATTTCATCTGTTTAGAATCCAGGCTACGATTTTGTGGATTATTATGATTAGTTATATGACTCACTGATTAGATGGCTGCGACCATACCTGAGTCTATTTATCGATCCTCACTCAATGGCTATGTCCATACCTTGGATTTGGATTATTGTATACTTTGTTATGGATGGCTACGCCCATACCACATATATGTCATGTATTTGAGATATCAGTTGTACTTCTCTACGCAGGTTTTCCAATGGTAGTGTTTTCAATTGGACACGTTCTCGTAAAGCATTTCACCCCTCTCTCTCTTTCGAGCCTCATGCTTTAGGGGGCATCTTTTACACAAAAATTTCTCACCGTCACTGCAATTCCCTGTCCCACACATTGGAGGTCTTATTCCATGACCTGTGAGCAGTGACATGATCTGAAAACACTTTCATGGCATCCCCCTAGACATGGACTTTCATTCCCCTGAAGACATCTCCTTGTGAAAAACCCTAAAAATAGCCTTTTCATCCTTGGCGCGACTAGCCAGTGTTATACCTGTGCCAATGGGGAAAATGTTCTAAAGAGGGCGTGCCAATTGGTGCTTTGTCTTAGAGTTGCACTCGTGCCAGGCTTAATAAAGGGTGTTTTTTAAAAATAAATGGCGGAAGATTGACTTTAACCAACTCCTGAACTAGTCTCTAAATTGAGTTTGGATGTTTGGCTCCGGATTTCCATGTAGAGGAAGTAGTTTTCCACCTCTCATGGAAGCTTCCTTGAGGATAGGGCCAATCCCATGATTGTAGGGATCCCAACTCCTCTTCCACCATCTCTATAAGCTTGCCATTTCCCTTTGCAAGCTAGTCTCCAAGAGCCTTCAAAGCCTAGAGAATGTTGTAATAGTCCTCATAGTGCCAAATCAGTAGCAAGGAGATTGACAATCGAAGAGAGAGGATTGTCCCCATTCCTGACAAGCTTTACAGAGACATATTCCGCTGACGACCCACCGAAGGAAGATTCAGCGTCAGAGCCAGGTTGTATTTTCCTTTGTATGAATTAATGATAAGCGACTATTGGTTATGGTTCCACTCATATTGTTCATTATGATCATGATTTGTGTCTTCTCTGATTGATACATAATTTCAAATATCGGGTTTTACGCTTGTGTTTGTCGTGTTTCTTGTGTGTGGAGGTGTTCAATTGCGGCAAGTGAGAGGATTTTGATCTGCTGTAGCAAGGAAACAGGAACATCATCTTCTCTACGAACAACAGTGTTTGACTCGAGGTAGGCCTTCTTCGCAAGTTGGTTTATTGTAATTAGGAACTTGCACCATAGCGTGTTACGATTGTTGCTAGACCCGATCTGGGCTAGTAGGGATCGCCTCTGTCTGTAGAGGGGATTTACCTCTACAAGAACAAGTGTCATTGCCTGAGCAGTATCACGTCCATTCAAGCCAATATCGTTTGTTTCTCAACCCTCACACAAAAACTGCTCGGTTTTCCCATAAAACCACCTTTTACCATTTTCGTGCCATTATTCAAATTTCGCCCTGGTTTCTTCTAGTTTTTCATAACGAAACCCCTCCTTGCAACATCCCTTTCCTCTACATTTCTCCATAACCCCTCATTGAACCTTTGCTAGCAGTCAAATCCACAAACACAGGTTTTAATATAACTGTTTTATGTTTAAGTTGCAGGTTTTAATGCCAGCCATATGGATCGGCCCTTCCATAAAAAATTAAGTTGCAAAGAGCTTTAGGATGATGATCCTTGGCTCCAAAGAATGTAGAATGGGTGATTGTAGGTCTAAAGTTCAAATCAATCAGCACCTCATGAACACTGGTTGCGTGATGGGACCCTACAGTGTATCAAATCCACTTGTACACAGAAACATCAACAGATAGTGAAGATCAAAGTTAAAGTGAATATTACAAATAAAACACAGTTTAAAGATAAAAGAATTAAAGTAAAAAACAAATCAACAAGAATGAGTTATTTGAATGAAAAATCACTGAAGAAATTACTTCTCCAAAGACCAAAATTTCCACCTACAGGCCTAATTTACCTCAAAAGAGACATAAAGTTACTCCAAGTCAGAGATATTTCCAAATGACATCCCAGAAGTTATTGCTAGCCTACCTAAAAAGGCCTAAAAGTCAACAAAAGCCACTAAGTAGTTCAAAAAGTTAATGTAACGTAGAGTTAGACTTAAATACATTTTGCCTTAGGCCTCGCATGGTCTCAAAGGTCAAAAACATTACACTCTGTCATTTATGAACCATTAGAAACCATTTCTTTCACTCCACCTCCTCATTTATCTATAAATACTGTATGAGGAGTTCATTGTTATTGTTGGTTAGATTATAATTGAAGTGTACGATAGTTGCTAAAGCTGTTGAAGAGTTGTTGAGTAGTTGGAGAATGCTAGGCTGAGAAGAGGAGTTTTTAGCTGTAAAGACCTATTGGATTTGATGTATGTAACTGGTTTGAACATCAATAATAAAATCTGATTCATGGGATCCTGTTCTATGTTAATGGTGATGTTTTTCTCACTTTTTTTTGTCTTTCTTTGTGTTCTACATACTGCCTATTTTCTCTAATAAAGAATAGAAAATTTAGAGTAGGATTTATTTTCAATGTACCTTATTTCTGTTTGAAAGCTTTATCTATATGTTTTCTTTTGCTAAGGTTTGATTGAAGGATTCTTAATTTCCCTTCAATTTTATCCAGATTGTTGGTTTTGAGAATGATTCAATAGAGTATAAGTAGTGAATAAATGTTGGTGAGCCCATGTCTTTCTGTTAACAACTTGAGATATTGTTTTTGAATGTGATTTTCAAGGTTTGCTAAGTAGAGTTAACCTAGGGAAGTCTATGGTTCACCCTGTCCTCTGGCTATTCTTTAACATTTTCCTTGAAAGATCCCTTGAGAGTATGCCAAAAGGAGGCTAGATTCACAGTTTCTGTCTAATATTAGGCTATTTTCCTTATTTTATTATATGTTTTCTCCTTTCTGAAAGTAGTCTTAAGATTACTGGATTATTGTTTGAAAAGTGTGCTTTAACAAAATTCTGCCCAAAGAGGTCCATGGTTTGCCCTATCATTTGGCTTGCTTCAAACAGTTACTTTGAAAGGCTTTTCTTGTTTTAGTGAAGTTAATAGATGCTCAATTGGTTGTTAGCTTTGATTCTTTCACAAAATTTTAATGTTTCATATCACAATTCAATCTAAAAGATGCTTTGATATAGATGAATTTCCCTATGGAAACCCTTGAAGAATATTTGTACAATTAAATCCTTTTGTGACTCCATAGCCCAATGGGTTAATACTGTTTCATGACCTATCTTTTTAGCCGAAACATTCTTCAATATTCTCTCACTTTCACCCTTCAGTTGACCTCTTCATTCAATGATATCCATCCCAACCAAACAAACAAACAAGTTCCTGAGAGCTTCATAACTAGCCTAATATCATAAACAAAGCATGAATATATATCCTTTGAAAACACTTAATATAGATATCCCTCTCTAAATCTAGGAAGGCCAGGTCCTAGGATTCCAAAGTGGTTCTGATGTGCCCCCATGCAACATTTATTCTTTCCATTATTCTAAATCACAGGGAGCTCAACATAGTGGCAACCATACTGGGGAAGATACTGAGTAATAGATAATTTCACAAATCATGAAACCTCTTTCTTAAAAATTAAACAAGTGTCAACCAAGAAGCATGATCGATTGTTTATGGTGGACAACAACCAAACCTTCAAAACAAGTAAAAATCTTCCACCTGGCGACTCCACAACTCTCAAAAGACCTAATTACTCCACTGGTAGAAGACTCTAAACTGGTTGAAAATATACAGTTTCCTCTCTTTTTTATATAAACATGGATTCAAGTATAGACAGAGAAGAAAAACTAGACACAGTATTGGACATAATTCGAAAAATGATGTATATACTTGATAAGAGGCAGGAAAGGTATGAGGCTGATACAGATGTTGATTATCCAGAGAAACCTATGCCTTCTCCTGATCAAAAACAAACTCAACCACTGCAAGATAAAAGCAAAAAACAAGATATGAATGATGAGCAAGATTACAAAGAGAACAATGAAGAATATTGTCAAGAAGGTATTGGTTTCCTACCTATACCTTGTGTTTTACTGTTAAAAGAACTTTATGAACAAGTTACAGATAGAAACAAGGAGCAGTGCCTTGACGAAAAAATCAGCCATCTTGAACTCACAAAATTTGAAATAGGAGAAGAGACAACACAACTAAAGTCTCTGCCTTTATGTTATAACTCATTTTAGATTATAAAAGGAGAATGGCATCCTAACAATCCGTTAAAAACAACTCATGAATCTCATTTTCAAATTAACTATCACAAGGATCGAGAAGAGTTGTTTGAGAGTGAAAAAGATCAGGAAATAGAAGAAAATCCTCAAGATCCAACTGAAAGCACAAGTATTTATTCACCATCCCTTCTAGGTGAGGCCCGAGAATACATCTAGCCTCAAAATCAGCCTACACAAGAGAAATAGGACTACTATACTTCTGTCACAAGAAAAAGAAAAATACCTCCTCTGTTGACTGAAGAAGAAGGCTTGGAGGTTGGCCTAATGAGATTTTTTATACTAAATGAGATTGTTTATACTAATGATTTTCCAAACTTTGATCAGTCTGATGACGATGATGAGCTCCAAAATGAAACTAATCATGCAGGGCAACTAGCAGTTGATTGGTGTCATGAATTTCACTATCAGCAGCTTGAAAGAAAAAATCAACCAATGCAGCTCATTAGAAATAGCTTTCACATAATTGGGAATCCAAAATCTATCAGTTGTGATGTTGAGGTTGAAAAGAATGAGAAACTTCTTGAGCAAGTTGAAGATAAAGAGCCCTCCCCTGAAAAGGTGGAAGTAATTAAAAATACCCTTGCTCAAGAACATGGTGACCTCTTCACAGAGTTCAGTCTACTAAATCAGAACATACCACGACTGCAAGAGGACAACACTGCAATATATGATGAGTCCTCCAATTCAGATAATAATGAAGATGAGGAAGAGTTTCTTTCTCAAAAGAATCTTAATCTTTATTCAGTAGAGGAAAGAGTAATCCTAGTTGAAACTTATCTTTCAAAAACTTATAACCAGGTATTATTTCAAGATCATTGTGCTGATTTACTGAAGGAATCTAAAGAGGGAGTAAAACTTGTTAAGAGCAGTTTGTTACAAATAACAAGAAACATTTTGAGCACTGCTGCTAAGAAACAAGTGATATGGGATAGGCCCTTTGGTTTGTCTAATCATGGAATCATATGATTGATTGGATGTATTGGAAAAGATAATTTACCAACTAAATATGTAATCCCCAAGTTAGATTAGGTTAGATAGGAATGAAAATAAGCTCACCATTTGTGCATTTAGTTAGTTTTTATTTAATTGTTTTGAAAGAAAAATACAAAAATACAAAAACAAAGGAAAACAGAGAAAAGAGGGTAGATTAAAAAGAAAAGGTAGAGCCCCATACCAAAAAAGAGAAAAATCTAAAAGTGTGCAAGTCCAAATGCCACCACTATGAGAAGGAACTATTATTAAGTCATACAACCTAATCATGACTGAATAAATTTGAATTTATGTTGATATGTTAGTGTGAAGAAGATTTTCCAAACAGTGTAATCTTGGCTTATCAGTAGAATAGATTAGAATAGAAGGAGATGTTTCTAAAAAGCTCAAAATATGAACCAAGAAAAGAAAAGAGAAATGGCTCCAAAAATATCAAAACTTGAGCCAAAGAAGGAAAGAAGGATGCTTAGAAAATTTCAGATCTTAATCCTTCGCAATTTTTGTTTTAAATTTTTGCAAATAAAGTCTATGTGCAGCTTGTATATAATTCCATAGCCCCATAGCAAATCAGACTATCTAATCCTGATTTGACTATGTTTTAAATTTCCTGTTTTAGAAAATAGAGAATAGAATTTGTCAAACAATCTAATCTTGACACATAGATAGTTAGGTAGAGAAACAATCAGTTCAACTGTCTAATCTGAACTCATGGAAGAAATAAGGGTAGAAATAGAATAGTTTCTTGCTTTCAAATAAAAGAATAAAATGATGTTGAAAGGGTTTGCAAGTCCAAGTGCACCCATTGAAGAAATTTTTTTAGGAAAAGTAGGATGTGTAGGTAGAAGATTGAGAGAAAATCATTTGATTATGATAAACATTGATCATCTTTTAAAGCAGCATGGTCAAAGAAAAGAAAATTTTCAAAGTGCAGCAAAATACAAGTCTCTGGTCTACTTTCCAGAGATTGGTCTCTGAGGTTCTTGACACCTCCAAGGAGCTGCCCTCCCCAAGTGTAGCCACTATTAGCCATCTATAAATTATGTTATACCTCATGATGGATAAATTAGTCTTTCAGTTTTCAGGAAACAAATTTTTCTAAAAAATTTGTGAGTTCTTGAAACCTCACTATGTTCATTATCTTTTGTTAGCCACCTATGAAATTTTTTATACCGAAAGGTGTCTAAATCATTTTTTGGAGCCTTCAAGGAACAAATTTTATTGCAAAAAAGTGTTATCTCTTGAAGACTCTTGAATGCCTCATGCCTCTGTCCAAAATCTTCCCTACTGTGCCCATGTTACACTCTGGAATTATACTGATTTCATGAGAAGAAAATGCTACAAAATCACCCTTTTTCCCTTTCCTCACTTGAAAAACTAACCTCCATTTTTCTCCCCTTTCCTCCATAAAACTCCTCCAACCGCTGGTTGATGTCATCCAACGGCCACGCTCCTCCCCACACCCTCTTAAGTCATAAAACCAAATAACGCAGGATTTTGTAATATAGTGTTGTATTGTGCAGGTGTTTGAATGAAATTCCATTTTATGAGTTAGATTCTATACTTCATGATTGGCTATCGATCACTGGAAGGATTGATAGTGCTCCAGTATGGTATTGTAATGTTGTTGCCCGTAGGAGCTGCGAACCTTGTCCAAAGGAAGAAACCCACTTATAGAAGAAATAAATTGGGAATGAGTTAATGAAGCCATAGTTCCGATGTTTGAACCTGGATTTTAATGGACTGAAGTGAATAGGAAGCAGGGTGTTAACGCTGGTTTAACCTACAGTCACTTACTGTTCAAAAGCAAGAAGCAGTTTTGATCTCACCACTTTTGGTACAGAAAGGAAACCACTCAATAGCAAGCGATCTTATGAAAAGACACCACGTTGATGAGACAAGACTGCCTCAATGCTCCCTCATCACACATTAAATATTGAATGTGGGCTCAACGCTATATTGATGTACGCCGTCCGATCTGAGGCTGGCTCATCGAATGGTGATCGAACTTAAAGGAGCTTGGGGGATAAACTAAGGTATGGCGTGATCCATGGCCGACAATCAATCGCCATGGCCCCCATGGCCACGACAACAGTCAGTAGTCCCACAAAACTGGTGGTCTCCAACGCCTAGTCAGCATACATGTCATCACACACATGGCAGCAAATGATTAGAGCGGGTCTAGTTTGGTTGCTCGCATAGTCATGAAATCCGGACCCGATAAGCTTTATAGGGTGGATTTCATAAAAATTTCGGGCCACAAACACCTTGATGTTAGCAGGCCCCAAAATGGATCCGATAAGCTTTATAGGGCAGATTTCATAAAAATTTTGGGTCACAAACACCCTGACGTTAGTGGGCCCCTTTTGTAACCTGAAATGGTTTATGCAGTTTGGTTTTATCGGGAGTTTTTAAGTCCAGGGTATGTTATTTGATAAAGGGTGATTAAATGGTTTTTCCATTATACTAAAGAAAAAGCCGAAGGCTGGGAGTTTCGATTCCCACGCCTTTGATTTATTAAAAGGAAGCCACCCATGTGTTCAATTTCCACATCTCGTCAATGCTTCATGAGCATTGATGCCTCACGAGCCCTGCACAACGCTGCACATCAACCAAGCATAGTAAATAAATCACAAACAAAGAGTATCAGTGTCGAAGACAAAACATACCAGAACAAGATATTGAAGACAGATCTGTGGGGATTACGGCTAAGATTGATTATCAAAAGCCTAATTCTCCCAATTAAGACACAGTTAAAGGAAAAACATAAGTGTTTTATCAAATAGGAAAGCCTCCACTGCCACAACAGAGGAAAATTGATTCCTCTTGGCTACCACAAAGCCACCTGTGCCTCAAGGCATTCAAACACATGCCAGAGTTATTGATCAAAAGAACATTTTCCAGCTCAACGCAGCTAGAGAAGTTAATTCTAAAAAATAAACTTAATGACAAAATATCAACAAAGTTACTTTAATATAACACAGAGCCTCAAAAGTCAATAAGAGCTCCCACCAAGCTTGATCTTAAATGAAAAACATTAATACAGTCAGAAACATTTGTAAACTTATTCATTGAGCCCCCAAAGGCCGAGAATCCATTAAGACTGTATTAATTATCTTTGGAGATCTTTATTAGATCTCACCTCCTCATTCTTCTATAAATACTACTGGAGAAGATGAGAAAAAGGTTGGTTGCTTAACTTTGAAATATAGTTGAGCTTGAGACTTCTACTTGTAAATAGTGTTCACTGGCTCTTGGAGCTCTGTTTGTGATAGATAAGTTAGTCTAGGAAGTGTAGATGATTGTTAAGCTAGAGCGTTGGACTTAAAGCTGTAACTGGTTTGGAGCATCAATACAAGCTGATTTATGGGATCTTGATCTATGTCGACGATGATGTTATTTCTTATTGTGAATTGTTGTTTTATTTATGTTTTCATTGCGTTCCTCTTCTCTTATAAAGAACAACATGCATAGAGTTAGGACCTACCGTATATCAGTACCCTTCTCTGATTGAAAATATTTATATATATGTTTTCTTCCAATTCGTTTTATTTAGGAATGATTTAATTCAATTCTAAGCATAGGAATGTTGGTGTTCCCTCATCCTATTTCCTTAGCTAATTGTTATTCTTAAATTTTATTTTCAGTATATGTTAAGTAGAGATGAACTAAGGAAGATATGGTGTGCCCTGGTCCTAGTTTTATCCCCAAATACTGTCTGAATGTTTCCCTTGGAATGTGTTGAAAGCTGGCTAGTGTTGAAGAACTTACCAGATCTTAGGCCATTCTTTGTTATCTTTGTGTTTGTCTTGAAAGTTACCAAGTAGAGCAGAGATAGGAGAGTATTTGTGGTGAGCCCGACCCTCTAGTTTCTTCTCCAACAGTTGCCTTCAAGTTTCCCTTTGTTTTAAAAATGTTTTTCTATTGAAAGTGCATCAAAATCAAGCTAGTTTAGAAGTACCTACCTGATCTTAGATTAATTTTATGTCTCTCTTAAGTGTATGTCAAAAGCAGGCTAGTTTTGAAGTACTTGCCTGATCTTAGGCTGCTATTTGTTCTTCATCTATTTAATTCCCCTTCCTATTGTTTCATTTCATTTGATAAATCAAACTTTGAAGAGATCCTTAGACATAGATGACTTGCCCCGCGGACCACTCTTTCCCCTTGCTATTTCAATTAAACCCTGTTATGACTCCATATCCCAATGGACCTAAACCTGCAATTATCTATCTTTCTGGCCAAATCTTGTTCTGATTGCTTGCAACTTCACACATTTGAAACTCTTTGCACTTAGAACTTTCCACCTCAAACAATAATCATGCTCATTCATCCAAAAACAAAACAAACCCTTGGCCTTCATTACTAGCCTAATATCATTACCCAAAATTTCAAAGACAAATCCATATTTGCACTTATTGGAGAGATCCCTTTCCAGATTCAGGAGGGATAGATACTAGAATCCCAAAGTGGTTGAAATAATGTTCTCCCTGCAGTCGGACTTTTGCCAATCTTGCTAATTAGAGGGTGCCAACATTTCTGGCGACTCCACTGGGGATCGAACCCAGAATCTCTGGTTCCCCTTAAAATTTCATACAAACATTATTTAGTGAGTAAGAAGCATCCTTTTCAAACACTACCAAGAAATGGTAATCATGATGAATCTTGTTTGAATCAGTGACAAACTAGGAAAAACCTAGGATTCTCATAAGAGTTTGTCTAACCTTGAAAGATCAGTTGGCTTAGCCATAAGAGTAGAATTTATTTGTCTCATAGCCATAGCTAAGTTTTGAAACAGATTTAGGACACTCTTAACAACCAATAGGACTAAAAAATAGCTCAAAAAACCCAAAAATATTTCAAATTGGTATCCAATAAACATGGTAGTGGACCATAAAACCTTTTACCTCTGAAAAAGAGATAAAACCTTCCACTTGGCGACTCCACAATCCTAAACAGACCTTAAGACTCCACTGGGAAGAACCCTTATCATTGAAATATCATTCAAACTCAGTCAGAGGACTGTAGGATTAAAATTTGTGTAAAATAGATTTGTTGACCTGTTAAAGACTGTCATACCTGGTTGAACTTTTCTTGTTTATTTGGGTCTGAAAAAACATAGCATATTGGCCCCTACAAAGATTCACACTAGAGCCTATCCACATCCTGATCCACCTGATATAGTTGATAACCCATAAAGTATCCTTAGGAAGTCTCCTAGGATTAAATTATAAACTTTTTTCAGATCACCCTTGAGAGCTAATTCAGTTCCTAAAAATATTTTAGCTCTACAACAATCACAAGGTGAATTAGTAAATCCCTTTAGAACTAGGTCTCTTGATGATTTAGATCAGTTAGATTCTGATTCTTCACTTTCATCTCCTAAAACAAGTGAACATCCTGGTAGTAGAGAAGCAACACCTCCTGATTTATATTTCCTTCACAACCTAGGTGTCTCTCATCCAAGATCAACTCAACAATATACTCCTGGTCCATCCACTTCTGCTCACCCTACATCCACTGTTCAAACCACTCCATTCCAGGCCACTTTCCCTTTTGTTAATCCACCTCTTGTAAATCCACCTCCACTTTCTTCCATGGCTGCATGGTATGCTCCTTTAGTCCTTCCTGTACCATTATTCAATCTTCCAGAGGACTATCAGTCCAAAATCCCATTATATGATGTTAGCAATGCTACAACTGCATCACAACATGTGGATAAGATGAATGACTACTTTGACAGAAATGAAATTGATGTTGATTCTGTCAAGCTTAGATTATTTGCTCAAAGCTTAGGAGGGGAAGTCAGAAAATGGTTTAAAGGCTTAACCCCCCATAGTATCAATGATCTCCAAGCCTTCCATCAGACATTCTTAAACAAATGGGAAGTAAAGAAGAATCCTCTCCAAGTCCTTTCTGATTACAAGAACCTCCATAGAAACACCGGGGAAAGTGTACAAGATTATTGTACCAGATTTAACAGTGTATATAATGCATTTTCCCCAGATCTAAAACCTCCACCAGGCTCAGCTTTAGACAATTTTCCTGAAGGGTTTGACCCTGAGATGGCCTATCAACTGAGAGAAAGAGATCCTCCAACTCTTGAAGAGATGCAAAAATGCGCTCTTGCTGTGGAAGTCAACTTGATGGAGAAGAAAGAAATAATGAAAAATGAAAAGAGAGTGTCCTTTAGAGAGGAATCTACACCCTGTACTTCCAACTCAAAGATGGAAAGAATGATGGAGGAGATGATGAAGAAAATGAGCATCCTTGAGAGAGCACAAGCGAGTCAAAACCAAACAGCTCCTCAAAACAGAAACTAGAACCAAAATCAGAATTTTAGAAGGAACCAACCTCCAAAAAGACCTAGGGAAGATGATCAACAGATCACTCCTCCCTTTCATCAAAACTATGTAAGTGAGGTTGAGGAAACAAATGAGATAACAGAGGAATATGATATCAACATGCTGGGGGGTAGATAATGATAACTTTGAAGTCCATTATGATAGAAAACAAGGTCTTTATACACCTTATGATGACAAAAAAGATGATGATGAAATTTATTATCAAGACATGGAAAATGTCATCATAGAGTCTCAAAGAGAATATGACCTTAGAAGAAAAACCAGTCAACAAAATTCCAACACCAAAACCTCTGAAAAATCTTCACAAAAAAGCACTCCAACCAAGCCTAAAGTTGTCAAACAAAAGGACAAAAAAGTGGTTGTGAATTATGATAAAGGTAGAGAGAAAGCCACTCAAAACAATGAAAAATAGAGCGTGGACATTAGTAGTACTAACACTTCAGATAGTACTCCTGTTAAAACCATTTTGTCCAATGTAAATAGAAAAAATCAGCAAGCTGATGTTGCTGATAGACTAGCTGCTAGTAAGGCTGAGACAAGTTCTTTAAAAAACCAAATTCCTTTCAGCCTAGATCAAGAAATTTCAAATATCAAAATCTTTGTTCCCATAACTGAGTTAGCTTCATAGAATGTATATAGAACCCAAATTTTGAAGGCTTTAAATATTGAGGATAATAATGACACAGTCAATCTTATGATGACCAGCCAGAGCTCATTTTTGGTCCTAATATTGAAGGTAGATATCAAGAGGGACTTGTTCCTCCCTTTTATGTAAGTTTAAATATTCATGACAAGATTTTACATAACGCTATGCATGATTCAGGTGCCTCTCATAATTTAATGCCCAAAGCTTTCATGGAGAGCCTAGGCCTTGAAATAACTAGACCTTACAAAGACCTTTACTCCTTTGACTCAAGCAGAGTAAAATGTTTAGGATTAATTAAAGACCTCTATGTTAACTTAGCTCAAATTCCAGCCGAATGTTTAGTCATGGATATTGTTGTGGTTGATTTTCCCTCAAAGTATTGAATTCTATTATCTAGGTCTTGGGGAGCTAAGTTACAAGGAACTATGCAGATGGACATGACCTATGCGACCAACCATGTTTTCAATCAGACAAGAAGACTTTACAAGGAGTCTCATATGAAATACATGGTGACTAGCCAAGACAGACCACAAAAATCTCCCCTTTATTCTATAAACATAGGCCTATATTCATTTATCCTTTTCAATGATGAAACTTTCAGTGAACAAGTGACCTTGTCTGATTTAATGATAGATAGAGAGGAGGAAGAAGATAACGTAGGAGTGTCAGAACAGTTTTTTGAACCTGTAAAATCTAGCAAACAAAACACAGGTCTTGAGCTACAAATCATATGTCCTTTGCTTTTAGACGTTGAGAGTCAAGAAAGCAGTCCTCAACCAAAGAAAAAATACGAGGAGTTAGAACAAGTTTAGCAGTGTGCTGACCTCCAAGAAAAAATTGATAGCACACTTATTGAAGAGCATAGTAACCCAAATGATAAACTCTAGACTAGTCCTCTATGGAGTATGCACTTCGATGGGTCTTGCACTAAGACCAACGCTGGTGCAGGTGTATGGATACGCAACATTGAGAATAACCACACAGAAAGCATTTCCTATAGATTAAACTTCCAGTGTTCGAATAACATAGCGGAATATGAATCCCTTCTCTTACGCTTACGATTGTTGAAGAAGTTAGGAGCCAAAAGAATCAATGTGTATGGGGATTCAAAGTTAGTCATTAGGCAAGTAAATGGGGGGTATAACACAAATCATTCTAGACTTAGGGCCTACCAAAATGATGTCATGGACCTCTTAAAAACATTCGAGGAGTCCAAACTGATTTTTGTCCCAAGAAAAGGGAATATTGCAGCCCACAATTTAGCTTTTGTAGCTAGAACATGCTTAACGCCATATGAAACCGAGGACTTCACAACTCAAATAAAATTTAGACCAGCCATTCCTGATAACAAAAGATATTGGCAGGTGTTCGATGGAGACAAAAAAATAGAAGACTTCATGTAGTTCAGAAACGAATTCGAACTACCAAGTTCAGATTCAGATTATGAAACTGGCTGCCCTAGTGAAGAAAATTTTCTTGATGAACAAGAAATGTCTCCTAAACTTGCTAATGTAAACTTTTTATCTAGCAAACTTGAAAATAAAATAGAGATGAACATAGAGTTAGAAATAGAAGAGTTAGAAACCCTACACTCTAAGGATGAAAGTTTTCCAAGCGGTCTGGCACCTTTAGAAGAGTTGTTTGATTTTAACTATGTGGCCAGGAAGCCAAAAATGAAACCTATAGAGACTGAAGTGGAAGAGTGCAATATAGGCAGTGAACTTAAACCGAAAATGATCAAATAGTCTGAGACTTTAACAGCTCACATTAAACTCAAATACATATAGTTGTTTAAAGAATTTTCTGATGTTTTTGCATGGAGTTACAAAGATCAGAAATCCTATGACACTGAAATAATACAACACAAAATCCCTCTCAAAGAAAACCAAAAACCATTGAAACAGAAACTGCGCAGAATAAACCCTGTTCAGCTGCCTCTGTTTGAGAAGGAAATTAGGAAAATGTATGAAGTTGTTATTATTGTCCCTATTAGATATTCTGAGTGGGTGTCTAATCTGGTGTCAACTAGGAAGAAAAATGGAGAGATCAGACTCTGTATAGACTTTAGAGACTTAAACAAAGCTTCATTAAAAGACAACTACCCTTTACCTAAAATGGATCATATTTTACAAAAGGTGGTAGGGTCTAGAGGGATTTCTTTGCTTGATGGCTACTCAAGGTACAATCAGATTTCACCCTGCTGATCAGTTAAAGACAACCTTTACTACACCATGGGGCACTTTCATGTAGGTGAAAATGCCCTTTGGTCTAATGAATGCTAGAGCAACTTTTCAGAGAGCCATGGACATAGAATTCTCAGAAGAACTAAGCTACTTCATTATTATATACCCTGATGATGTCATGGTGTTTTCAAAAATAGATGAAGAGCACTTAGCACATTTAAGAAGAGTTTTCGAGAAATGCAGAAATTTTGGGATATCTTTGAACTCTAAGAAAACACTTTTCAGTATCCAAGAAGGTAAAATTCTTGGGCACATTATTTCAGAGGAGGGTATTAAGATAGATCCAAAGAGGATTGAAGCCATATTGCAAATATATCATCCTCGAAACATCAATGAGTTGCAATCTTTCATTAGAAAGATTAAATTTTTGAGAAGGTTCATCCCCAACTTGGCTGAGCTCCTTAGGAATATAACAAATATGTTGAAGAAGGAGCAAGGGGTAAAGTAGACCTTGCAAGCAAAGAATTCCTTTGAGCTGGTGAAGCAAGCATTAACGAAAACACTGGTTCTAATAAGTCCTTATTTTTCAAAGAACTTTTATATTTTTTCGTTTGCATCAGAACATACCATAACTGTTGTCCTTTTTACAGAAAAATCCACAAGGACAAGAGCAGCCTATTGCATTCTTTAACAAGGCGTTGAGGGATGCCCATCTGAAGTATAACATTATGGAGAAGCAAGATTTTTCTTTGGTTAAAGCTTTGAAAGACTTCAGAGTATACATCCTTCACTCACACATCATTTCCTTTGTCCCAAACTCAGTTGTTAAAGACATTCTAACACAGGACCCAGATGGTAAGAGAGGTAAGTGGATTGTTGTTATTCTTGAATATGATTTAGAGATAAAGCCCACTAAACTAATCAAAGGCCAAGGTCTAGTGAGATTAATGGATGAATAAAATTTCGAAGTTCTTGATATTAATATGATTAATGCTCTGGACGAACAAGAGGAAATCTCAACTCCCATTGTTGAAGACCATTTCATGAATTCCTCTTGGTATGCTGCTATTATTTATGTTTTGCTTAATTTAAATACACCTCCTGGTTTGAAAAAAACAAAGGCAAGGTTCCTAAAGTTAAAAGTTGTAAACTATTGCATTATAGATAGATGTCTTTATTGGAAAAATGAAAGTGGTTTATTGCTTAAATGTTTGCCTGAGTATGATGCAGAGAAGGTTAAGCACGAGTTCCATGAAAGAGAGTGTGGAGGTCATTTGTACTGTAATAAAATAGCCAACAAAATTTTGAGGGTTGGTTTCTATTGGCCTACTCTCTTTCCTGATATACACAAGATGATCATTGCCTGTCATAAATGTCAAATTTTTGAAGGCAAAAGAAAACTGCTACCCCTACCTCTACATCCAATCACTATTGAAGCTCCTTTTCAACAGTGGGGACTTGAATTCATAGGGAAAATCCATCCACCATCTTCTGCTCAGCATAGATGGATTCTCATTGCCACAGACTATTTCACTAAGTGGATAAAATCCATACCTTGTAGGCAGGCCAATGATTCTGTTATTATAAAATTCATTGAGACTAAAATTCTCTCTAGATTTGGCTGTCCTACCAAGATCATCACTGATAATGCAACAACATTTGGATCAAAGAATATGGTTGAATTCTATCACAGATATCAGATAACATTGGAGCATTCCACGACCTATTACCCTCAAGATAATGGACTTGCAGAATCCTCAAACAAGAGTTTAGTGAACATAATCAAGAAACTGTTGGAGGACAATAAAAATTCTTGGCACACAAAGCTAGTTCATGCACTTTGGGCTAACAGATTGACTTTGAAGAAATATATTGGTATGTCACCTTTCCAACTTGTGTATGGTACTAATGTAATTTTTCCAACCAACCTTGGTGTACCAGTGATGAAGTTGATTCAAGAGTCGCAAACTGAAGATAATGACATGATCAAAAGAATAAATCAGACCATTCATCTTCAGCAAACTAGAGAGGAGGTTTATAACAAACCATTGCAGAAGCAGGACAACATTAAAAAGGTTTTTGATAGAAGAACAAAGGCCAGAAATTTCAATATTGGGGACAAGGTTTTGAAGTGGGACTCAAGGAGGAAAGATAAGGGCAAGCATGGAAACTTTGACAACTTATGGCTTGGCCCTTACTCTATCCATTCAGCTGCTGGTAATAATGCCTATTTCTTACAAGAGGTGAATGGAGCAGAATTGTTTGGGGGTAATGTAAATGGCAAGATGCTTAAGCATTACTTCTTTTGATCCATGTTATGTTCTGAAAGCCTTTTATCTTTATCTCATTATAGATACTTCACCCATCATTGCATTCAAAGTTATAAAAATCAAAAATACAAAAACAAAGAAAGAAAGAAAAGAGGGCATATTGTAAAAACAAGAAAGGTAAAACCCCATACCAAAAAGAGAAACAAATCTAAAAGTGTGCAAGATAAAATGCCACTCCTAAAGAACACACTTCTAGTTAGTCAAACAACCTAATATTGACTAATTAGTTTTAAAATTTTCTGCTGATAGGATAGTGAATTCGATTTGCCAAATTGTTGAATCTTGGATTATTAGTAGATAGTTTAGGATATAAATTAAAGGTTCAAACATGCTTAATATCTGAACCTAAGTTTCCTAAGAGAATAACTCAAATCTATTTCAAATTATGAGGCAAAAAAGATGTAATTGGCTCAAAATCTGAACCAGTTGACAAACGAAAGACAACTCAAACAAAGTCAAAATAGAGTTGTAACAAAGATGAAGGAAATGCTTTGAAATTTCAGATCCTAAGCCTTCCATTGTGTTTTAATTTTCTGAAAAATAAGATCTATGTGCAGCTTGTTTTTTATGCCATAGATCAGCAGCAAGTTAGACTATTCAATCCTGACTTGTACGCTTTTAAATTTATGTTGTAGGATTTAGTGAATAAAATCTGTTGGATAGTTTAATCCCAACAGATGGTAGATTAGGTAGAGAATCATATGGGCTCAACTGTTTAATCCGATTCCATGGAGAAATAAGGAGTAGAAATAGATTAGACTTCCTGCTTTCAAAAGAGTAAAATGTTGTAAAATATTTTGCCAATCCAAGTGCACTCTAAAGAAGAAAAAATGTTAGATCTGTAGGATTGGGTAGGTAGAAAGCTTGTTGATGAAAGATCCATTGTTTTTATGGATGCTAATATGTTTTCAGAGAAAAAGAAGATCATTCAAGGAAAGGAAGGCAGCCCAATGGATGAGGCACTGATCAGCCTCCCAGAGAATACAAGTCTGAAGTTCTTGATGCCTTCAAGGAGGCACCATTCCCCACTGGAGCCACTATTAGCCACCTATGAAATTTTTTATACCAAAAGGTGGCTAAATCATTTTTTGGAACCTTCAAGGAACAAATTTTATTGCAAAAAAGTGTTATCTCCTGAAGACTCTTGAAGGCCTCATGCATCTATCCAAAATATTCCCTACTGTGCCCATGTTACACTCTAAAATTATGCTAATTTCATGATAAGAAACTGTTGCAAAATCACCTTTTTTCCCTTTCCTCACTTGAAAAAATAACCTCCATTTTTCTCCCCTTTCCTCCATAAAACTCCTCTAACCGTTGGTTGATGTCATCCAACGGCCATGCTCCTCCCCACACCCTCTGAAGTAGTAAAACCAAATAACGCAGGATTTTGTAATATAGTGTTGTATTGTGCAGGTGTTTGAATAAAATTCCATTTTATGAGTTAGATTCTATACTTCATGATCGACTATCGATCACTGGAAGGATCGATAGCACTCCAATATGGTACTGTAATGTTGTTGCTCGTAGGAGCTATGAACCTTGTCCAAAGGAAGAAACCCGCTTACAGAAGAAATAAATCGAGAATGAGTTAATGAATCCACAGTTCTGAGGTTTGAACCTAGAGTTTAATGGACTGAAGTGAATAGGAAGCAAGGTGTTAACCCCAGTTTAACCTACGGTCACTTACTGTTCAAAGCCGGAAGCAGTTTTGATCGCACCGCTTTTGGTATGAAAAGGAAACCACTCAATAGCAAGTGATCCTGTGAAAAGCTGTCACGTCGATGAGACAATATAGCCTCAATTCTCCCTCATCGTGTGTTAAAGATCGACTGTGGGCTCAGTGCGATATTGACCTACACCGTCCGATCTGAGGCTGGCTCATCGAACATTGATCACACTCAAATGAGCTTGGGGGATAAACTAAGGTGTGGCATGATCCATGGCCCACAATCAATTGCCCTAGCCCCCATGGCCACGACAGCAGTTAGCAGTCCCACAAAATGGGTGGTCCCCAACGCCTAGTCAGTATACACGTCAGCACACACGCAGCAACAACTGATTGGAGCAGGTATTCTTTGGTTGCTGGCATAGTCATGAAATCTGGACCCAATAAGCTTTATAGGGTGGATCTCATAAAAATTTCAGGTCACAAACACCCTGATGTCAGCAGGCCCCAAAATGGACCCGATAAGATTTATAGGGTATATTTCATAAAAATTTTGGGTCACAAACACCCTGATGTTAGTGGGCCCCTTTTGTAACCCAAAATGGTTTATGCAGTTTGGTTTTATCGGGAGTTTTGAAGTCCGGGTATGTTATTTGATAAAGGGTGATTAAATGGTTTTTCCATTATAGTAAAGAAAAAGCCGAAGGCTGGGAGTGTCGATTCTCACGCCTTAGATTTATTAAAAGGAAGCCATCCATGGGTTTGATTTCCATGTCTCGTCAATGCTTCATGATCATTGATGCCTCACGATCCTTGTGTAGCACTGCACATCAACCATGCATAGTAAATAAATCACAAAAAAAGAGTATCAATGTCGAAGACAAAACATACCAGAACAGGAGATTGAAGATAGATCTGTGGGGATTATGGCTAATATTTATTATCAAAAGCCTAATCCTCCCAATTAAGACACAGTTAAAGGAAAAACATAAGTGTTTTATCAAATAGGAAAGCCTCCACTGCCACATCAGAGGCAAATTGATTCCTCCCGGCTACCACAAAGCCACCTGTGCCTCAAGGCATTCAAACACAGGCCAGAGTTATTAATCAAAATAAAATTTGCCTCAACACAGCCAGAGAAGTTAATTCTGCAAAATAAATTTAATGACAAAATATCAGAAGAGTTACTTTAATAAAACACAGAGCCTCAAAAGTCAATAAGAGCTCACACCGAGCTTGATCTTAAATGAAAAACATTAACATAGTCAGAAACATCTGTAAAATTCTTCATCGAGCTCCCAAAGGCTGAGAAGCCATTAAGACTATATTAATTATATTTGGAGATATTTTATTAGATCTCACCTCCTCATTCTTCTATAAATACTACTGGATAAGATGAGAAAAATGTTGGTTGATGAACTTTGAAATATAATTGAGCTTGAGAATTCTACTTGTAAATAGTGTTCACTGGCTCTTGGAGCTCTGTTTGTGATAGATAAGTTAGTCTGGGAAGTGTAGATGATTGTTAAGCTAGAGCATTGGACTTAAAGCTATAACTGGTTTGGAGCATCAATACAAGCTGATTTATGGGATCCTGATCTATGTCGATGATGATGTTATTTCTTATTGTGAATTGTTGTTTTATTTCTATTTTCATTGTGTTCATCTTCTCTTGTAAATAAAAACATGCATAGAGTTAGGACCTACTATATATCAGTACCCTTCTCTGATTGAAAATATTTATCTATATGTTTTCTTCCAATTCGTTTTATTTAGGAATGATTTAATTCAGTTCTAAGCATAGGAATGCTGGCGTTCTCTCGTCCTATTTCCTTAGCTAATTGTTATTCTTAAATGTTATTTTTAGTATATGTTAAGTAGAGATGAACTAAGGAAGATATGGTGTGCCCAGTTCCTAGTTTTATCCCCAAAGACTGTCTGCATGTTTCCCTTGGAATGTGTTGAAAGCTGGTTAGTGTTGAAGCACTTACCATATCTTAGGCCATTCTTTGTTATCTTTGTGTTTGTCTTGAAATTCACCAAGTAGAGCAGAGCTAGGAGAGGATTTGTGGTGAGCCCAGCCCTCTAGTTTCTTCTCCAACAGTTGCCTTCAGGTTTCCCTTTGTTTTAAATTTTTTTTTCTATTGAAGTGCATCAAAAGCAGGCTAGTTTAGAAGTACTTACCTGATGTTCGATTAATTTTATGTCTCTCTTAAGTGTATGTCAAAAGAAGGCTAGTTTAGAAGTACTTGCCTGATCTTAGGCTGCTCTTTGTTCTTCATCTGTTTAATTCCCCTTCCTATTGTTTCATTTCATTCCATAAATCAAACTTTGAAGATATCCTTAGACATAGATGACTTGCCCTGCAGACCACTCTTGCCCCTTGCTCTTTCAATTAAACCCTATTATGACTCCATAGCCCAATGGACCTAAACCTGTAATTATCTATCTTTCTAGCCAAAGCTTGTTTTGACTGCTTGCAACTTCACACATTTGAAATTTTTTGCACTTAGAACTTTCCACCTCAAACAATAATCATGCTCAATCATCCAAAAACAAAACAAACCCTCGACCTTCATAACTATCCTAATATCATTAGCCAAAAATTCAAAGACAAATCCATCTTTGCACTTATTGGAGAGATCCCCCTCTGGATTTAGCAGTGCTGGATCCTAGAATCCCAAAGTGGTTGAAATAATGTTATCCCTGTAGTTGGAATTTTTCCAATCTTGCTCATTACAGGGTGCCAACATCTTCAAGAAATCATTTTTCTATAAAATTCACTAAAAGCCTCCAAGTTACCTTGCCAAGACACAAAGAAAACTTTTTTCAAGCCCTTCTCCATCAGTTCATTTCATAAACTCCATTTCACCCATCTTTTCGTTCATCCTCACAATCACTTTTCCCTTCATTTACCCTCATTTTCCCATAAAACCCTTTAAACCTTATAAAAATTCCCTTATATGGTTTAAATCACCCTTTTTATCATATCGAAACCTTTAAAAACTCTAGAAAACCCACTTTTTAGGCCTTTTTCCGACCCTTTTATAAAATTAGGCCTTAAGCACTTTTCGCGCTTAAGCTCTCAACCCTTTCTTCATATAACCTCATCCCTTGACCATTGGCTAAATATTTGCTCATTTATCTTATCCCTTGGTCATCCCCTTTTCCCACAGGACTATCTCCCTCGCCTCACCTCTAACCCCTTTTCTTATATATTTCCTCTGCGAATATGTTCCTCCCCCAAGAAAATCGTAGTCGTTGATCCCCTCTAATCCAACGGTGGTCATTCTCTCCTTCTTATCCTCCATCCCTCAACCATAACCCATTCATTCACCCCCCAAACAAATCCTGACCATGGATCACCTCAGATCGAACGGTCCATGTGAATCCCACCGATAAACACCCCTGCTGACCCACCTTCCACTCTCCTCCTGCCATCCAATCCATTCCTGCCACCTGTTATCCACCTTTTCCTCCATCTGTGCACCTTTTCTGACTGGGATTAACCCACACCATTGATCTAGTTCCTCCATATCCAACGGCTCCTAATCGATATCGTGCACATTTTGCCGACGGGGTTTAGCAACCCATTTCAATGCAATATAAGCGGTTTCAGCTTGGACAGGTGTTAGCGCCTAAGAAATATTGCATCCATTTAGGCCAATACCATTTACCACTCAACCCTCACGCGAAAATCGCCCATTTTTCACACAAAACCACCTTTTACCATTTTCATGCCATTATTGAAATTGCTTCCTGGTTTGTTCTGGTTTTTCATAACAAAGCCCCTCCCTACAAAATCCCTTTCCTTTGCATCACTCCATAACCCCTCACTGAGCCTCTGTTAGAAGTCAAATCGACAAACACAAGTATTTATATAAATTTTTTATGTTTAAGTTGCAGGTTTTAATGGTGGCCATATGGACAGGCCCTTCCATAACAAATTTAAGTTGTAGAGAGCTTTAGGATGACGATCCTTGGTTCCAAAGAATGTAGAATGGGTGATTGCATGTCTAAAGTTCAAAGTAATCAGTGCCTCATGAACAATGGTTGCGTGATGGGACCCTACAGTGTACCAAAGCCACCTGTACATAGAAACATCAACAGATAGTGAAGATCAAAGTTAAAGCGAAGATTAAAAATAAGACATAGTTTAAAGATAAAAGAATTAAAGTAAAAACAAACTAGCAATAAGGAGTGCTTCAAATGACAAATCACTGAATCAATTACTTCTCAGAATTTATTTCCAGCCTACCTAAAAAGGCCTAAAAGTCAACAAAAGCCACTAAGTAGTTCAAAACGTTAATGTAACGTAGAGTTAGACTTAAATACATTTTTCCTTGGGCATTGCATGGTATCAAAGGTAAAAAAAATTAATATTTATCATTTATGAACCATTAGAAAACCTTTATTTCACTTCGCCTCCTCATTTATCTATAAATATTGTATGAGGAGTTCATTGTTATTGTTGGTTGGATTATTATTGAAGTGTAAGATAGTTGATGAAGCTGTTGAAGAGCTTTTGAGTAGTTGGAGAATTATAGGTTGAGAAGAGAAGTTTTGAGCTGTAAAGACCTATTGGACTTGAAGTATATAACTATTTTGAACATCAATAATACAATTTGATTCATGGGATCCTGTTCTATGTTAATGGTGATGTTTTTCTCACTGTTTTTTGTCTTTCTTTGTGTCCTACATACTCTCTATTTTCTCTGATAAAGAACAAAAAATTTAGAGTAGGATTTACTATCAAAGTACCCTATTTCTATTTGAAAGCTTTATCTTTATGTTTTCTTATGCTAAGGTTTTATTGAAGGATTCTTAATTGCCCTTCATTTTTATCCAGCTTGTTAGTTTTGAGAATGATTCAATAGAGTATAACCAGTGATGAAATTTTGGTGAGCCCATGTCTTTCTGTGTACAACTTGAGATATTGTTTTTTAATGTTCTTTTCAAGGTTTGCTAAGTAGAGTTAACCCAGGGAAGTCTATGGTTTGCCCTGTCCTCTGGCTAGTCTTTAACAGTTACGTTGAAATATCCCTTGAGAGTATGCCAAAAGTAGGCTAGATTCATAGTTTCTGTCTGATCTTAGGCTACTTTCCTTGTTTTCTTATATGTTTTATCATTTCTGAAAGTAGTCTTAGGATTACTAGATTGTTTTCTGAAAAGTGTGATTTAATAAAAGTCTGCCCAAAGAAGTCAATGGTTTGCCCTGTCCTTTGGCTTGCTTCAAATAGTTACTTTGAAAGGATTTTCTTTTTTTAGTGAATTTAATAGATGCTTACTTGGTTTTTAGATTTGTTTCTTTCAAAACATTTTAATGTTTCATATCACAATTCAATCTAAAATATCCTTTGATATTGATGACTTGCCTTATGGAAACCCTTGAATAATTGTTGTACAATGAAATCATTTTGTGACTCCATATCCCAATGGCTTAATATTGTTTCATGACCTATCTTTTCAGCCGAAACATTCTTCAATCTAGTCTCACCTTCACCCTTCAGTTGACCTCTTCAGTTAGTGATATCCATCCAAAAAAAATAAACAAACATGTTCCTAAGAGCTTCATAACTAGCCTAATATCATAAACAAAGCATAAAGATATATCCTTTGAAAACACTTAATAGGGAGATCCCTCTGTGAATCTAGGAAGGCTAGGTCCTAGGATTCCAAAATGGTTATGATGTGGCCCCCTGCAACGTTTATTCTTTCCATTCTTGTAAATCACAAGGAGCTCAACACTTGTATCCATCAATCACGATGGCATATATTCTTTTTTTATTTGGTGAGGACAGTGTGCATTGAAGAATTCAATCTCCAACTAGCGTGTGTAAATAAAACACAAAAGAGGTGAGAACCTTTCATCGTGGATTGAAGGAATATATGCGTCCACATCTGAATAAGCAATGGAAATTTTTTTTTTTGACTGGAGAAGCTCACCGTTTGATAATAGAGCCTCTATGATGGATGGTGCCAAAGAAGAGATATCATTGTTAGATGACTTAACATAGGCATAATATGATATCTGAAAGGCATGATTATTCGAGGGCCGCATTCTTATTCTTGAACCAAATATTTCAAATACAGAAAAAAATAGTTTGTGGAGATTTTGATATCAGTTCTGAAGCTGCATCGAAGGAGAGCACTCCATCTTTACAAAGAAGCCAATACCATTTTTTTCCTGAGTCGTGAACCATTCAACACTTTAGCGTGGCAACTAGGGAAATTTTTTATTTGGAAATTGTATCAGTGGATAAGTATGCAAGGAATTGAAGTTTGAATAATTGTGTGACTTGTGCATATAGAGCCTAAACGCCATATTTCTAGTAAATGAGAGAGTGTTGGTTTTTGTACCGTATTGGGTCGAGCTACTAGGAGCACAATGCTGAAGCATGCTATTGTGGAAGAGTTGAACTTATGCTTGTTGTGCCTCAATACTCTCACCCAATGTCCGACACTTTGGGGATAGTATATCAAGGCAAATGGAGGTGAATAGACGTTGCAATCAAATAGGTAAATGATAGTTCCTATATGGGAAATCCATCTGAGCCAACAACGCACGTGATTTTATGGTTTATAGGTGTCGACCTCATCCACTGTATGTGTGGTGACAAATAGTGTGCGGCTTACCTACTTGTTGCAACAAAAATCATAATCCCAGATTGAAGCTTACCAGATGTGTGTTGTCTCTACCAAAAGGAATGAAGGTAAAATTTCTTGCAGAACCCAATATTACATCTTCCAGCAATAGCAGCATCCCAAAAAAAGAGGAACGAGTTTCTGATTTGACATTCTGTTTCAAAACCAATTCTCATTCCAGCAAGTTATAAAACCAATAATCTTCTATATTTTTCTGGTTGAAGATCCAGTTTGCAATTAAAAAAAATGTATATATAAGTTTCTTTAATCGATGAGGAGGAGTCGATCGATTAGATAGGAGGTATTCCATCCATCAATTTGGAAAGGCACAGGCTCACTGAGTCCAACAATTAAATTTCTCAGTTGTAAATCAATCTCTTCTGAAAATGTAGGGATGGCGCAGAATTGGAGAGTCCATACATTAATTAGATAGGGTGCAATTAAATTCCTCAGGTGTAAAATTCGAGACTCTCAGGGTTGATTTTCTTAGATATAAATCCGGCATCAAATTTCCCAGCACAATAATTGTAATGGAGAAACAACGAATGATGTATTTATTAATTAATATTTGACTCATGTTTTCATTTAATTTAATAAATTTTGGGCTTTTACATTTGTTTTTTTTATATAAGCATTGTAATTTTTGTTTTTTAATGTTGAGTTAGTTTAGGACTTGCTCCAGTGAGTGGCAAGGATCCACTGCAACCTAGAGTTGAGTCCCTCATTCTTCATATATTCAGGAATCGTTTAATTTGTAGAATCATATTTCATTTCAAATTGTCTTTTAAATAGCATCTAATATTTCCTAATCCTGCACTTAGATCATTATTTTGTTTTCCAATTTCTGAGTTTGATTTAGTAATGAGAATATTGTAATGTTTTAATTTTGAATAAGTAACACTTCCCTTTAGAGTGTAATTCAAGGTTTGATTTGTTCATGCATAGCGGGATTTATCTTAGGAATTAAATCTCTTTTAAATTAGAATTATCCTTGTTTTCGTAGTATAATCACTTCTTTATAAGAGCAAATTTGAGCATGGATTTAATTGTGCATGTAGCAGTGATTTAAGTATTCATTATTGAGTAGCATGAGTGTAACTTATTTTTCATTATGAGTTGCATGCTTTCGAAGAGTGAGTTGTTTTTGAATAATTTGTTTCACCTAGATTAAAATCTTTAAATTCAAGTTTATCATAGCTTATTTGTAATCTGATTTTTAATAGGATTTTTTAGTGTTATTTTACATGAAGTGAAATGGTTTATTTTAGCAATAGTTAGAATTGTCTTTTGTTAATTTGGAATCTTGAATTTATTAGGAAGAGTAGTTATAGTTAGTTTAATATGTGAGGTTGTCATTATAATAACACGTGTGTCTTTTACTTATCTCAAGTTTAGTTTTCAAGTGAAAGTTTCAAGTTCGTGAGAGGAGTTAATAGATTAAGGTTTTCAAGTTATCATAGGATATTTAAAAGTAGAATGAAAGTGCGAGAATTTTACATGATTGAGGATTGATTTGTAGTTTAATTTCATTATGGAGTTTGCACTGAACGAAATTGGTTAAGTAAGTTTCCTTTTCAAGATTGCTTGTTTGCTAGAAAATGTGTGTTTCATTCCAGTATATAGTTTATTATTACAAAGGAATATATTTATACTCTATTCATTAAGCTGAGACAATACACAGTACAAATCACGTTTATGAATCCCAGATTGATAATTAATGTTGAGAGGTTTAATCCGACAATTAAGCCAACCAAAATTTTGGCGTCATTTCCGAGGAGTTGTATTTTGGCTCAGGTAAATTTTTTCTCATAGAGTTTCAAAGGTATTGCAAGATGTTAGAGGGTAGAGAGTGTACGGTAAGACGTGATTGAAGAGCCACAAATCCACTTTTTTGGGGTTTCTCCAAATTCTGGCCATCTTGCTTATGTCTTGAAATTTTATTTCCTTTCCTGTGGAAGTAGGTTTTAGACATTTAATTTCCAAAGTGCTTTTCTTTCAATAGATTAAATATTGCTTTGATTCAGAATTTCCCCCCTAGTACTTTGATTCAACATTTTTCCTTTCATGAAAGTGTGGTGAGCTTTATTTCAACTAGTATCTTTTAAATCCATTTATCTTAAGAATCCAATATTCAAAGTTATATCATTTTTGGGGTACTATAAGAACCCTTGTGTACTAATCCATGTGATGACAAAATGTACTAGTTTTCTTGTTGAAGACAAGAAGATGATATTTTGAGGAATCATTCAATGAGGAGTTTTCATGCTGCTACATAAATGAACAACTCATCTGATGAAGAATTCATAAGTGCAGAATATAACACCTTGCTTGACCATAAATTGAATATTATTAAATATTTGATTTCAGAATTGGATGACTTGCAAGAACACAAGAAGGATGAAGAACCACTACTTATCCTATGTTCCAACTGTCGAAAGAAACATTGCATTGGAAATTTTCCACTTAGTAGTCTAATAGTTTGCGAAATTTGCGAGGATGGTCATGCAACTGAACACTGCCCATCACTGCCATGATTACGAAAGGTACTTAGGGAATCAAGTAAGGAATCGAATCAACCGCCAGGTATAACTCAAAATCCAATGCCATTTGATACTTGGAATAATTATTATTTTCCTGAGCAGGTTCCTCAACATGTTTGTAATCCTGGAATTTCATGGCAAACTTTTAATCCTCCTCCAATTGAATATCCTACTTCACTGCCGCAGTGGCCCTCGCCTATGCCCCCATCCTCAAGCCATATATCTCCATGGCCTCAAAAATAGTTTGGATATTTATCTATAGGGAAATATCCCATGAAAATTCAATCATATGAGCATAAGAAACAACCACAATTTCTTTCCAATACACCATTAATTTATCCACCTCCATGGTCCCAGACGCATGTGCAACCTTACCCTAACCCCTAATCCATACCCTAACCTTATTCCATACCCTATTTCATACCCCACACCTAACTCTAATCCATACCCTAGACCTAACCCTAGTCCAAAGCCTAATCCCAATCCAAATACAAACCTTAGTCCAAGCATTAACCAAAACCCTAGCCCAAACCATATTTTAAACCCTAAGTTAAACCATCAGGTTGCACAATAGTTTGAACCACCTATTCTTTACGTTGATTCCCCTATTGAAAAAAATGCTACATCTTCCATGTTGGAAAAGGGAATGAATCTAGAAACTTCCCCCATTACTATAGAGCATTCATCCTGGGAAGATATAATTCAAAGAACACAAGAGGAGCAATCTTTCATTGGAACCTGTTATATAAATGTTTTTGAAACTCAAAACCCTAGAATATTTCTCTACCATTCTTGTCAATTTGAAAAGAATATATTTGAACCTGAACTTGAGGGATTTATCTTTTGACTTTCACCAGATTCTTTTTGCCTCCAAGTGAGTGAATATCAAACTGTGCAAGACTTTCATTAGTTGGAAAATCATAAATATGTTGATTCCATTGAATCCTGGTTTCGAGCAATCATCAAGCCATCTTATTTCCTCAACCTTCAGAAACTTTTGATACCATATCAATTGAAGAAACTAGTTTCTCATGCTTTCATATGTCTTGAAGTCCATTATTTAAAACCGAGTGTGGGTATAATCAACGTTTTTTTATGAACATGGCTTCACTGGAAGTACTCATATACTTTAAAATGAGCCTTTCACCTCTTAGGGTAAAGTAGGGTAGGAGAATAAATTAATAAAGTAGTTACAATGCTATGAGGGTTTTGAATTTTAAATCATGGCTATTAAAACTACTTTGATCCACATTAGTTGTTACCACACACATTTCTGAAAAATCTTGTTGAGTATGTTGTGGTCTTGTGATTTGGCAGATTAGCATACCAAGTGACAAGGCAACATCAAAACCAGTCTTTAGAGCTCTAGGACCTAGCCTTCCTAGTATCAGAGATGGATATCTCAATTATTCACAATGATGTGAGCTTGTTTGATTTTAAAGGTTGATTTTAGGCTAGTTATGAAGCATGGATTTGTTTGATTTGTTTGGTTGGACATGATGATCTAGGCGGCATAGATAGAAAAGGGAAATCTCTAAGTCATTGGGCAATGGAGTCAAGTGGAAATTGTAACAAGTTTGTAAATGAATCAGGGGTATCAAAGGGAAAATCTAACTTGGCTAGTGGATCTGCAAGGTCTTTTAAGTGAAATGAAATGGACATCAAAGGTTTAGAATGAAAAGTAGAACTAAGGGCAATTAAGAATCCTTAATTATATGTAATTCTCAAAAAAGGGACTTAAAACATTATCTAAACATGAAGAGGCATTCCATAGACAGGGCTAACCATAAATTCTAGAAACCACATTTCAACAAATAATAATTTCAAGACAAACTTTTCAAATGAAATCTAGGAGTCAAGGAACACTCTATTTCATCCAAAGATTTCACCTTCAAGGAATTTAGAAAGCATAAAAGATTCACAAATAACTGCATTCATAGAAGAGGGAGATCCTAGACATCTTTGATTACAGCTATAAAGACCTTCAAAACAATTATTTGAGCAAGTACAAAGGGTATGATCAGAACAAAACCTCTTTGGCCGACATTGGAAAATGGTACTTTGAAGGGAGACTTCAGAATTATTTTTTAAGTGGCAGCAAGTAAGCAGGGAAAACCATAAATCATTCTTGAGACCAACTGTATTGAACTATTTTTGAAATAAAAAACCACAAGGGTTCAAGAGAGAAATTAAGAATTCTCTAGAATGCCTCAGCAGAGGAAAACATAAAAAAGTGGAGAGTAAAAAAGTCTAAGGTGCTTCTAGTGGACATTTCTTAGCCTAAAAGTTTTACTCTACTGTAGTAAGAAATGATGAAACTGAATGGAAAACAGGAAAAAAAATTAAAAAATTTAGAGTACTTCACCAATAGCCAAGCTCAGGGATCTAATGATAGGGCTTTCTCCATCTACAAATAGGTCAAAACATCCACAGGTTCCAAAACATCAATTTTCTTTCAACTTCAGCAAAACTATGTATTACTTCAAAGAGTCACCAAATGCCCCCAATACATTGAGTTCAAATGCAGTATTTATGTTACAAATGAGGACGTGGAACTATTCTAGGGTTCAAGTGTTATTAATTATAGAGTAAATGCATTCCTAACCTTGAAAACCATGTAAGGAATAAGGTAGAAACATGTGTGCAGGTACTTCTCTGTTTAATAACTCTGCCTTAACTTCTAAGAGAAAATAGGTGAAAAGTTTGACTTTTAGGCTTATTCTTAAATATTACAATAACTTCCTTAACAGATAAAAATATATTCTAACTGTGTAATAACTACAATTTTCCTTTATGGGCAGAAGACATGCCATAGGTGGCAGTTATATCTTTTGGATGAATAACTGCCTCTGTTGATTTTTTCGAAGTTGCCTTCGATCTAAGTTTCCTTGTTTAATTAATAAGTTGTGTCTTAGGCCCTAATTTTGCATTTGGCCTTTAATTAAATTGCCTTACTATATTTCTCTTGTTTCTGCTTTAAAAAACTGCTCTTACCATTTAACTTTAATTTTTTTATTTGAAGGGCTAATATTTGTTTTAACAAATTTAATCTTCGACCAAGCCCTTTGGTCTTCTGTCTTCATTTATTCATCATTTCTTCCAACTGTTCTTTGTTTACTGTGCATAGGGACACATTTCTTTGTGGTGCTGAAGGGTTCATGATCGACCGATGATCATGATTCATCATCGGTCACACCCTAAAGAAGGTCCTCTGATCTTCACTGTCTGTTTTAAGTCCCCTGGATCGTCATCCTGGACTTAACTTGTCCCTTATGGATTGCGGGAGAAACTTGTTGGCCTTTTTTGCTATTTAAAAACCTGCAACAAACAAAACAAAGTTAATTTAAAACCTACAAATTTTGTGGATTAAACTGCTTTGTAGAAGCTTTGAAGAATGCAGAGGATTGTTGCGGGGGGGAATTCACAGAGGAAGGTCCTATGGTCCAAACTAGAAGAAAGGGAAGAATTGTGAATATTTGGCACGAATTAGAGGTTGGGAGGTTTTGTGGGAAAACTAGTGGTTTTTGCGTGCGATCTAGGTGGTAAGTGGTAAAGGCCTTTTTGGACATGTTACAGTTGGATGGACGACACCTGTCCAAGGAAAAAACACTTTTTTCGTGTTGAAACGAGGTGTTAAGCCTCTGCAGAGAAATGAACACGAAGATGAATGCGAACCATTGGATCTAGGGGAGACAAATCAATGGTGAGGAATGAGTGTGATAGTTGGTCGGGCGAATGGTAGGATCGGGTGCTGACAGCAACAAACTTGTCATGAAGCAGTGGGGTTAGAAAGGTTCGAGATCGGTGGAGACCATTAGATCTAAAGGATCAACGATTGAGATGTGATTTGTGAAGATGTATGCGGGAGGGATGGTCGGGTGACGGATGGTGGGGGAAGGAGCTGAGACCATCTGATCGAGTATAATTAATGGTCACAATTAAATCAGGAAAGGAGTAGGAGGGAAGTGGTGGATGGAGGGGGAGAAGAGGGAGGAGCCCCACTAGCCATTGGATCATTGCAATCAATGGCCAGGATCTCTTCTAGGGGACCACAAAAGTGCAGAGGCCGAAAGAAGATGGAGGGCCTGGAAAGGGTCTAGACCGTTGGATCTGGGGAGATCGACGGTTGAGATATTTTCGTAGAGAGGATTCAGTACAAGGTGATCAAGAGGAAGGGTGGCGATGCAAAGAAGCGTGGACCATTAGATCATTGGGATCAATGGTTTATATAATATCAGCAGAGCACGTATTGGCAGTGAAAGGGAAGGCAGAAGTGACCCTTTGCTATTTGCGATGGAGCGCGGATCATCCGATCTAAGGGAGATCGACGGCTATGAATCCATCGGCAGAGATAATCCTTGGCAGAGGTTTGGGTCAATGGGAACGGGAAATGTTGAAGTGATATGGCTGATGAGGGCTAAAGACCTTTAGCCAATGGTCTTAGGCCTCGGTCTTATGGTGAAAAGGGGGCTAGGGGCTTAAGGCCTAATGTTAAAAAGAGTGGAATAGGCCTAAAATGGAGGTTTTTAAAGCCTTTTCAAGGATTTTGATAGGTTTAAAAGGGCCAATTTAAACCAAATAAAAGGAAATAAATGGTCTAAAGGGGTTTTGGAATCCTTTTAAAGGGGAATGAAGGGTAAATGGAAAAAGGAAAGGGATTTTTTAGAGGAATGAATGATTGTTAGGAGGAATAAAAAAGGGGTGAAATGGAGGAAATTTGGAGGGAATTGTGAGGGTGAAATAATGGGAAAAAGGCTTTGAAGCAGTCTTCTTTTGAATCAGCAGGGTGACCTGGGAAGATTTTTCATGAAGTTTATAGTGAAACAAAACAGGTTTAGGATAATGAAGGTAGTGAAATTTCTAGAACTCACAATGTTTCTTCAAACCTTGTTTCTAGAAATCTAGGATTGAAAATTTAGTCATCTTTGGATATCATCAAAATTATTGATGACTAATAGTGGCTCCACTTGGGGAGGGCAGCTATCTTTTCAAGGTGTCCAGAACCTCAGTTTATGAAATCTCCGAGTTTTAGCAGATTAGTGCCTTATCCATTGGGCAGATTTCTTCTTTTTACTTGCTGATCTTTCTTTGAAAAAGACAACTTTTTGACAATCTGCAATGTATATTCTTTTCACATAGTCTTTATACCTACCCAATCCTACTTATCCTAACATTTTTTCTTCCTCTTTGAGTGCATTTGAACTAGAAAAATATTTGACATTTTATTTTGAAAAAAAAATATACTATCTAACCCTATCCTTATTTCTTCCAAGAGTCGAGATTAAATTGTTGAACTCTTTATTTCTCTACCTAACTATCTATCTGTCAACATTAGGCTATTTGATAGATTTTATTCTCTATTTCTAAGACAGGAAATTTAAACACAGTCAAATCAAGATTAGACATTCTAATTTGCTATGTAGGCTATGGCATTTATGTACAAGCTGCACATAGACTTTATTTGCATAAAATTAAAAACAAAACTGTGAAGGCTTAAGATCTGAAAATTATGAACATCCTTCTTTCTTTATTCGGTTTAGGTTTTGAGCTTGTTAGAACCATTTATTTTATATCCTAATCTATTCTACTGATAAGCCAAGTCTGAAATAATCTTATCAATCAGTGCTTCTACTAACTTATCAACATAGATTTAAAACATGTTCAACCATGATTAAACTAGATGACTGAACAAGATATCTTTTGGAATTAGTAGTGGCATTTATATTTGCTCACTTTCAGAAAATTATATTTTTTGGATATGGGGTTGTACCTCTTTTGAATCTACTCTCTTTTCCTTTTTTCTTTTCTTTTATTATTTTTGTATTTTCATTTTTTCAAAACAATCTAAGACTAAAAAGATTCTCAAAGGCTAAGATTATTTGCATGCCTATCTATCCTAATCTAACTTTACATATGATGTACTTTTATCAGGTGAACTCTTTTTTCTAGTATAGCCAATCAAGTAAGTGACTAGATAATTTATTTTTATTCCACCTCTTAGGTATGCTGGTTGGCCACTCCAACTTTGTCTTCTGATGAATAGTAGCACTCCAAATTTCCTTTAAGCTCTACCACAAACTGTCCCTGGCATGATTTATTCCCTTCTCAAAATTCTCTAAGGAAATAGCAAAGGGGTCCTCAAATAATAACTAGCCTAGAGGATTCGAGAAATAGACCTCATTTAAGATTACTCCTTCGTTCTCTTGAATAACCTTGGGATCCTTTTGAGAAAGAATCTCTTCTCATTCTTTATGACTATTTGATTTGACATCTTTAGAATGAAATGTTATGCTACTTTTATGAAATCTTGGTATTCCTTGATTGAGTGAGCTGATTTCTATTTGAGAGCCATAATCCTGATGAGTAGGAGCATTCCCTGGCACCAGCTTTTCTTGAGAAGGTATTCTAGCATCAACATCAATATTTTTTATAGCTTATGTATGAGAAAAGGCATCAGAAAATAGGTCAACAGTAGAACATATAGATATATCCTCTTTACATAAAAATTTGGAACTTGGTTGTATGTTTAGGATTTGCTTATTTTCTTCTTCAGTTAAAGGGAGAGGTGTCTTTCTCTTTCTCTTGATAGAATCATGATGTTTTTCTTCCTTTTGTGACTGCTCATAGGGTTGAATGTTTTCTTGAGGTATTATAATTTTAACAACAACATGTTCCTTTGTTTCTTTATGAGTATTTTCTTTAGTAGGTAAGGTATTAGTGGATAATATCTGATTTATTTCCTTTTCAATTAAAGGAGAAGGCCTTTTCTGTTTTCTTTTGATTGGGAAACAATTTCTTTCCCTTTTATGTGGAAGTTGATATTATGGCTGAATGTCCTCTTTTATTTTACAAAAAGGGCCAAATGGATTATTATTTTTTTCAACCTTTTCAAAGAGCTCTTGTGGATCCTCTCTTATTTTTTGATGGATTTCATCCTTGATCACCTCTTCTTAGCCATCTTGATGGTTAATTTGGGTAAGAAATGTATGGATCTCCTCTAACAGATCTTCATGATGCCAATTTCCTAAATCTTCATCAATGCTAATAGGGTGTTGTATGAGATCTTTAGATTGATCATAGCAATTTTCAGCTAAGGATAGAGATGGAAAATACCCTATATAGTGTTTGTAAAATACCTTGTGGAAATCCTTTAAAGAAAACAAGATGCCAAGTTCTAGCCATTCATACCAATTACTTGCATTACCTTCTAATGTTTCCATGAACATTTTCACAAGACAGTCCTCATGCCATTCAACTTTTAACCTCCATGTATGTATATGAAACTTGATGAGATGTAACAAGGGGTCACCAACTTTTCATTTTGAAAAATAGGCAGGTTTTTCATCCAATCTATTTGAGGCATTTTGTGTGGGAATCCACGAATATGATCTCTGTTCATTGGAGCATATCTCCTTTGTATCATTGGATCCATGTTTGTAAATCAGAAAGGGTCACTGAATCTTTTCAACCAATTTAGAGTCTTCTACTAGTGGATTCATTGTCTATTGAAGGTTGTGGAGTCGCCAAGTGGAAATTTTTAGCTTTTTTGTAGGTAAAATGTTTTATGGCCCACCACCAATGATTTATTTGAAAACCAATCTGAAATGTTTTTGGTTTTCTAAGTTTTTTGTAGTTCTATGGTTGTGAGAGTGTCGTATACCTGATTCAACACTTAGCTAAGGTGGTGAAACAAATAGATTCTACTCTATGGCTTAATTAGTTGATTTCTTCAAGGTTTGATAAGGGTCTCTTAGAATCCTAAGGGTTACTTAGATTCCCACTGATTCAGACAGGTCCTATCATGATCACCATTATGCTGGTAGTGCTTGAAGACAACTATAGTTCACTTGAATGAATACTGAGTGTCTTTTTTAGGAAATTTTACTCAAAAATGTCCCACCGTGATCGCCATTATGTCATGGTGGAGATGAGGTGGCAGATTCACTAGATATTCTTTGATTTACTGAGGTTCTAAAATTTTTTAAGAGGTATTCATGCATTTATGTGCTTAGAAGTCCCACTGTGATCACCATTATGTTGTGGTCTTGTGATTTGGCAGATTGGCATACCAAGTGATAAGGAAACATCAAAACCAGTCTTTAGAGATTTAGGACCTAGCCTTCCTAGACCCAGAGAGGGATCTCTTAATTATTTGAAATGATGTGGCCTTGTTTGCTTTTAAAGGTTGATTTTAGGCTATTTATGAAGCATGGATTTGTTTGATTTGTTTGGTTGGACATGATGATCTAGGCAGCATAGATAGAAAAGGGAGATCTCTAAGTCATTGGGCAATGGAGTCAAGTGAAAATTGTAGAAACTTTTTAAATGAATCAGGGGTATCAAAGGGAAAATCTAGCTTGGTCAGTGGATCTACAAGGTCTTTCAGGTGAAATGAAATGGACATAAAAGGTTTAGAATGAAAAGTAGAACTAAGGGAAATTAAGAATCCTTAATTATATTTACTTCTCAAGAAAGGGACTTAAAACATTATCTAAACATGAAGAGCCATTCCATAGACAGGGCTAACCATAATTTCTAGAAACCACACTTAAAAAAATAATAATTTCAATACAAACTTTTCAAATGAAATCTAGGAGTCGAGGAACGCTCTATTTCATCCAAAGATTTCACCTTCAAGGAATTTAGAAAACATAAAAGATTCACAAAAAATTGCATTCATAGAAGAGGGAAATCCTAGACATCTTTGATTACAGCTATAAAGACCTTCAAAACAATTATTTGAGCATGTGAAAAGGGTATGATCGGAACAAAACCTCTTTGGCTAACTTTGGACAGTAGTACTTTGAAGGGAGACTTCAGAAACAGTTTTTAAGTGGCAGCAAGTACGCAGGGAAAACCATAAATCATTCTTGAGAACAACTGTATTGAACTATTTTTGAAATAAACAAGCATAAGGGTTCAAGAGAGAAATTAAGAATTCTATAGAATTCCTCAGCAGAGGAAACCATAAAATAGTGGAGAGTAAATAGTTCTAAGGTGCTTCTAGGGCACATTTCTTAGCCTAAACGTTTTACTCTACTGTAGTAAGAAATGATGAAACAGAATGGAAAACAAGAAAAAAACATTAACACATTTAGAGTACTTCACCAATAGCCAAGCTCAGGGATCCAATGACAGAGCTTTATCCATCTTCAAATAGTTCAAAACATCCATAGGTTCCAAAACATCAATTTTCTTTCAACTTTAGCAGAACTATGTATTACTTCAAAGAGTCACCAAATTCCCCCAATACATTGAGTTAGAATGTAGTATTTATGCTGCAAATAAGAAGGTGGAGCTATTCTAGGGTTCAAGTGTTATTAATTACAGAGTAAATGCATTCCTGACCTTGAAAACCATGTAAGGTATAAGGTAGGAACATGTGTGCAGCTACTTCTCTGTTTAATAACTCTGCCTTAACTTCTAAGAGAAAACAACTGAAAAGTTTGACTTTTAGGCTTATTCTTAAATATTACAATAACTGTTTTGACAAACAAAAATATCTTCTAACTGTGTAATAACTGCCAATTTTCCTTTATGGACAGAAGACATGCCATAGGTGGCAGTTAGATCTTTTGGATGAATAACTGCCTCTGTTGATTTTTTCGAAGTTGCCTTCCATCTAAGTTTCCTTGTTTAATTAATAAATTGTGTCTTAGGCCCTGATTTTGCATTTGGCCTTTAATCAAACTACCTTACTGTCTTTCTCTTGTTTCTTATTTAAACAACTGCTCTTACCCATTTAACTTTAATTTGTTTATTTGAAGGGATAACCTCTATTTTAACAAATTTAATCTTCGATCAAGCCCTTTAGTCTTCTGTCTTTATTTCTTCATCATTTCTTCTGATTGTTCATTGTTTACTGTGTGTAGGGACACATTTCTTTGTGGTGCTGGAGGGTCCATGATCGACCGATGATCATGATTCATCTTCGATCACACCCTAAACAAGGTCCTCTGATCTTCACTGTCTGTTTTAAGTCCCCTTGATCGTCATCCAGGACTTAACTTGTCCCTTATGGAGTGCGGGAGAAACTTGCTGGACTTTTCTGCTATTTAAAAACCTACAACAAACAAAAAAAAGTTAATTTAAAACCTATGAATTTTGTGGATTAAACTGATTTACAGAAGCTTTGAATAATGCAGAGGAGCGTTGCCAGGGGGGAGGGGGCGAAATGCATAGAAGAAGGTCATGTGGGCCAAACTAGAAGAAAGGGTCGAATTTTGAATATTTGGCACGAATTGGAGTGTTTTAGCCTCTAAAACACCCTTCAAAAAACCCCACTTCAAAATTTTTTGGAGCCCTTTGAGCAGAAAGAAATGTTAAGTAAGGAGTCGGGAGGACCAAGTTGCTGAGTCGCAAATCTTAAAATGTGTGGAAAATCGTGACCCCGCGACCTTGCGACCCTACGACCCTGAGGTCGCAAGGTCACAAGGTCGCTAGGTCACATCCATCCCACATAACCTCGCCATGCAACCTTGCGACCTCATTTATGGCCCGCACGTGCAACCTTTTTATATAAAGGAGGTCGCTAGGTCGCATTTCGCATATGCAATGGATAGAAAAAACGCCTCTGACAGGTCAACTGGAGCGTGATTTTCCTGGGTAAGTTGCCATTTTCCTCCTGCTATTTCCTTTTTGGTTTTTCTTGCCTAATCTCTGCATCCCTTAGCCTTTAAATTTCCCCCTGCCTTAGTCATTGTTTTCATTTATCACTTAGGTCTTTTCTTTTGATTCCATCTTTCACCCTGCTTGCCCAACTTTCACAATTCCTCATCCAGTCTCCCATGGCCTGTATCTTGCTCCAGAAACTATCCCCTCACTATTTCTGGACCATTTTAACCCTATTTTTTGTGAGTTAAAGGTCAAAAAAAACTTCACGCCGCATGTGCCAAAACACCGGCAAGCCCTAGCGCGATTTGCGACCCCGTGACCCCGCAACCTAGTCGCAAGGTCGCAAGGTCGCATTTCTGCCATTTTATTGAAACTTGTGACCCAGCAACTCCGCTACCTAGTCACAAGGTCACAAGGTCACATTTCCACTATTTTTCCACAATTTTCGACCCAACGACCCCGCGACCCCGCAACCTAGTCGCAAGGTCGCAAGGACGAACCTTTTCCATTTTCTCACAACTTGCAACCTCGTGACCCAGTAGGCAAATTATTCAGTTATTCTTATGTCCTCGGTTGAAATTATTGATAAGCTATAACTGGTCTTGTATCATCATGGCATCTTTCTTATCCTGGGATTCTTTCATGAATATGACAGGTGAATTTGAAGCAGACTGGGAGTTTATACCTGTCCCCTCAGATTCCAGCGACATGGAACCTTCAGTATCTCAGAAAAAATACAAGCACCTGGTAGTGGAGGATGTAGATATGGACATGCCAATGTCCCCACCCCTGATCTATGGAGATACACTATGCACATTTTCCAAAGGGGACAACATGCACTGGTACCAAGTGTACCAAGAGTTCGCTAGAACAGAATTCCTAGAAGACCTCCCTGATCGGGAGATATACTTAAAGGTCAAAAGGTCTAAGCTACATCTTGCAGGTTCCCATCTGGCTATATTCCCATGCCCATAGATGATAGATTGGATTATACATAAAACTGACCCCAAGAAGTTCGTGATCAGGGACAGCGAACGAAAATCTTTCGCAACACTCAAAGGCTCATATGCTCATGTTTATTACTCTTTGCCTGATTGAGAAGAATATTTCACAGAAGAATGGGATATCACCCATGTAGTTCCTGTAGTTAACACAATAAAGCAGTGGTGGGAGGAGCTTGATAAATTTAAGGTCAAGAAGAACCAGGAATATCCAGTGGCGAGCCTGAGGAAAGTATATAAATGAGTGGCTACCATGCTTTGTAGATTGTACGGGTGCCTCGATGCCACCACCTTCAATGACACATCGGCAACTCTCATGGAATATGTCACAGTGCACGGCACACGTTTCAACTGGGCTAGCATATTGATGACCTCCATGCATACAAACTTATCCTCGGCATTGGTACCAGATGAAGGAATGCTTTTTGAATTCTATATGGCCTCTTATTTGTTGGATGTCGTCTGTTCAAGGTTGCACTTTGAAAAATGGGTGCTTAACTGGGATCCAAAACAGACCCGTGCAATCCACTTACAAACCAAGGTGTTTTGGGTATCCAGGTATAAACAAGACATAGAGCCGATCTCTCAAGTGTTCATCCCCGCTCTATACAGAAAATTGTTTGGCCAAGATGCTCCTTGCATGTCTTGGCGAGCCATGGAAATTCTAGTCAAGGTGGCGCATTGGTTCGCATTCACCGAGTATACGTTCATTTGAGTCTTTGGCTTGTTTAGGGCCCCACATTATGCCTAATTTTGTCATAGACAGAATGCTCATGCAATAGGTCTGTTTCCAAATGTCTTTAGGTTTCTCCAGGGTCCTGTCCAAGGGTAAGAAGAAGTTGTGGCCTACGCTACCCCTCACTATCGGCGCATACACAATTAAAGACTTCAGAGAGGTAGAGGAAGAGGCAGAAGAGGTGAAAGGTTACCGCCTTGGGGCATTAGAATACCAAACATACAACCCGGAGAGGACAGTTCCTGATCATTGCAAGAGGGCTAAATTCAAATGGAACTACCAGAAAGTGGAACGCCTGAGAGAAGATGGAAGAAGAAACCGGTACAATGCAGACTGAAAACTTACTCCGGGGGCGGACTCTGACCAAGAAGACCTAGATGACCAAACCTTGGAAGATAGGAGTTGTGAATTAGGAGGTGCTTCTTCTTCTCTAGCTAAAAATCCTCGAACCAGTACAGGGCATAGTCCGTCTACCCAATAGAAATAAATAGAGGCCAAAGCCCAGCAAGAGAGAGAGAGAAGAAAATGAAAGAGGATGAGGATAAGTGCAAGAAGAGCCTAAGGTTAGAGCAAAAGAAAAATTAGGTCGAGGAGGCCAAGAAGGAAAAGGAGAAACAAGAGGTGCAGGCTGCAACAGAATGGGAACTCAAGAAAGAGTTAGATAAAGTGGAAGCTGACCACCAGAATAAAGCAATGAAAGCTGCGGCAGCTGAGCATAAAAGGAAATATGAATTAGAAGCAGCGGCAGAAGTAGAGCTCAGGCGGAAGAGAGAACATGAAAAGGTAGAAGCCGAATGCCTACAAAGAGAAGAGGAAGAAAATAAAAAGAAAGAAGAGGAGAATGAAATGCTAGAGAACATCGAGGTATCTCCCCTTGCGGTACCTCTAGTCAGTACATGAGCCACGCTCTCCGATGTCAGTTCCTCCCAGGGGCAAGAGGAGGAGGTATTCGACCTCACCAGGCTCACGTTCAATCAATTGTCCTTCAAAATATGACAGGATAAGAGAAGATGCCTGGCACAAAATCCTTTCACTGCATCCACAGTCGCAACTGGAAAATACATAGTCCTCGATACTAGCACTAATCCCGTGATGATACATCGGCTAGAATAGCCTTCGCTGCGGCCATAGAAGAGAACGTGACCAAATGAGTAGATAGATCGTTTCTATATAGAATAGGCTACAGGAAGCAGAGCAGTGGGAGAAAAGGGCAGAACAGGAAAAGACAGCATTGAGAGAGGAGGTTCAACAACACTGAAACAAAACTTCCCCTATCAATGAAGTTCTTCTTACCATTCAAAGGGAGTTTGATATATTAGAGGCTACCATGAGGCAATTTTATGGGGAAATGTTTACCATAAAACAAACAGTCGCCCCATTGGTGAGTGCCCAAATGGAGACTAAGGAAAAGCACGAGCAGCTGAAGGAGGCTTCAGCTGCCTTAGACAGAATGATGGACTCGATAGTGCGGTACCCTCAGGCTCCTGAACATTTTCCAAAGAAGGACTGGATTGACACGCAAGATGCCAAAGTCCAAAACTGTATGAAAATGTAGTCCAAGGATAAGCTATCCAAGGACTTAGACAAAGTAATGACTGCATACGAACACCTGATCAGTGACATCGATTCGATGCACATCCTTCACCACATTCCTTCGCTGTGTGCATTAGACGAGGGGAAGACCTGGGAACAGGTGGATCAGGAGATCCAATCATTTTTGTAGCCCATTAAGTAAGTTGCTGCCACTCCTGACCTTGCGATGTCACGAGAGATCCTGGGTCAGTTTCTTGTCATGCCAGTCTAGATCTACAACAAGCTCGCCTCTCTTTCCAACCTGATCTCACAAAAGAAGGAAACTCTAGTCCCGAGCACCTTGGAGTGCATGCATTGGTTAAAAGAAGAGGTCCCTCTGGTTTCTCCCATAGCAGTAGAGTATTAGACTTGGCAAGACTTCCTTAAAGGACAGCAGATTGATGCCCATGACCTCACAATTGCGCGCACATCTTCATAAACCGATGGCAGTAGATCGCTGGTAGCATTTGGAAACATGTCGCAGGTCGCACTGCCCAATAGGTCGTAGGTCACGCTGCCCAGCCAGGTCATAGGTCGCACTGCCCAGCCAGGTCGCAGGTCGCAGTTCTCTTTTAGGTTGCAAGGCAACTCAACAGTCAGGCAGGCGAAGAGTCAGCAAGCCCAAAGGGCAAGTTTTGATCTATAAAACTCCCTCTGGGGAAAATGTAAAGATATTTTTTTGGGGGACTCAAGAGCTATACATCATCATATTGAAAGATGACACTCTTGTGCATATGAATATAGATACTTGTTTAAACTACTTTTGGATCTGATGTGTTTTGTTGTGCGAACACTATGAGTATTTCTTATACAGTTTCTAAGATCTTCTGGTTAACGAAGTTGCACTTTTAGTGGCATCTTCTACGCATTGTGGTTATCTGTAACTATGATAATGATGTTTAGTTCATTTTTCTTTCTTAATGGATGTTAATGAATTTTCTTATTAGCATTTGTTTTATCTTTCACACATGTAAAAGGGGAACCTTGCCACAAAGAATTGTTTCTTTTGTGGTTAGAACAACCTACAAGCATAACCCAAATGATGTGTCGTTAACAACACCTCCTTCGGTGTCTATGCTTCATTATTTGTCTTGCTACACATAGTGTTAGATACATGTTTAACGCATCAATCATGTATCTTGTATCATTTGAATAAGTGTGTGTCCGTAGGTTCAATCGAGTTCTTTTGAGACCAAAGGGAAGGTGACTTAAGTTGTATCCGGACCCACACCCCGGACGAGATACCTATCCCAAACGGTTCAAGGTCTAATTGGGACTTTCTACCGAGGAGATCCCCTATTGTTGGCTAGACAGATTTTCCCGTCAATAGATTTGGCGCTAGAAGGAGGGTCTGAATGGCATCCTCCAGCATACAAGAAACATTCCATCATAAACTCCCCATGGGGAGGTCATAAACGATGATACTACCCCTCCTCCTTTGGAATATATTCTAGGGGAGGAGGTTCCTTATTATGAAATTACCACAGAACAGTTGAGATCCTTGCGCCCAACTACCCGCAATCTCATCAGGGATTTTCGATATGCCCCAATCATGAATTTCTTGACCCATACTAGGACCCCTGCTAAAAAATTCACTCGTAATGGTGCTCTATTGAGTTCCATACCCTAGTTGGTGAAACTCATGGTTGAACCTTGCCACCGCTATCTAGAGTAACGAACCAATTCCTAAGCTCCAAGTGGGCGAAGAGGATGAATTTGGCATGACTGAACCCTTCCCTAACCCTCAGCCTAACCAAACCCAACAGAACAACGACCAAGTACCCCCCCCCACATTAGTAGTCAGTAGGGTGAGGAATGAAGGCGAGGGAAATGACCCGGGGCGGAAGTAGGCCAGGAGAAGTATGAAATAAAGGTGAGGTGAACAAAGGCCATGGGAATGGAGGTAGAGGAGATAGAGGTCGTGGCTAAGGACACCGTGCCACCCACCGTCGCCCAAAACAAAACAAGCCACCTGTTTATAATTGGGGATACCTCAGAGATATGGCCAACCATGAGGGATACCAAGATGAACACTCTCGCCATGGGGGAGAAGCACTAGCATCAGGTACGGGGAGTGAATTTGAGTCTGAGATCAGGAACCACTAGCATGCTAGGAGAGTGCAACCACTTGCCTGGATGGCCCAATCTCCATTAGATCTTTTGGGCCCCCTCCATGACCTACCTAGGCACCCTGAGAAGCATCTCCCCAATTTTGATCCCGAGAAAGGCTCCTTGGCTGAGGATCATATAAGCAGCTTCTATCTTTCCCTATAAATCATGAGGGTTCAAATAGATGACGTTGCTTGCCGCTTGTTTCTGCACACTCTTGAAAACAAAGCGGCCACCTAGTACTGCTCCCTCCAAAGTGCCTCCATTACATCATGGGACCAGTTCCGTCGCACATTCTTGTAGAAATTTTTAGAGGACAAAACCCCTTCCATGCTCCTCACGGAGTTAAGTACCATTAAGTGCCATAAGAAAGAGAAGTTTATGTTAGCTCCTTGTAATCAACAAAATTGGCAAAGTCCAATCTCAGGGAGAAACATTGTTTCGACCAACTTTGGGATTCTAGGATATAGCCCTCCTGAATCCGGAGAGGAATCTCTCCAATAAGTGCAAAGATGGATTTGTCTTTGAAGTTTTGGGGTAATGATATTAGGCTAGTGATGAAGGCCAAGGGTTTTGTTTGTTTTTGGATGAGTGAGCATGATTATTATTTTGAGGAGAAAGTTCTAAGTGCAAAAATTTTCAAAGGTGAGAAGTTGCAAGTGGATAGAACAACTATGGCTAAAAAGATATATATAACGCTGGTTTTTAGTCCATTGGGCTATGGAGTCATAACAGGGCTTTAATTGAGCAACAACATCAAGAGTGATCCAAGGGGAAAGTCATCTATATGACAAGATTTTTGAGATTAAAATGATGGAATGGAAATAGTAAAGTGTTGGAGGGGTGGAAACTGATAATAATTTCACAAAGGATTTATAGTCAGTCCAAACAAGAAAATCCTTTTAAGTAAATATTTAAAACCAACCAAGGACAGGGCTAACCATTGACCTCTTGGAAAAGTTGTATTAAAGCAGCTTAATTGACAAACAATCCAGTAATCCACATAATTACCTTCAGAAAATGTGAAAACATATAAGAGAAGACAAAGTGTAACTTAAGATCAGATAAAGTACTTTTAAACCTAGTCTGCTTTCAGTCAACACCAAGGGAAACTTTCAAAATCTGCTTTTGGAGAATAGAAGCTAGAAACATGACAAACCATGGCTTAACTAGTCAAAATTTAATAAGCAAATAAGGAAAATAACTTTCAAGAACAATGCTTAAAGCAAACAGTAGGACGAGGGAACTCCAACATTCCTAACTGATTAAACTGTATTAAATCATTCTTAAATAAACAAATAGGAGGAAAACATTGAGATAAAGCTTTTCAGTTAGAGAAGGTTACTGATATACAATAGGTCCTAACTCTATAAATGTTGTTCTTTATCAGAGAATAGTGAACAATATGACATACATAGAAAGAAAACAATAACAAAGAAAGGGGCACTTCACCAATGATATAGACCAGGATCCCAAGAAACAACTTGTTATTGATGTCAAACCAGTTACAGTCTTCAAGTCCAATTTTTCAATTTAGCAATCATCTTCACTATTCAGCCTAACTAATATATCACAAGCAGAATAGTGAGATCACAAGGGATAGAAGAATGAGGAGGTGAGATCTGATAAAGATCTCTCAACACAATTAATACAGATTCGAGACTTCTTGGCCTTTGATGGGCTCGATGGAGAAGTTTACAGGTGGTCTGTCTGTATTAACTGTTTTTCATTTAAGATTAAGCTCGGTGGGAGATTTTTTTGACTTTGAGGCTCTGCGTTATGTTGGAGTAACTCTGTAGATATTTTTTGCATTTAATTCTCTGGCAGAATTAAATCTTTGGCTGCACTGAGGAAAATATCTTCGTTGGATCAATAACTTCGGCCTCTATTTGAATGGTTTGAGGCACAAGTGGCACTTATGGTAGCTGGGAGGAATCAATTTGCCTCAAATGCGGTGGTGAAGGCCTTTCTGTCTGTTAAACACTTATGATGTTCCTTTAATTGTGTTTTAATTCAGGGAATTAGGCTTTTGATAATCATTCTTAGCCATAATTCCCTAAATCTGTCTTCAATGTTCTATTCTGCTGTGATCTGTTTTTTAACACTGATACTCTTGTAATTGGATTTAATAACACAGTGTCTTGTCGATGTGCAGGGCCATGCTAGGCTTTAAAGGCATCAATGCCCATGAAGCATTGATAAAATGTTGAATGCGACCCTTGCGAATGGTCTCCATTGATAAAATCAAAGGCACGGGAAATGTCTTTCCCGGCCTTTAGAATTTATTTCGAACAAATGGAAAAACCATTAATCCCTGCAAAATACACACAAAAATTATAAAATCCTATGTTTTTTGGAAAAGATGCTTCAGAAGGCGGGGGAGGAGTGTAGCTGTTGGATGAAAGCATCCAACAGTGGAGATCTGTGTAGAAAAGGCAAAAAGGAGATCGGGGAGAAGAATAAGGCGGAGTGATTTTGGACCGTCCAATCTGGACACGTGGACGGTCCAGATCCAATCAGAGGATCGCAATTGGGGGATTGCAACTGGGGGCAACAGGCAAGTGCACCGATTGAAAGTTGTGATGTGAGTCAGCACAGACCGTCGATCTAAAGATTAGATCAACGGTGGAAAAAGAATCGGGGGGGAAGGCTGATCAGGAGAAGAAATATAACGCAGCGATGAAAAACTACGATCCATTTAAGCACTTGCCATCGATCTGCAGATCAGATCAACGACGGAGAGTGAATCGGAGGGGTTTGAAGCAGAGGTAAGACTTGTGATCGGGGGGAACGAGGACCGTTGGATCACGGAAGGCAGAGAGGAGATCAACGACGGACAATCAATCGGGGCTCGACAATCAGGGGTGGCAAACAAAATGTACCGAATGAAACTTTTGATGCGATTTAGCACGGGATGCTGATCTAAGGATGAGATCAACGGTCGGGATTTTTCGACTTACGCACTGGTGGAAAAACCCTTATGATATATAAAAACCCAAAATTTTAAATGAAACAAAGGTTTTATGCTTCGGGGGCAGGGTATATATATATAGAATGATCTGGCGCCCGACTGTGGGGCCTTCAGATGTATAACACACAAAAAAACCTAGGGCCATACATACGGGGGCGAATCGCAATCTAAACCATCAGGCCCGGTCTTTCAATCAACCCATTTGGATTTCTCCGATGCGATTTTGCAATCGGGTGTTTTCAATCTAACCATTTTTATATTTAACACGTGACTTTAGCACATTAGATTAAAACTTTGTGAAAACGGGTTTTATGACTTTACAAAAGAAAAAAAATGATCAGATATGGTTTATACAATGATTTAAGCACCAGATTCGGGCTTTATGGTTATATGGAATGGTAATAAGATCAGGAGTTTTAAATACAAAGGCTAATCACATCGGAGTTTTTGTAATGGCACAAAGACATGCACACTTGGACATTTGCGATGCGATAAGTGCCGGAAAAGGGTTAGCGCTTGGTTCTAGCCTCAAATCGTATGGTGGGGGAAGTGGTTAGGACTTAGCCCAAGGGGGCTTAAGTCCATAGTAGTAAATAAAAACTTGTTTTTATGAATTTTTTCAGAGTTCTCAATGGATTTTGGGGTTTCGGGAAGGATAAAAAGTGAGTTTTTAACCTTGTAAAAATGATTTTCATGAAGGGAAGAAGAGGAATCATGAAAAAAAAGGAGATTTATGGAGAAAAAGGGGAGCAAATGAAGGTTATTTTTGAGTGGGAGAAGGGGGAAAATGATGGTTTTTCAGTAGTCTCTTCTTATGAAATCAGCAGATTTTCTGAGTATAAAACGAAAACAGTAAAGAAGATTTTGGACAGGGGTATTGAGGCCTTCAAGAGTCTTCAAGAGCCAACAATTTTAACAATAAAATTTTTTCCTTGAAGGCTCAAAAAGTCTTAGCCACCTTTTGCTATAACAAATTTTATAGGTGGCTAACAGGTTAGAGACTTCAATCAGCGCTTTGCCACCATACTACAAAAGTTTCCCCCCAACCTGGCGTTGGAAGACTCTATTACCATAGACTACTATACAAAAGCTCTCCCCAGGGATATCGCCATCTTCATAAAACATGAAGCTCGGCCCACCCTTGCAGCAAACTATGTAGCCACCCTCACTGTAGAAAGAGACATGCTTTCTATAGGAGCCATAGATCACGAGGGGAGAGATGACCACAAACCAATTGCGAAGAAAGGTCAGTCCTCCACAAACAAAACCGCGGATAAGGATAAGGATGCTTTTGACCTCGAGAGTATAGCAAAAACCTTCAAGATATTAACAAATGAAGTCTCCGACCTAAAGAGAAAGGGTATAGAATCCACGACTAGCTCCGAGGAACCTAAGCCCTTTTTCAGAAAGAGCAACCCCGACACCAGCCGACCTCTGTATAACCCAAACACTATTTTCAACGTGGAAGAAATAGGAAAAGATAATTTATGTTCTTTCCACCAGGCTACCCACTCTGAAAAAGCATGCCCACAATGGATTGGCAACATGACAGCAATGGTAAATCAGCTTCTAGACAATCAAACCCCAGGGGATGTGGGGGAGGATGATGTTTCTGACCATGATGAAGATTTGCCCCTAGATGAAGAACTGGGGTCCTCTTTTCTTGCATTTGAGATAATCCTCGGGGAAAAAAATATTACCATCACTGATATCAACATGGCAGACAATCCTAAGGCTCAACCTGTGCAAAATTATAGCCTTGGGAGCAAAGGACCGGTCCCCGAATAGTCCTTTGAGGAGAAGAAAAGGGCTTTCTTAAGGAAAATTCTTCCCCTTGGAAATTAACAAAAATTTGTTCCTGAGAAGCCCACGAATAACAACACCCGAGCAAATCAAAAGAGCAAGCTCCGGGTGGGGTCCCCCAAAACCACTACCGAGCCTTGTCCTCAATCTGATTCCACTTATAACATTGTAGAGGACATGAAGAAAACTAGAGCTAACATCTCCCTCTACAAGCTTGCTTGCATCACAAATCAACGAGAACTAATTCTTAAAGCCTTCGCCAATACCTCAACTACTAAGCCTGTGAGCAATACGTTCGTGCAAGGCAGTCCGAGTGTTCAGTCTATTGTGAATGCTATCAATGAAAATTCCAGTGGATCTAGTCCTCCCTTCCCATTATATTTTGAGATTTTTAACTTCAACATCCATAACTGTCTAGTTGACTTTGGTGCATCCACAAATGTCATGCCCCTATCTGTTTGTAAGAAGATGAACATCCGCCCGGAGAAAACTGACGCAAGGATCATCCAACTTGATAGATCGCAGGTGCCATCTATAGGAGAGATAAATAACGTCATCATACGCCTTTCATCTGACTCTAGAGTCCACCAATGTATTGAAATTGTGGTTGTTGACATCCCTGAAGCCTATGGCCTATTACTTAGCAGAGACTAGTCCAGTAAGCTGCAAGGGTATTTTGCCACTGACTAGTCCTACATGTGGCTGCCTTAAAAGGGCTAGAATAACCAAATCAAGGTCGAAAGAGAACCATATATGAAATATATTGTGACTTATTTGGATGCTACTAACGAACCCATCATATTTTCCTAGGAGGATCTTGGCATGTGCTTCCTGGAAGCCATTTTTGGATGTTACCACCCTCCTCAGTCTCCAATAGACCCTGAGATCTAGTCTAAACTAACACTCGTCACAGAAGACCAAGCCACTCCCGTCTCACACCAAATTGAAATCCTTCCCCAACTTGCAACCCTGAAGGAGCCATAAAATGACGTGTGGACCTTGTACTATGAGTGTTCCAAGACCCATGACGGGGCTGGTGCAGGCTGCATCTTGCTGGACCCTCAGAAGAACAAGTTCTTGATTTCGTGTCAGCTAGAGTTCTAGTGCACTAACAATACTGCTGAATATGAATCTTTGATCCTCGGACTCAAGAAGGCACTGGATTTGAAGGTAAGATGCTTACGGGTCATCGGAGACTCTGAGATTATCACTCGGCAGGTACGGAACACCATTCATTGTTTGTCTCCACACTTAAAAGCTTATCAATAAGAGGTATGGCATCTTAGTTATATTTTTGATGCATTTGGAATCAAATATGTTCTTAGAATGCATAATGCAGCAGCTGATACTTTGGCTAATGCTGCTGCTAGATTTACCCCCTTGAGGGATGGATTTTCTATTGAAGTTATGTATAGACCCTCTGTGCCAGATAATATTATTAATTTATGCATTTTTGATGATGATCAACAAATATTGGAATTTATGCTCAACACTAAAGTATTCAAAGACATGACAATAGACGAGGCGGATCATGATCAAGCTTTGTAGGAAGAGCATGATAAATGCAAGGAGAACCCCATGCCCAAGGGGATAGTATCACTTGAAAATCTATTTGATCTACGAAGCCGATTCCGCGGGCCCCCAAATACCAAAGTACAAAGTTCCACCTTCGCACATCGGCAACTGAACTTGGGATCAGATGATAACCTGAAGTTCATAAACCTTGGGAAATACTGCACCGACCAGGAGATGCAGGCTTTCACTCAGCTATTTCAAAAGTATCGAGATGTATTTGCATGGAAATATGATGATTTACATATGTACGATACTCAGATTATTCAGCACGTGATACCCATGAAGGAAGGTGTGAAGCTTTTCCAACAGAAGCTCAGAAAAGTGCATCCTACTTTGGAACTGATGATTCTGAAAGAAATTAAGAAGCTTTTGGATGCATGCATCATCTTCAAAGTTTGCCACTCCACATGGGTGTCAAATTTGGTCCCTGTACGGAAGAAGTCTGGCGAGATCCACTTGTGCATGGATTTCTGGAATTTAAATCAGGCCTCAAACAAAGATAATTATCCGGTGCCTCCAATGGAACAAATATTACAAGATGTGTCCAGATCCAAGATGTTCTCCTTGTTGGATGTATTATTTGGCTACAACCAAGTGCTGGTAGCTGAGCCGGATAGATTGAAAACTACTTTTCGAACCAAATGGGGAGCTTTCGCGTTCAGACGCATGCCCTTCGGATTAATAAACGTGGGGGAAACCTTCCAATGGGCCATGGATATAGCTTTCCGTGGTTTGATAGGGCAGAGCATGGTAGTCTATTTGGATTATGTCACCGTGTTTTTGAAACACCGAGGCGATCATTTATGCCACCTCAAGAAAATTTTCAAAAGGTGCAGGAAGTACAGGATTTTGCTCAACCCGAAGAAGAGCGTTTTCACTGTGGCGGAAGAAAATTTGTTGGGCCACATTATAACTAAGCAGGGAATTATTGTATATCCCGAGAGGGCAAAATCCATTTCCCAGATTCCACCCCCTAACAGTAAAAAAGCAGGGATGATCAAGAAGAATGCGATTTTCAAATGGGAACTGCTGCAGAAGGAGGCCTTCAACAAAATCAAGCAGGCTGTAGTTGAAGCACCATCCCTCTAACGTCCAGATTTTAGCAAAAGCTCTACCCTGTATACTTTCACTTCAGATTCATCACTTGCAGCTATCCTCACGTAGAAAGATGACAACAATGATGAACGGCCTATATCCTTCATGAGTACTGGCTTAGAAGGAGCTAAATTGAACTACCCTGAAATCGAAAAGCAATCCTATGCAGTCTACAAAGAAGTCAAGCATTTCAGGCCTTACATCTTGAAAAACCATGTCATGATTTTCGTTCCCCACCCAGCTGTCCACTCACTTTTCGTGCAACAGGAGCTAGGCAAGAGGCGAGGCAACTGGGTGGCATGCCTGCAGGAGTATGACTTAGAGTTTAAACCAGCACACACTGTGAAAGGACAAGGACTATGCCAAATGGCTGCAGAGGCTGCCAGCTCACATGGAATTGAATAAGAGTGTTGGGAACAAAAAATTGACATGTATCAGAGTGACCACGTACCTTAGCATATAAGCCCTTCTTGGTACTCTGACATTTCAGGATTTTTAGCCCATGGCATCTTAGACCCTACTCTAACTGCCCGGCAGAAGCATGCAATAAGACTCAAAGCTGCATCTTACCAGTTGATCCAGGGTAATATTTTCAAGAAAAATTACGATGGAGTCCTGCTACGCTACTTGGAACATGATGAAGCACAGAAAATCTTGATCGAGCTGCATGACAGACTAGCTAGACGTCATTTTGCAGGCGATACCACTGCCCACAAGATAATGTGTGCGGGATACTACTGGCAAAATATTTTTAGAGATGCGCATTCATATGTCCAGAAATGCACTCAATGCTAGAAATTCGCAAACCGAGAAGCGCAGCTAGCCGCTCCCCTACTATCAGTAGCAGTGGAGGAACCCTTTCAATAGTGGGGCTTGGACGTGATTGGTGAAATCATACCTCACTCATCCAAGCAACATCAGTATATTCTTACTGCTACCAATTATTTCACCAGGTGGGTTGAAGCAGCACCTTTATGCCAAATCAATTATCAAGAGGTAATAGAATTTGTCACTCATTCCATCATCTCCAGGTTTGGCATTCCAACTTCCTTGGTTTTTGATAATGCAACTTACTTTTCATCTTTTAAATTGTATGATTTTGCTCTGGAAAATGATATTGTTCTTAAACATTCTGCAAATTATTATCCCCAGAGAAATGGGTTAGCTGAGTCAACTAATAAAAATTTTATCCGCATCATCAAGAAGACCTTGTTGTCCTACTAGCGCAATTGGCACAACGCCCTTCAAAACGTTCTTTGGGCTGACCGTGTCACGCCCAAATCCTCCCTAGGCACCTCCCTGTATTTTCTTGTGTATGGAAAAGAAGTAGTTCTTCCTCCCCATTTATCTCTCCCTGCCCTTCAGTTGTCCCAAGAATGTCATGGTACCCCATTCCCCACCTTGCAGACTCGGATCAACACCCTACTGAAGTTGGAGGAAGAAAGACAAAAAACCCGGGAAAAGTTCGCCATCCACCAAAGCCAAAACAAGAGATGGTTTGATAGAAAATCCGCAGGGAATAAAATCTTTGAGATAGGAGACCTGGTCCTGAAGTGGGATAAAGCTCATGAATAAAAGGGAAAACATTCCAAGTTCCAAGCACTATGGACAGGTCCTTTCCAAGTTAAGGAGAAATTAGGTTCCCACACGTTTAAATTGCAAACTCTTGAGGTAAGAGTCGACGTCCTCCTGGTAAATGGGCATGAACTCAAACATTACTTCACTTAGCAGCCCTTAGAGGGCTATCTTATCCTTGTACCATAGTTTTCGCCTTCGTTCCTATTTTTGTCAAAAAAAAAAAAATTATTATAAAAAACGGAAGGACTTGTTGGAGCCACACAATTGGCACAGTGCAACAGGTTCTATGCTGATGGGAGGCCTTTCCTGATAGACACGAAGGTGTTAAAAGCTTGCTTTTAATTGGAACCTAAAGGTATCACGTGACTTAGCTCAAGCCATCAATCATGGGGAGCCCACCTAGCAAGTTTGAGAGGGTGTCTACAAAAAGAAAGTGCGATACAGCGGTAACTAGATCAGAAGGGAACAGAGTTACTTCGGGTTAAGTCAGGGCATCTGGGAAAACCAAAGTCCTCATATCAGACTAGGAGCAACCTCTCTACAAGTAAAATAAGTCAGGATCCCTCATCCACCCAGGAAAAAATTTCCCATCTCAAATAAGTGCAATGAGCACATCTAAATAAGCGCCTAAGGCACATTCAAATAAGTGCAATAGAACACTAGTAAGTAAAGGATTGAGAAAGGCTTCCTATGTAGAGAGTTGATGTAACGACTCCACCAGGGTACTAACCAGGCTTGCTAGCAGCGGAGCAATGTTCATGACTCCTAGGCAGTGACTCCGCCGGGACCGAGAGGTTTGTTGGCAGTGGAGCAACACGATGAGGACAAAATAATCATACCAAACCCTGTAGCCACCTGGATTTCTCTGACCCTTTCAATCTAGAAACCTGAAGAAATGAATTTCGGTTAACCAGCACCCAAACAAGCCATCAGGCCAAGCAACCTCGCAAGGTGTCAAAGGCAAGGTAGTGTCGACCTTAAGGTAAAAATAATAGCTAGTGAAGGCCCCTCCCTCCCCCTCCAAGGCCAACCATCGGCAGAGACTCTGAGTTCAACTAGTGAATCGCCATTTGTTGTAGCCTCTACGACACCCTCCGAAAAACCCCACTTCAAAATTTTTTGGAGCCCCTTGAGCACAAAGAAAAGTTAAGTAAAGAGTCGGGAGGACTAAGTCGCTAAGTCGCAAATCTTAAAATTTGTGGAAAATCGCGACCCCGCGACCTTGAGACCCCGCGACCCTGAGGTTGCAAGGTCACAAGGTCGCTAGGTCGCATCCATCCCACATAACCTCGCCATGCGACCTTGCGACGTCATTTCTCATTTCGCATATGCAGCAGATAGAAATGGCTTGAGCTAAGTCACATGAGCTAAAGGTAGCACGTGACACGAAGGTCGCATTTCGCATACGCAACAGATAGAAAAAACGCCTTTGACAGGTCAAATGGAGCGCGATTTTCTCGGGAAGTTGCCGTTTCCTCCTGTTGTCTCCTTCATTTTTTTTCTTTCCTAATCTTTGCATCCCTCAGCCTTTAAATTTTCCCCTTCCTTAGTCATTGCTTTCATTTATCACTTAGGGATTTTCTTCTGATTCTAGCTTTCACCCTGCTTGTCCAACTTTCACAATTCCTCATCTAGTCTCCCATTGCCTGTATCCTGCTCCAGAAACTATCCCCTGGCTCTGTCTGGACCCTTTTAACCCTGTGTTTTGCAAGTTAAAGGCGAAAAACAACTTCACATCGTGCACGCCAAAACCCCGGCAAGCCCTAGCGCGACTTGCGAGCCCGCGACCCCGCGACCTAGTCGCAAGGTCACAAGGTCGCATTTCCGCCATTTTCTTGCAACTTGCAACCCAGTGACCCTGCGACCTAGTCGTAAGGTCGCAAGGTCACATTTACACTATTTTTCTGCAATTTTCCACCCAGCGACCCTGCGACCTAGCCGCAAGGTCGCATCCTCGTCTTTTTCTCACAACCCGCGACCCTGCGACCTAGTTGCAAGGTCACAAGGTCACACCTTTTCCATTTTCTCACAACTTGCAACCCCACGACCTAGTAGGCCACTTATTCAATTATGCCTGTGTCCTTAGTTGAAATAAGTGATAAGCTGTAATTGGTCTTGTATCATCATGGCATCTTTCTTATCATGGGATTCTTTCATAAATATGACAGGTGAATTTGAAGCAGACTTGGAGTGTATACCTGTCCCCTCAGATTCCAGCGACATGGGACCTCTAGTATCTCAAAAAAAATACAAGCACCTGGTAGTGGAGGATGCAGAGATGGACATGCCAATGTCCCCACCCCTGATCTACTATGCACATTTTCCAAAGGGGACAGCATGCACTGGTACCACGTGTACCAAGAATTCGCTAGAACAGAATTTCCAGAAGACCTCCCTAATCGAGAGATATACTTAAAGGTCAAAAGGTCTAAGCTACATCTTTCAGGTGCCCATCCGGCTATATTCCCATGCCTAGAGATGATATATTGGATTATACAGAAAACTGACCCCACGAAGTTCATGATCAGGGACAATGAAGGAAAAGCTTCCACAACACTCAAAGGCTTAGACGCTCATGTTTATTACTCTTTTCCTGATCGAGAAGAATATTTCATAGAAGAATGGGCTATCACCCACGCAGTTCCTGTATTTGACACTATAAAGTAGTGGTGGGAGGAGCCTGAGAAATTTAAGGTCAAGAAGGACCAGGAATATCCAGTGGCGAGCCTAAGGAAAGTATATAAATTAGTGGTTGCCATGCTTTGCAGATTGTACGGGCACCCTGATGCCACCACCTTCAATGGCACATGGGCAACTCTCATGGAATATTTCACAGTGCACGACACCCATTTTAATTGGGCTAGCATATTGATGACCTCCATGCATACAAAATTATCCTTGGCATTGGTACTAGATGAAGGAATGCCTTATGAATTCTATATGGCCTCTTATTTGTTGGATGCCATCTGTTCAAGGTTTCACTTTGAAGGATGGGTGCATAATTGGGATCCAAAATAGACCCATGAAATCCACTTACAAACCAAGGTGTTTTGGGTATCCAGGTATAAACAAGACATAGAGTCGAGCTCTCAAGTGTTCATCGCCGCTCTATATAGAAAATTGTTCGGCCAAGACGCTCCTTGCATTCCTTGGTGAGCCATGGAAAGGCTAGTCAAGGTGGCACATTGGTTCCCATTCACTGAGTATATGTTCATCCGATTCTTTGACTCGTTCAGGGCCCCACATGCTATGCCTCGTTTTGTCACAGACAGAATGCTCATGCAAGAGGTCTGTTTCCAAATGTCTTCAGGTTTCTCCAGGGTCCTGTCCAAGGGTAAGAAGAAGTCGTGGCCTACGCTACCCCTCACTATCAGCGCATACATAGTCAAAGACTTTATAGAGGTAGAGGTAGAGGCAAAAGAGATGAAAGGTTACCACCTTGGGGCATTAGAATACCAAACATACAACCCAGAGAGGATAGTTCCTGATCACTGCAAGAGGGATAAATTCAAATGGAACTACCAGCACGTGGAACACCTGGGAGAATATGAAATAAGAAACTGGTACAATGCAGACTGAAAACTTGCTCCGGGGGAAGACTCCGGCCAAGAAGACCCAGATGAACAAACCTTGGAAGATAGGAGCCGTGAATTAGGAGGTGCTTCTTCTTCTCTAGCTAAAAAGCCTAGAACTAGTACAGGGCATAGTCCGTCTACCCAACATAAAGAAATAGAGGCCAAAGCCCAGCAAGAGAGAGAGAAGAAAATGAAGGAGGATGAGGATAAGCACAAGAAGAGCCTAAGGTTAGAGCAGAAGAAAAAGAAGACCGAGGAGGCCAAGAAGGAAAAGGAGAAACAAGAGGCGGAGGCTGCAGCAGAACGGTAACTCAAGAAAGAGTTAAATAAAGTGGAAGTTGACCACCAGAAGAAAGCAGAGCAAGCTGCGGTAGCTGAGTGTAAAAGGAAAGCTAAATTAGAAGCAGTAGCAGAAGCAGAGCTCAGGAGGAAGAGAGAACATGAAAAGGCAGAAGTCAAATGCCTACGGAGAGAAGAGGAAGAAAAGAAAAAGAAATAAGAGGAGGATGAAATGCTAGAGAACATAGAGGTATCACCCCTTCAGGTACCTCTAGTCAGAACACGAGCCATGCTCTCCAATGTCAGTTCCTCCCAGGGGCAAGAGGAGGAGGTATTCGACCTCACTAGGCTCATGCTCGATCAATTCTCCTTCAAAATCTGATAGGATAAGAGAAGATGCCTAGCGCAAAATCCTTCCACCGCATCCACAGCCGCAATTGGAAAATACATAGTCCTCGATACTAGGACTAATCCCGTGATGATAGCATCGGCTGGCACAGCCTTCACTGCGGCCATAGAAGAGAACATGACTAGAGTTAGTAGAGAGATCGTTTCTCTACAGAATAGGCTAGAGGAAGAAGAGTCGCGGGAGAAAAGGGTAGAACAGGAAAAGACGGCATTGAGAAAGGAGGTTCAGCAACTCTGAAACAAAAATTCCCCTGTCAATGAAGTTCCGCTTACCATTCAAAGGTATTTCGATATATTAGAGGCTACCATGAGGAAAGTTTATGGGGAAATGTTTACCATAAAACAAACAGTCACCCCATTGGTGAGAGCCCAAACGGAGACTAAGCAAAAGCACAAGTAGCTGAAGGAGGCTTCAACTTCCTTGGACAGAATGATGGACTGGACAGTGCGGTACCCTCAGGCTTCTGAAAATTTTCCAAAGAAGGGCTGGATTCACATGCAATATGCCAAATTCCAAATCATTATGAAAATGCAGTCCAAGGATAAGCTATCCAAGGACTTAGACAAAATAATGATTGCATACGAACACCTGATCAACGGCATTGATTCAATGCACATCCTTCACCACATTCCTTCGCTGGGTGCATTGGACAAGGGGAAGACCCAGGAACAGGTGTATTAGGAGATCTAGTCATTTTTACAGCCCATTAAGCAAGCTGCTACCACTCCCGACCTTGCGGCATCACGAGAGAACCTGGGCCAGTTTCTTGTCACGCCAGTCTGGATCTACACCAAGCTCACGTCTCTTTCCAACCTGATCTCACAGAAGAAGGAAACTCTAGTCCTGAACACCTTGGAGTGCATGCATCGGTTGAAAGAAGAGGTCCCTCTGGTTTCTCCCATAGCAGCAGAGTATCAAACTTGGCAAGACTTCCTCAAAGGACAACAGATTGATGCCCCTGACCTCACAATTGTGTGCACATCTTCATAACCCGGTGGCAGTAGATCACTGGTAGCATTTGAAAACAGGTCACAGGTCGTGCCGCACAACAAGTCGCAGGTCGTGCCACCTAGCTAGGTCATAGGTCGCACTGCCCAGCGATGTCGCAGGTCGTAGTTCCCTTTCGGGTCGCAAGGCAACTCAACAGTCAGGCAGGCGAAGATTCAGGAAGCCCAAAGGGCAAGTTTTGATCTATAAAACTCCCTCCAGGGAAAATGTAAAGGATATTTTTTTTAGGGACTCAAGAACTATACAACATTGTATTGAAATATAACACTCTTGTGCATATGAATACAGATACTTGTTTAAACTCCTTTTGGATCTGATGTGTTTTGCTGTGTGAACACTATGACTATTTCTTATACAGTTTCAAAGATCTTTTGGTTAACGAAGCTGCACTTTTAGTGGCATCATTTACGCATTGTGGTTATCTGTAACTGTGTTAATGATGTTTAGTTCATTTTTCTTTCTTAATGGATGTTAATGAATTTTCTTATTATCATTTGTTTTATCTTTTACGCATGTAAAAGGGGCATCTCGCCATAAAGAATTGTTTCTTTTGTGGTTAGAACAGCCTACAAGCATAACCCCAATGATGTGTTGTTAAAAAAACCTCCTTAGGTGTTTATGCTTCATTATTTGCCTCGCTACACATAGTGTTATATCCATGTTTAACGCAATCATGTATCTTGTATCATTTGAATAAGTGTGTGTTCGCAGGTTCAATCGAGTTCTTTTGAGACCAAAGGGAAGGTGACTTAAGTGGTAGCCGGACCCACACCCCAGACGGGATCCCTATCCCAAATGGTTCAAGGTCTAATTGGGAATTTCTACCGGGGAGATCCCCTACTGTTGGTCGGACATATTTTCCCATCAACATGGAGGTTGGGAAATTTTCTGGGAAAATCGGCAGTTTTCACGTGTGATTTGGGTGGTAAGCGGTAAAGGCTTTTTTGGACACGATACAACTGGATGGACGACACCTGTCCAGGAAAAAACCAAATTTTTTGCATTGAAATGAGATATTAAACCTTTTTCGAGAAATGAACGTGAAGATGAATGTGAATCGTTGGATCTGGGGGAGCCAGATCAACGGTGAGGAATGAGTGTCATAGTTGGTTGGGCAGATGGTGGGAATGGGTGCTGACATCAGAAAAATTTTCATGAAGCGGGGGGTTAGAAAGGTTTCAAGATCAATGGATACCATTGGATTTGAATTCTCAATGGTTGAGATGTGATTTGTGAATATGTATGCAGGAGAGATGGCTAGGTGACGAATGGTGGGGGAAGGAGCTGAGATCGTTGGATCAAGTATAATTAATGGTCATGATTAAATCAGGGAAGGAGTAGGAGGGAAGTGGTGGATGGAGGGGGATAAGAGGGAGGAGCCCCACTGGCTGTTAGATCATTGCAATCAATGGCTAGGATCTCTTCTGGGGGGGCCACAAAAGCGTGGAGGTTGAAATAAGAAGGAGGGCCTGGAAAGGTTCTGGACCGTCGGATCTGGGGAGATCGACGGCTGAGATATTTTCGCAGAGAGGATTCGATAGAGGGTGATTAGGAGGAAGGGTGGCGATGAAAAGAAGCGCAGACCGTTAGATTATTGGGATCGATAGTTTATATCATATTGGTGGAGCGCGTATCGGTGGTGAAAGGGAATGCGAACGTGACCCTTTGTGGTTTGTGATGGAGCAGACCGTCCGATCTGAGGGAGATCAACAGTTACAAATCCATCGATGGAGGTTTGGGTCAATGGGAACAGGAAACGCCGAAGTGTGATGGCCAATGAGGGATAAAGACCTTTAGCTGATGGTCTCAGGCCTTAGTGTTATGGTGAAAATGGGGCTAGGGGCTTAAGGCAAAGGTGCTTAAGCCCTAATGTTAAAAAGAGCAGAATAGGCCTAAAATGGATGCTTTCAAAGCCTTTTCAAGGATTCCGATAGGTTTAAAAGGGCCAATTTAAACCAAATAAAAGGAAATAAATGGTCTAAAGGGGTTTTGGAAGCCTTTTAAGGGGTAATGAAGGGTAAATGGAAAAATGAAAGGGATTTTTTAGAGGAATGAATGACTGTTAGGAGGAATAAAAAAGGGGTGAAATGGAGGAAATTTGGAGGGAATTGTGAGGGTGAAATAATGGGAAAATGGCTTTGAAGTAGTCTTCTTTTGAATCAGCAGGGTGACTTGGGAAGGTTTTTCATGATGTTTATAGTGAAACAAAATAGGTTTAGGATAATTAAGGTAGTGATATTTCTAGAACTCACAATGTTTCTTCAAACCTTTTTTCTAGAAATCTAGGATTGCAAATTTAGTCATCTTTGGATATCATCAAAATTATTGATGACTAATAGAGTACAATTCACTATAATACCTTATGATTTTAAAAAAGTAACCATGATTAATCACTCTATTAAGTTGTCGTCTCAGATATATATTTTTAGTTTTCCTTAGAAGGTACGATTGGAAAACCCCTATGGTGGACCACTCTTGTAAAGATCATAATGAGATATTAAGGAGAACACTAGAATTCTTAACTCAAGGAATATTTCAATCATTGTATGGGATATCTTTAACAAGTATTTAGGGTAGAGGAATTAGCCAGCAATGATTAGTCATTAATAACTTTTCACACCATCCTATATTCTTAAGGAGTAGATCTTTCTCCCTATTTATTAAGTAACCTTTAAGGTTAATCATAATCAGAGCTTACAAATATTTATGGAAAGATATGAGTCTCGTGATGAGCCGACCTACCATGATCATGAGACCTAGCATACATGACATTACTACTCTTGGTCACCAAGCAGGAGTAATGGCTTTCAGCCAAAAATCTGGAAGATAGGAGGTGTCATCACGAGCTAGCCTATTCATCCATGTTACTTCTTGTGAGTGGCACTGCCATCAGCTGGTTACCAAGCCAGGATAGTGGCCTTCATCTAAAGAGGAAAATAAGATAACTATGAATCTATATCTAGTAAGTGGGATACTAACATTTCTCTAGGTTAAAAGACATCCCTGTCGAGGTTATGGACACTTGCGGGCAGCAGGGGCATGTCTGTGGTATTAGATTTAAATGCATACTATGATTTGCTTCGTTATCCTTCTCTTTCCCTAGGACTCATCATTTTTCTTGGGCAATGGTTTGAAGATGATTTGAAGATGATGCTTTGAGTTCTATCTTTCAAAAATCAAGGATATTTGAATGATGTGGTACCCTTAGTGAAGGTAATTATTTTTACTAGATTAAGAGGAAATTCAGTTTTGAATTGAGATAACAACATAATTTAGAGTGTTCAATAAAGAGGTTGTTGATCGGTATCACAATTCACTTTAATTTTCATGGTATTGAGAGTGATGAATTACTTAATGATGACTACTCATAAGGTGTTGTTTTCCAACAATGCGCATTGATTGTAGTTGCCTCTAAATATGTGCTGCATGACCTAGGTACAAGATTATTATCGTAGGTGCAAGAATATTGTGTTAGTATTTTTGAAATTGTGCCTCTTTAGTAAAATTTGATTTTATCATAAGACTTTGGGAAAAACCAAAATTTGGGACAAGGTAACAGGTATGTGCAAACACTATTTTATCCATAATTGTTACTTTCGGTACCTGATCTTTTTTCATCATTTCACATGGTTTTAGCTGGTAAAGTAATAGTAATACCAACGTTGTGAGTTAATGAATGAATTAAAATATCAAGCTAAACTCTTTGCTGACATTTTCCCTACCTTATTTCATCATCTTATAGTTTTAGCTTGCATGAGGATAGGCAAGAAGTTCAGCATGGGGGGATGTTGAGCTGCATCTTTGTCCAAATTTTTACGATTTTTATCAAATAGATACATGATCACACCTAGTATTTTAATCATTGTTTATCCATTAAGTTGAAGATTAAGGCATTTAGAATTAAATTGTAAATTCTTGTTATTAATTAATTTGAATAAGTGTTTGTGTAATAATATCGTTAATAATAGGTTTTCATGCTGGTAGGAGGAGAATAATTCGAGCACCAGCAGTGATAGAATGCTTCTTGAAATAAATATGAGTACAGGTTCATGCAGAAAAATTCTTGATTAACAGAGTAATCCCAAGCAAAGCTTCAATAAAATGCTAGTTGGATGGGAAGACCTCTAATCAGATAAGATGCTGATGTTGTTCTTTACATTTCTAAAAAAATGAGAAGTTCTATTATGGACTCTTCACTTGAGCAGATTTGGCTTGGGAGACTGCACGATCTCTCTTCCAGTAATTGATTTACAAGAAGAAAAGGCACCGATATTTCATGCTTAGCTTCTTGTTGATCGCTCTTAAATTATGGTGGCAATATCCAAAGACTGTGCCTAGAAGCTGGAAGTTAAGGAGATACTTGCAACTGGAACCTACCTATGAGCCATGACAATCATATTGTCTAGGTCATGCACAATCGTGACTTTTCCACAAATAATTCTGGTGATTAAACCCATGAAGTAAAACCATCGCATTATACTTATTTGAATGCGAGTTGGGGATTTGTAGGAAGAAAAAGCATTTAGATTCGATGGCATTTCCTTTATGTCACGAGAAAGTGATATTACAGGTCTGGAAGATCGCTCAATGATGCCATGTGAAGCCATGTCAAAATTTCACCATAGTACCTGAAGTTCGTGTTAATGCTGAAAGTGTTTTGTCAATTTCTACAAAGAACCAATTGCAACACTGAATTTTTTGTCCTTGTATCCATCAATCATGATGGCATATATTCTTTTATTATTTTTTGAGGACAACATCCATTGCAAAATTCAATCTCCGTCCAACGTGTGTAAATAAAAAACAAAAGAGGTGGGAATATTTCATCATGGATTGAAGGAATATATGCGTCCACATCTGAATAAGCAATGGACAATTTTGTTGTTGACTGGAGAAACTCGCCATTTGATAATAGAGCCTCTACGATGGATGGTGTGAAGGAAGAGATATCATTGTTGGATGACTTAACATAGGCATAATATGATATCTGAAAGGCACGATTATGCGAGGGCCACATTCTTATTCTTGGACCAAAGATTTCAAATACAGGAAAAACGTGTTGTGGAGATTTTGATATCAGTTCTGAAGCTGCATCGAAGGAGAGCACTCCATCTTTACAAAGAAGCCAATACCATTTTTTTCCTAAGTCATGAACCATTCAGTGCTTTAGCGTGGCCACTAGGGAAAGTTTTTATTTGGAAATTGTATCAGTGGAGAAGCATGAAAGGAATTGAAGTTTGAATAATTGTGTGACTTGTGCATATAGAGCCTAAAGGCCATATTTCCAATAAAGGAGAGAGTATTGGTTTGTGTACCATATTGGGTTGAGCTACTGGGAGCACAATTCTGAAGCATGTTGTTGTGGAAGAGTTGAAATTATGCTTGTTGTGCCTCAATACTCTCACCCGATGTCCGACACCTTGGGGACAATATATCATGGCAAATGGAGGGGAACAGAGGTTGCAATCAAACAGATAAAGGATAGTTGTTGTATGGGAAATCCATCTGAGCAAAAAACACATGTGAGTGTTAGGTTTATAGGTGCCGACCTCATCCATTTTATGTGTGGTGACAAATAGTGAGCGACTTACCTGCTTATTGAAACAGAAATCGTAATCCCAAATTGAAGCTTGCCGAATGTGTGCTATCTCTGCCAAAATAAAAGAAGGTCAAATTTCTTGCAGAAACCAAGATTACATCTTCCAGAAATAGCAGCATCCCACAAAAACATGAATGATTTCCTGATTTGACATTCTGTTTCAAAACCAATTCTCATTTCGGCAAGTTGTAAAACCAATTATCTTCTATATTTTTCTGGTTGAAGCTCCAGTTTGCAATTAAAAAAAATATATTTATATATATATATATATATATATATATATATAATTTTTCGTAATCGATGAGGAGGATTCGATTGATTAGATAGAAGGTAGTTCGTTCATCAATTGGGAAAGGCACAGACTCACTGAATCCAACAATTAATTTTCTCAGATGTAAATCAATCTCTTCTGAAAATGTAGGGAGGGTGCAGAATTAGAGAGCTTGTCCATCAATTAGATAGGGTGCAATTAAATTCCTCAGGTGTAAAATTCGAGCTTCTAAGGGTTGATTCGCTCATATATAGATCTGACATCGAATTTCCCAGCACAATAATTGTAATGGAGCAGCAATGAATGATTTATGTATTAATTAAGATTTGAATCATGTTTTGATTTAATTTAATAAATTTTGGGCTTCTGCATTTGTTTTTTTTTATATAGGAATTGCAATTTTTGTTTTTAAACGTTGAGTTAGTTTAGGAATTGCTCTAGAGAGTGGCAAGGATCCACCGCAACCTGGAGTCGAGTTCCTCATTATTCATAGATTTATGAATTGTATAATTTGTAGAATCATATTTCATTTCAAATTGTCTTTTAAATAGCATCTAATATTTCCTAATCTTGCACTTAGATCATTATTTTGTTTTCCAATTTATGAGTTTGATTTAGTAGTGAGAACAAATTGTAATGTTTTAATTTTGAATAAGTAACACTGCCCTTTAGAGTGTAATTCAAGGTTTGATTTGTTCATGCATAGCGGGATTTATGTTAAGAATTAAATCTTTTTTAAATTAGAATTATCCTTGTTTTCGTAGTATAATCACTTCTTTATAAGAGCAAGTTTGAGTGTGGATTTAATTGTGCATGCAGCAGTGATTTAAGTTTTCATTATTGAGTAGCATGTGTGTAACTTAGTTTTCATTATGAGTTGCATGCTTTTGAAGAGTGAGTTGTTTTTTAATAATTTGTTTCACCTAGATTAAAATATTTAAATTCAAGTTTATCATAGATTATTTGTAATGTGATTTTTAATAGGATTTTTTAGTGTTATTTTACATGAAGTGAAATGGTTTCTTTTAGCAATAGTTAGAATTGTCTTTTGTTAATTTGGAATCTTGAATTTATTAGGAAGAGTATTTATAGTAAGTTTAATTTGTGAGGTTGTCATTAGAATAACGTGTGTGTCTTTTAATTATCTCAAGTTTAGTTTCCAAGTGATAGTTTAAAGATAGTGAGAGGAGTTAATAGATTAAGGTTTTCAAGTTATCATAGGATATTTAAAAGTAGAATGCGAGTGTGAGAATGCTACATGATTGAGGATTGATTTGTAGTTTAATTGCATTATGTAGTTTGCACTAAACGAAATTGGTTATGTAAGTTTCCTTTTCAAGATTTCTTGTTTGCCAGCAAATGTGTGTTTCATTCCAGTATCTAGTTTATCATTACAAAGGAATACATTTATACTCTGACCATTAAGCTAAGCCAATACATAGTACAAATTGCGTTTACGACTCCCGGATTGATAATTAATATTGAGAGGTTTAATCTAACAATTAAGCTGACCAACAGTTAGGTTAAGGGTAAGGTTAAGCTTAAGGTTAACCTTAAACTTAATCTTTACCTTACCTTAACCTTAACCTTAACCATAAAATTAACATTAACCTTAACCTAAACCTTTACCCTAACCTTACCCTCAACCTTAACCTTGACGAAACCCTTAACCTTAACCTTAACCTAACCTTAACCTTGACCTTAACTATAAAATAACCCTAACCTTGACCAAACCCTTCACAATAACCTTAACCTTACCCTAACCTTAACCCTAACCTTAACCTTAACTTTACCCTTAACCTAACCTTAAATTTACCCTTAACGTTAACCTTAGTCTTAACCTTGACTTTACCCTTAACGTAACCTTAAGGTTAACGTTAAATTATGTTAATGTAAGGTTAAGGTTATGGTTAGGTCAAGGTTAAGGTTAAGGTTAACATTAACGTTAAGAATAAGTTAAGGTTAAGGGTAAGATAAGGTTAAGGTTAGGGTTAGGTTATAGTTAAGGTTAAGGGTTTGGTCAAGGTTATGGTTACGTTGTAGTTAAGGTCAAGGTTAAGGTTAGGTTAAGGTTAAGGTCAAGGTTAGGGTTAGGTTAAGGTTAAGGTGAAGGGTAGGTTAAGGGTAAAGAAAATGTTAAGGTTATGGTTATGGGAAGGTTAACGTTAAGTTTAAGGTAAAGGTAAGATTAAGGTTAAGGGCAGATTCAAGGTTAAGGTTAAGGGTTTGGTCAAGGTTAGGGTTAGGTTATAGTTAAGGTCAAGGTTAAGGTTAGGTTAAGGTTAAGGTTAAGGTTAGGTTAAGGGTAAGGTTAAGTTTAAGGTTAAGGTCAAGGTCAAGGTTAACCTTAACCTAACCTTAACCTTACCTTACACTAACCTTAACCTTTACCTTAACTATAACCTAACCCTAACCTTGACCAAACCCTTAACCTTAACCTAACTTAACCTTAACCTTAACCTTACCTTTACCTCAACCTTAACGTTAACCTTCCCATAACCATAACCTTAACCTTGACTTTACCCTTAAGGTTAAGGTTAGGTTAAGGGTAAGGTTAAGGTTAAGGTCAAGGTCAAGGTTAACCTTAACCTAACATTAACCTTACCTTAACCTTTACCTAACCTTAACCTCAACCTTAACCTTAACCATAACCTTAACCTTAACCTTTACCTTAAATATAACCTAACACTAACCTTGACCAAACCCTTAACCTTAACCTAACTTAACCTTAACCTTAACCTTGACCCTAACCTTAACCTTAACCTTACCTTTACCTTAACCTTAATTTTAACCTTCCCATAACCATAACCTTAACCTTGAATTTACCCTTAACCTAACCTTCACCTTAACCTTAACCTAACCCTAACCTTGACCTTAACCTTAACCTTAACCTTAACTTGACCTTAACCTTAATCCTTAACCTAATCTTAACCTTACCCTAACCTTAACCCTAACCTTACCCTTAACCTTACCCTTAACCTTAACATAGCATTAACCTTAACTTTACCCTTAACCTTAACCTTCCCATAACCTTAAACCTATCCTTGACCTTAACCTTAAACTTAACCTTCCCCTAACCTTAAGATAAGGTTAAGGGTACGGGTTTAGTAACGTTAAAGTCAAGGTTAACGTTACGTTAAGGGTAAAGTCAAGGTTAAGGTTAGGTTAAGGTTAAGGTTAAGGTCAAGGTTAAGGTTAGGTTAAGTTTAAGTAAAGGTTATGGTTAGGGTACGGTTAGGGTTAGGTTATATTTAAGGTTACGAGTTTAGTCAGGTTAAGGTTAAGGTTAAGGGTAAAGTCAAGGTTAAGGTTAGGTTAAAGTTAAGGATAAGGTTAAAATTGAGGTTAAGGTAAAGGTTAAGGTTATGGGAAGGTTAAGGTTAAGGTCAATAGGTTAAGGGTTAGGTTAAGGTTAGGTTATAGTTAGGGTTAAGGTTAAGGTTGAGGGTAAAGTTAAGATCAAGGTTATGGTTAGGTTATAGTTAAGGTTAAGGTACGGTTAAGGTTAAGGTTACGGTTTTAATAAGGTTAAGGTTAAGGTTAGTTTAAGATTAAGGGTGAAGGTTAAGGTTACGGGTCTCAAACTTAACCTTAACCTAACCTCAACCTTGACTTTAACCTTAACCATAACCTTTACCAAACCCTTAACCTTAACCTTTACCAAACCCTTAACCTTGACCTTGACCTTGACCTTGACCTTAACCTTACCATTAACCTTATCTTAACCTTACCCTTAACCTTAACCTTAACCTTGACCTTGAACTTAACCTTAACTTTAACCTTACTAAACTCGTACCCTTAACTTTATATTAACCTTACCTTAACCATTACCTTAACCTTAACATTCATTATAACCTAACCATAACCTTCACCAAACCCTTAAACTTAACCTTAACCTTCGCCTAACCTTAACCCTAACCTTAACCTAACCCTTAACCTTACCCTTAACCTTCACCCTTAACCTTACCTTAACCTTAACCTAACCTTAACCTTTACCTAACCATAACCTTAACCTAACCTTGACCTTAGCTATAACCTAACCCATAACCTTAACCTAACCTTAAGGTTACGGGTAAATTTATCTTAACCTTACCTTAACCTTATCTTAACCTTTACTTAACCTAACATTAACCTTAACCTTTCCTTAACCTTAAAATTAACCTTCACCTTAACAATACCCTAACCCTAACCTTGACCAAACCCTTAACCTTAACCTTCCCATAACCATAGCCTTAACCTTAACTTTGACCTTACCCTTAACCTTAACCTAACCTTAACCTTAACCTTAACATTTAACCTAACCTTAATCTTACCCTAACCATTACCTTTACTTAACCATAACTTTAACCTAACCATCCCATAACCATAACCTTAACCTTAACCTGACTAAACCCATAAGCTTAACCTTAAGGTTAAGGTTAAAGTTAAGGTTAGGGTTAAGGTTAGGGGAAGGTTAAGCTTAAGCTTAAGCTTAAGGTTAGGGTTAGGGTTAAGGTTAGGGAAAGATTAAGGTTAAAGTCAAGATTAAGGGTAAATTTAAGGTTAAGGCTAGGTTAAGGCTAGGTTAAGGTTAAGGGTAAGGTTAGGGTTAAGGTTAGGGTAAGGTTAAGGTTATGGTTAAGGTTAAGGTTAAGGTTAGGTTAAGTTAAGGTTAAGGTTAACGTTTGTTGAAGGTTAGGGTTAGGTTATATTTGAAGTTAAGGTTAAGGTAAAGGTTAAGTGTAAGGTTAATGTAAGGGTAAGGTTAATTTTACATTAAGGTTAAGGTTAGGTTAATGTTAAGGTTACGGGTTTAGTCAGGTTAAGGGTTTGGTGAAGGCTAGGGTTAGGTTATTCTTAACGTTAAGGTTAAGGTTATAGGTAAGGTTAAGGTAAGGGTAAGTTTAACCATAACATAACCTTAACCTTAACCTTGATCTTAACTATAACCTTAACCTGACTAAACCCATAACCATAACCTTGACCTTGACCTTACACTTAACCTTAAAATTAACCTTAACTATACCCTAACTATAACCTTGACCAAACCCTTAACCTTAACCTTAACTTTAACCATAACCTTAGCCTTAACCTTACCATAACCATGCCCTTAACCTTAACCTTGACCTTACTCTTAACCTTAACTTTAACCTTACCCTTAACATGACAAAACCCTTAACCTTAACCTTAACCTGAACCTTTACCCTAACCTTACCTTAACCTTAACTATAACCTTAACCTAACTATAACCTTACCCTTAACCTTAAACTTAACCTAACCTTAACCTTAACCTTACCCTAAACATAACCTTAACTTTACCCTTAACCTAACCTAACCTTCACCTTAACCTTGACTTTAACCTTAAATTTACCCTAACCTTAACCATAACCTTAACCTTAACCTTCCCATAACCATAAAATTAACCTTGACTTTACCCTTAACCTAACCTTAAGGGTAAAGTCAAGGCAAAAGTTAGGTTAAGGTAAAGTCAAGGTTAATGTTAAGGTTAGTTGAAGGGTAAAGTTAAGATTAAGGTTAAGGTTTGGTCAAAGTTAGGGTTAAGTTATAGTTAAGGTTAAGATAAGGTTAAGGTTAGGTTAAGGTTAGGGTTAAGATTAAGAGTAAAGTTAAGGTTAAGGTTAGGGTAAGGTTAAGGTTAAGGTTGGGTTAAGGTTAAGGTTAAGGTTAGGGTAAAGGTTCAGGTTAAGGTTAAGGGTAAGGTTAAGGTTACGATTAAGGATAGTGAAGGTTAAGGTTAAGGTTAGGTTAAGGTTAAGTTAAGGTTAAAGTTAAGGTTAATGTTAAGGGTTTGGTCAAGTTTAGGGTTATGTTATAGTTAAGGTCAACGTTAAGGTTAGGTAAAGGTTAAGGTTACAGGTTTAGTCAGGTTAAGGTTAAGGTTACAGTTAAGGTTAAAGTCAAGGTTAAGGATTTGGTCAGGTTAAGGTTACGGTTAAGGTTAAGGTTAGGTTATAGTTAAGGTTAAGGATACATTAAGGTAAGGTTAAGGTTAAGGTTAAGGATAAAGTTAAGGTTATGGTTAAGGTAAGGTTAAGATAAGGTTAAGGGTAAGGTTAATGTTAAGGTTAAGGGTTTGGTTAAAGTTAGGTTAAGGTTAAGGTTAAGGTTAAGGGTTTGGTTAAGGTTAGGTTAAGGGTTTGGTCATGGTTAGGGTTAGGTTATAGTTAGGTTTAAGGTCAAGGTAAAGGTTAACCTTCACCTAACCTTAACCTTACCTTAACCTTAACCTTAGCCTAACCTTAACCAAACGCTTAACCTTAACCTTAACCCTTAACCTTAACCTTGACCTTAACCTTAACCTTAACCTTACCCTAATCATAACCTTGACCTTAACCTTAACCTTAACCTTACCCTAATCATAACCTTAACCTTAACCTTAACTTTATCTTATCCTTAACCTAACCTTAACCTTGAATTTACCCTTAAAGTAACCTTAACCTTAACCTTAGTCTAACCTTAACCTTATCTTGACCTTAACCTTCACTATAACCTAACCAAAACCTTGAACAAGCCCTTAATCTAAGTTAACCTTAACCTAACATTACCCTTAACCTTCATGCTTATCCATAGCCTTAACCTTAACCTTAACCTTAACTATAACCTAACCCTAACCTTACCCTAACCATAACCTTAACCTTAACCTTCCCATAGCCTTACCCCTAACATTAACCTTAACCGTATCCTTATCTTAACCCTAACCTAACCCTAACCTTAACCCTAACCTTAACCTTAACCTTAACGTTAACCTTAACCTTAACCTTAAACTTATCCTTATCTTAACCTTAACATAACCCTAACCTTAAACCTAACCTTAACCTTAACCTTAACCATAACTTTGACCTCATTGACCAAACCCTTAACATTAACCTTAACCTTAACCTTAAACTAATCTTAGCCTTAAGCTAATCATAACCTTAACCTTAACCTAACCTTAACCTTAACCTTAACCTTAACCTTAGCCTAACCATAACCTTAACCTTAACCTTAAGCTAACCCTAACCTTAATTTACCCTTAACCTAACCTTAACATTAACCTAACCCTAACCTTAACTTTACCCTTAACCTAACCTTAACCTTAACCTACGTTAAGGGTAAAGTCAAGGTTAAGGTTAGGATAAGGTTAAGGTTAAGGTTATGGTTAAGGTAAGGTTAAGGGTAAGGTTAAGGTTAGGTTATGGTTATGGTTAAGGTAAGGTTAAGGGTAAAACTAAGGTTAAGGTTAGGTTAAGTTTAAGATAAGTTCAAGGGTAAGGTCAAGGTTAAGGTTATGGTGATGGGAAGGTTAAGGTTGAGGTTATGGTTAAGGGAAGGTTAAGGTTAAGGTTAGGGTTAAGGTTAGAGGAATGTTAAGGTTAAGGTTAATGTTTGGTCAATGTTATGGTTAGGTTATGGTTAAGGGTAAAGTCAAGGTTAAGGTTATGGTTATGGGAAGGTTAAGATTAAGGTTAAGGGGTTAAGGTTAGGTTAAGGGTAAATTCAAGGTTAAGGTTAAGGTGAAGCTTAAGGTTAAGTTTAAGGTTATGGTTTGGGAAGGTTAAGGTTAATGTTAAGGTTAGGTTAAGGTTAGCTTAAGTTCAAGGTCAAGGTTAAGGTTAAGGTTAAGGTCAAGGTCAAGGTTAAGGGTAGAGTTAAGGTCAAGGTTAAAGTTAGGTTATATTTAAGGTTAAGGTTAGGTTAAGGGTAAAGTCGAGGTTAAGGTTAAGGTGAAGGTTAAGTGTAAGGTCAACCATAACTTAACCTTAACCTTCACTATAACCTAACCCTAACCTTGACCAAAACCTTAACCTAACCTTAACCTTAACCTTTACCTAACCTTAACCTTAACCTTTACCTTAACCTGAACCTTAACCTTGACCTTAAGGGTAAGGTTTGGTCAAGGGTAGTGTTAGGTTATAGTTAAGGTTAGGGTTAAGGTTAGGGGAAGGCTATAATTAAGGTCAAGGTTAAGGTTAGGTTAAGGTTAAGGTTAAGGTTAAGGTTAAGTTAAGGTTAATGTTAAGGGTTTGGTTAAGGTTAAGGTTAAGGTTAAGGTTAAGGGTAAAGTTAAAGTTAAGATTAAGGGGTTAAGGTTAGGTTAAGTTAAAGTCAAGGTTAAGGTTAAGGGTGTAAGGTTAAGGTGAAGGTTAAGGTTAAGGTTAAGATCAAGTTAAGGTTAAGGTTAAGGTTAGGTTAAGGTTAAGTTAAGGGTAAAGTCAAGGCTAAGGTTAAGGTTAAGGTTAAGGTTAGGGTTAAGGTTAAGGTTAGGGGAATTTTAAGGTTAAGGTTAAGGTTAAGTTAAGGTTAGGGGAAGGTTAAGGTTAAGGTTAAGGTTCGGGTTAAGGTTAGGGGAATGTTAAGGTTAAGCTTAAGGTTAAGGTTTTCTCAAGGTTAGGTTTAGGTTATGGTTAAGGTTAAGGTTAGGTTAAGGGTAAAGTCAAGGTTAAGGTTATGGTTATGGGAAGGTGAAGGTTAAGGTTAAGGGGTTAAGGTTAGGTTAAGGGTAAAGTCGAGGTTAAGGTTAAGGTTAAGGTTATGGTTATGGGAGGGTTAAGTTTAAGGTTAAGGTTAGGTTAAGGTTAAGGTTAGGTTAAGGTTAAGGTTAGGTTAAGGTTAAGGTTAAGGTTAAGGTTAAGGGTTTGGTCAAGGTTAGGGTTTGGTTATAGTTAAGGTCAAGGTTAGGTTAGGTTAGGTTAAGGTTAAGGTTAAGGTTAGGTTAAGGGTAAGCTTAAGGTTACGGTTAAGGTTATAGCTAATGTTATGGTTAGGGTAAAGGTAGGGTTAGGTTATATTTAAGGATAAGGTTATGGTTAGGTTATAGTTAATGTTATGGTTAGGGTAAAGGTAGGGTTAGGTTATATTTAAGGTTAACGTTAGGTTAAGGTTAGGTTAAGGTTAAGCTTAAAGTTAAGGTTAAGGGTTTGGTCAAGGTTAGGGTTAGGGTTAGGTTATAGTTAAGGTCAAGGGTAGGTTATAGTTAATGTTATGGTTAGCGTAAAGGTAGGGTTAGGTTATTGTTAAGGTTAAGGTTAGGTTAAGGTTAAGATTAAGGTTAAGCTTAAGGTTAAGGGTTTGGTCAAGGTTAGGGTTAGGTTATATTTAAGGTCAAGGTTATGTTAGGTTATAGTTAAAGTTAAGATTAAGGTTAAATTTAGGGTTATGTTAAGGTTAAGGTTAAGGTTAAGGTTAAGGTCAAGGTCAAGGTTAATGTTAAGGTTAGGTTAAGGGTAAGCTTAAGGTTACGGTTAGGTTATAGTTAATGTTATGGTTAGGGTAAAGGTAGGGTTAGGTTATAGTTAAGGTTAAGGTTAAGGTTAAGGTTATTTTAAGGTTAAGGCTAAGGTTAAGGTTATTCTTAGGAAGGTTAAGGTTTCTACAAGAATTGGATGGAGCTGAATATTTTGGAGGTGTTTTCAATGGTAGGGTTCTCAAACATTATTTCTATTAACTGATATTTTAGTTTCAAAGCTTTTTGTTCATTGTATATAACACTTCTTTTTAATTTGAAAAAAGAAAAAAAATATAAAAACAATAGAAAAAGAGAAAAAGAGGGCAGAAATAAAAATAAGAAAGGTATAGCCCCATACCCAAAAAGAAAAGAAAACCTGAAAGTGTGCAAGCTCAAATGCCACTACCAAAAGAGAGCACTACTATTTAGTCATACAGCCTAATCATGACTAGATAAATTTCAATTTACTGTTGATAGGTTAGTGAATCAGATTAGCCAAACAATGAAATCTTGGCTTATCAGTAGATTATATTAGAATAGAAAGAAATGGTTCTAATTAGACCAAAATATAAGCCAAAGAAAAAGAAAAGAATGGTTCTAAATACACTGAAAACTTGAACCAAAGAATAAAAAAAAAGAATGACTCTAAATAGACCAAATATGAGTCATAAGAAGAATGAAGGATGCTTGTAATTTTTAGATCTTAAGCCTTCACAGTTTTGCTTTAAATTTCTGTACATTTCAGTCTATGTGCAGCTTGTTTTTATGCCATAGTATTACAGCAAATCAGACAGCTTAATCCTGGTTTGTTTGTATTTAAATTTCTATTTTAGAAAATAAAGAATAATATCTGTTAGACAGTTTAATCCTGGCAGATAGTAGCTTAGGTAGAGAATTAATGAGTTGAACTGCTTAATCTAAACTCATGGAAGAAATAAGGGTAGATTTAGATTAGTTTTCTCCTTTTAATAAAAGAATAAAATGTTGATGTTAAAAGGTTTGCAAGTCTGAGTGCACCTTATGAAGAAAAAATGTTAGGACAAGTAGGCTATGTAGGTAGTTGTTTGGGGAATAAATTATTATGTCTGATATAATACTGATAATATTTTTAAGAAACATGATCAAGGAAAAAAAGGTTGTGAAGGGTAAGGCACAGGTCTACATTCCAGAGATAAAATTTTGAAGTTCTTGACACCTCCAATGAGCTTCCATCCCCAAGTGGAGCCACTGTGAGCCATCAGTAAATTTTTTCACAGCAAATGATGGCTAAAACAGGTCTTCAGCCTTCAAGAGATTATTTTCATAGAAAATTACTCATTCTTGAAGCCTTCTGGTGTTTTTTAACTTAAGAGTAATCTTCACTACTGATTCCTTCAAAAAATCCTCGAGAAGCCCTACTATATAAAGGAGACTGTTTTCAGCCATTTTATCCATCTTTTCACCTTCATAATTTCCTCTAAAATCCCCCTATATCACTCATTTTTCCCCTTTACATATCTCTCATTTTCCTCTATAAAATCTCTCTTTTCCTCTCATTTATCCTCCATTCCTTTTGAAAAAAACCCATTTTTACCCACCATTTCATCAAAATCCCTTTTAAACTTATAAAAACCCTTTTTTTATGGTTTAAACTAGCCTTTTTACCTTATCGGAACCTTTGAAAAAAGTCAAAAAACCCACCTTTTGGCTTGTTTCTGATCTTATATATATATATATATATATATATGGGTTTTTAGCCCCCTCAGCTTAAGCCCCATTCCTTTTCTCTACCATAAAACCTTGTGCCCACGACCAAGTGTTAGCCCCCATCGTGCATCACTTATCGGTGTTCCCATTATCTCTTTCCCCTCACCTTTTTTATGCTGATTGATCGATCTCCCGATGAAATCACAACCATCGATCGGGTTTGATCTAATGGCCAAGCAATTAGCTCTCTGTGCCAAGCTTTGAACCCTTCTTTCCTTAGCTCCTAGTCCCTTACCCTTCCATGGGACGATGCCCCAGCACCTACCTTTAGCTCCCATCAGCATCGAAAAATCACGTTTTTTCCTTCATTACACTCTTCCTCTCCTTTTCCAATGATTAAACCTCCAATTTCATCTGCACTGTTGATCTACTGAGATCAACGACTATTAACACTCCATTGCAACCTCCTTCACCCCTCCTCCTAGCCATTTTCCCCTTTCTACTCATACCCCGTTCCCGGTCCCATACTCCTCCACTAGACCCTTTCCTTCCTCGTTCTTTAAGCCCCCTTACCTTTATATTTCCCCACCATATTTGTTAAAACCCACATTGATCCCCAGCGTAGATCTTATTGATCTAACGGTCATCACACTCCCCTCTCATCCTCCGATCACCCAACCATCCCTTCTCATGCATCTACACAAATGCATCTCAGCCGTTGATCCCTCTCATCTGAAGGCCCCTGTTCAACCCACATCTCTAACCCCGTTCGATGAGATTTCACTCCCTGACAAAATAGGTGATGTCACCATCGGTCCCACCTCCCACTACTCCACTGCTCGTCCAATCTCCTTCTGCCACCTGGCTTCCACTACCTCCTCGCTTGAGCATCTTCCACCTGTCACGTTGATCCTCCACCGTTGGATCTACACCCCCAAATCTAAAGGCCCACGTTTGGTTTCGTGTGGATTTTGGTGTCAGGGTTTAATGACCTAGATCTATGTGAAATGGGTAGTATTGGGGTGGAAATTTGTCGTACCCTATATGGAATCATGTCCATTTCATGATAAACCATTTACCACCCATCAACAGCTCGAAAACTGCTGGAGGTATTCCCAAAACTACTTTTGCATCATTTCACACTGAAATATAAATCCAAACCCTGTTTTCGCAGGTTTTGCCTCTTCACCATGGAATTTCCTCCTCTGCATATCCCAGTCTTCTCGCCCTCTTCCAAGACTCCAAAGCAATTTACCCAATACACACAGGTTTTTATAACATTTTTGTAGTTTTTTGCAGGTTTCATGGCAGTAGTCATAAAAAGCCATCCCACAGTCAAAATTACAGTGATATAGCCTTGGATGACGATCCAAAAAGGCCCAAAAGCGAAGAAAAGGGACAAAAGGGTTGAATTCCAAAGATTAATCAGTGTTTCATGGGAATTGGTTACTTAATCAAACCCTCCAGCGCAATAGACCTGTACACAAGAAGTAAAGATCAAAAGAGTATCAGAGATTAAAGTTAAAGGATTAAAGCAAAAGACCGAAGATTAAAAGACTTATTCCTATAGTTTAAAGGATAAAATCACAATGAATAAAGTGGAAAGATGATTAAAGGAGGCCTAATCAGCGTTTGAAGTATCAAAGGCAAACAAATCACCCAAAAGAATGCTTTAAATGCCAAATCACCGAAGCAGTTACTCCTCCGAAGATCAGAAATGCCACCTACAGTTTTATTTTCCTCAAAAGAATACAAATTGAATGCACAGTTAGATATATTTGCCAAAGATAGCTCAGAAGTAATTGCCAGCCTACCAAAAGCCTCAAAATTCAACAAAAGTGACTAAATTATATAAAAGTTAATGTAAAATTAATTAAAACAGAGTTAAACATCTAAAATCTTCTCCATAAGGCCTCCAAAGGGTCGAGAAGCATTTACTTTGTATTAATTGAACAAATAACCCTTTCTTTCACTCCACCTCCTCAATTCATCTATAAATACCATAAGAGGAGTCCATTGTAAATGTTGGTTGAATACTTATTGAATGTAAATATTTTCTGAGGTTGCTGAAGCTCTATTTTTTAATTGAAGAAAGATAGGCTGAGAAGAGAAGTTATGAAGCTGTAAAGACCTACTGGACTTGAATATTTTAACTAGTTTGAACATCAAATATACAAGCTGATTTATGGGATCCTGGTCTATGTCAATGGTGATTTTTTTGTTACTGTAATTGTTGTTTTCCCATGTTTTTCATACTGGCCACTTTCTCTGATAAAGAACAGGAAATATAGTTTAGGATTTACTATAAAAGTACCCTAAATCTCACTGATAAGATTTATATTTATGTTTTCTTCTAAATTATGTTTCAATGGGGATTCAATAGAGTATAACCAGTGAAGTGTTGGTGAGCCCATGTTTCCTGAGTACAACTTGAGATATTGTCTTTGAAAGTTCTTGAAAATTCTACTAAGTAAAGTTGAACTAGGGAAGTCTATGGTTAGCCTTGTCCTCTAGTTTATCTCCAACAGTAGCTTTGAAAAGTTCTCTAAGAGTATGCCAAAAGAAGGATAGCTTCAAAGTCCTTACCTGATCTTAGGTTGCCCTTTTGTTTCTCTTATATGTTTTCTACTTTCTGAAGGTAATCTGTTAGATCGTTGGATTGTTGCATGAAAAGTGTGCTTTAGTAAAATTTTGCCCAAATAATTCTATGGTTTTCCCTGTCCTTTGGCTGGTTTCAAACGGTTACTTTGAAAGGATTTTCTTGTTTAGTGAAGTTAATAGATTCTTAAATGCTTATTAGCTTTGCTTCTTTGACAACACTTTTAATGTTCCATAACACAAAATCAATCTAAAGATATATTTTGATATAGATGAATTGCCCCATAGACCAGACTTGAAACTTGTTGTGCAATTAAATCCTTTTGTGACCTCATAGCCCAATGGATTGATACTGTCTCTTACCTATCCTATCAACTAAACCATTCTTTCAACCTGCTCACACCTTCACCCTTAAAAACACTTCATTCATTTTGATGATATCCATCTCAACCAAAACAAACAAACCCCTTATGCTTCATAACTAGCCTAATATCATAAAATAAGCATAAAGAAGTATCTTTTGAAAACAATTATATAGAGAGACCCCTCTCTGAATCTAGGAGGGCTAGATCCTAGGATTCCAAAGTACTTTTGATGTAGGCTCTGCAGCGTTTTTTCTTGCAAATCTTGCAAACTACGGAGATCTAACATAGTGGCAACCATACTTGGGAGATATTGAGTAATAGATAACTTCACAACTCAACGAACCCCTATTTTTCAATGAATCAAGTATCACCGAGACTAGCTATTATTGATTGTTGATGATGAACAACAACCAAACCTTCAAAACAAGTAAAAATACTTCACGTAGCGACTCCATTAGTATTTAGTAGGCCTATTGACCCCACTGGTTTTTCCTAAGACTCCACTGGGAAATTATTTTATCCTTCAAACATCATTCAAACCCAGTTAAGAAGACTTTGAGGATTGAGTTTTATTTGAAAAATATTAGTTAGCCTTTTAAAGGACTGTCATACTCAGCTGAACTTTTCTCATAATTGGGTCTAAAAACACCACATAGTGGCTTCTATAAGAATTTATACTAGAGCCTATCTTGACCCAAATCCTCCTGAGATAGTTGATAATCTAGAAATTATCCTTAGGAAATCTCCTAAATCCAAGACTTCAACTGTTGTCAGACCAATTCATAGAGCTAACTCTGTTCCTAAAGATCTCTCAGCTCTGCAAAATACACAATTTGACTTAAGAAACCCATCCAGAACTAAGTCACTTAGTGATATAGATCAGATAGACTTTGAATCTCCACACTCGCCCCAATATAGTGGTGAACATATTGATCCTAGAGAAACCACTCCACCTGATCTTCATTTCATTCATAACTTTGGTTTCTCTCATCCTAGATCTACTCAATAGTCTCTTACTGGTCCAAGTACTTCTGTTATCCATACACCCACTGTTCAAACTATTCCATTCCATCCTCCTCCTCCTTTCATAAACCCTCCACTTGTAAACCCCCCATTTATCCCACAATTTCCTATCATGGAAACATGGTATGCTCCTCTAGTCCTTCCTTTACCTTTAGTCAATTTTCCATAGGACTATCAGTCCAAAATTCTCCATTTCACCAAAAGTGAACCCACTACTACTCAATATCATGTAGAAAAGGTGAACGATTCCTTTGATTATATGGAAATAGAAAATGAGACCATTAAGATGAGAATTTTTGCCCAAAGTTTATGAGGAGAGGCCAAGAAATGGTTTAAGGGTTTAACTCCTAATATTATAAATGATCTCCCTTCTTTACATCAAAAATTCATAAAAAAATGGGAAATTAGGAAGAACCCTCTCCAAATACTTTCAGATTACAAAAACCTCAAGAGAAACATTAGGAAAAGTGTTCAAAATTATTGCACTAGATTTAATATTGTTTATAATGCACTACCCCCAGATTTGAAACCTCCACAAGGCTCAGCTTTGGCCAAATTCCCTGAAGGATTTGATCCTGAAATGGCCTATCAGCTAAGAGAAATGGATCACCTAACTTTAGAATACATGCAGAAGGGAGCTCTTAGTGTGGAATCAAATCTGATTAAGAAGAGAGCTAGGATGAGGACTGCAATAAAGGTAACATATAGGGAAGACACTGCAACTTCCACATATAAATCAAAATTAGACCATCCAGCCAAGAACATGGACAGGTTAGAAAGAATGATGGAGAGGTTTGCGGTCCAAACAAACGCTCAGAATAGGAACCAGCCTGAAAATCAGAACTAGAACTCTAGGAGAAACCCCCCTCATAATAGACAAAGAGATGTTGATCAATAGATCAGACCTCCTTTCCAAGAAAATTATGTTAATGAGGATGAATAAATAATTGAACAAATAGAAGACGATAACATAAACATGTTGGGATTAAGCAATGAGGATTTTGATTTCCTCCATGAAAGAAAACAAGGTCTATATACACCCTATGATGATAGAAGACTAGAAGCTGAATACTATGAAAAAAAGTTGGAAAATGCCATCATAGGATCACCTAAACAATATGACCTAAGAAGTAAAAAGAATCAAGAAATTCCCATGAGAAAAACCTTTGATAATTCTGCCAAAAACAACCCTGTAAATACTTCCAAAAAAACAGTAGAAAATCACAAAACAATGGCTGAAAGTTCTAGTCCAAACAAGGGAAAAAATACCCAAATCAATGAAAAATGGAGTGGTGACCCTAGAAGCACTAGCATTTCATCTAATGCTCCTAAAAAAACCATCTTTACCGCTGTAAATAGTAGAAATCAGCAAGTTGATTTTGCTGATGAATCAGTGACTAAAAAGGCCGAATCAAAAATTTTGAAAAATCAGATTCCTTTTAGCCTAGAAAGTGAAAATGCCAAAATAAAAATCGATGTTCCACTCACTGAGTTAGTCACTAAAAATGTATATAGAGGTTAAGTTTTGAAAGCTTTGAACATAGAATATATTCATGATACTGTTAACTTGAACGATGATACACCAGAGCTTCTTTTCGATCCTAAGATTGAAGGTAAATTTCAAGAAGGAACTACCCCTCCATTCTACATCAGTTTGAACATCCATGATAATATTTTGCACAATGCCATGATTTATTCAGGAGAATCACATAATCTCATGCCCAAAGTAATAATGGAAAGACTAGGTCTAGAGGTAACCAGACCATACAAAGATTTATATTCCTTTGATTCAAGAAGAGTGAGATGCCTAGGCCTAATAAAAGATCTATGTGTTAACTTAGCCCAAATTCTAGCCAAAATATTAGTGATGGACATTGCAGTGGTTGATATACCCCCCAAATATGGCATGCTTCTTTCAAGATCATGGGGTGCTAAGTTGCAAGATACTATGAAGATGGATATGACTTATGCCACCATCCCTATCTTCATTCAGCCTAGAAGACTTTATAGGGAAACACACATGAAATATATGGTGAGTGGTCAAGAAAGACCAGAAAACTCCCCTCTCTATTCTATACATACTAACCTTGACTCGTTCATTCTTTATATTGACGAGATTTCTAATGAGCAAGGATTAACCAATGAAACATCAAGAAATATAGTGGCCACTCCATCCCAAAACATAGTGGCAGCCATAGATGAAGAGGAAAACAAGGAGAAAACTAAAATATGGTTTGCTAATTCAGAAAATCACAGAAAATAGATCACATTTATTGAGCATCAGTACAATCTTGAAAATAATGCCAATCCAAAAAATCAAAAAATAAAGCTTCAAAACATTGAAAATCCTAAGGAACAAATCAAAGAAAAACATAGTGCAGACCCTTACACAAAACATAGTGGAGAACAAGAAAGAGGGGACATAAGTGAGATGAATGACAAATATGAAAACAGTCCTCTTTGGAGTATGAGTTTTGATGGGTCTTGCTCTAAAACTGGTGCAGGAACAGGAATTTGGGTGCACAACACTGCAAACAATCATGCTGAGGTCCATTCCTATAGATTAAACTTCCAATGCACAAATAACATAACAAAGTATGAGGCTCTCCTTTTAGGCCTGAAGTTATTGAAAAAATTAGGGGCCAAGAGGATAACAGTACGTGGAGACTCAGAATTGATAACTAGGCAAGTAAATGGAGAGTACTCTGCTAAATACCCCAGACTTAGAGCCTATAGAGATGATAGCATGGACTTGTTAAAAACATTTGCTAAATTCCAACTTACCTTTGTCCCAAGGAACGAAAACATTATTGCTAATGGATTAGCCTTTGCTTCTAGTACTTGTCTAACACCTTATCAAAGCAAGAAATGCACCATCCAAGTCAAATATAAACCAGCTATCTCGGATAATGAAGAAAGCTGGTAAGTGTTTGAAGGAGATAAACAAATAGAAGACTTCCTACAATCCATAAATGAATTTGAAGTGAAAAAATCAGATTTAGAGTACGAAAAATGCTGTCCTACTCAAGAAAACCCACTTTTTGAAGAAGAAAAGTCTCCTGAGATTGCTGAAATAAATTCGTTAACTAATAGACCCAAACATACAACAAAAAATAGCACAGACTTAGAAAATGAAGACTTAAAACTGTTGCAATCTAAAGATCAAAGCTTACCAAAAGGACTGGTCCCATTAGAAGAATTGTTTGACTCAAACTGGAACCTATTGAAGAAGAAGTGGAAGAATGCAACCTAGGCAGTGAGGAAAAACCCAAAATGATCAAACTATCTAAGACACTGCCGGCTCACATTAAACTGAAATACATCGGGTTATTTAAAGAATTTTCTGATGTATTTGCATGGAGTTAGGAAGACCTGAAATCATATGATACAGAAATAATTCAGCATAAGATACCCCTCAAAGAAAACCAGAAACCATACAAACAATAATTGCGCAGAATCAACCATATTCAATTACCTCTAGTAGAGAAAGAAATCAGAAAAATGTATGATGCTGGAATTATAGTCCCTGTTAGATACTTGAAGTGGGTTTCTAATATTGTATTAGTTAGGAAGAAAACAGGAGAAATAAGTCTTTGCATTGAATTTAGAAACTTAAACAATGCCTCATTAAATGACATCTATCCCTTGCCCAAAATGGATCATATCTTACAAATGGTAGTTAGTTCTAGAAGAATTTATTTGTTGTATGGCTTCTCGGGTTACAATCAGATATTGGTACATCTTGATGATCAACTTAAGAAAGCTTTTAATACTCTTTGGTGAACTTTCATGTATTTGAAAATTCCCTTTGGTTTAATGAATGCCAATGTGATGGCGGGGGTACCCTGCTTACCCACAGTCTCCACTATCAATGCATCTAAAATGCCTGCACTCAATTTAGTGCTCAATCCAATTTCCAATGTGGGAAAAACTTTTAAATATATCTGGAAGCTTTAATATCTCAAATTTGAGATTTTAGATATTAAATTAAATTTTCTTATGGTTATAAACCACTCAACCTAGAGTTCATCTATATTCGGAAGCTCTATTTTCCTGCTTCAAACTTATGGTTAAAAACCATGTTTAAAACTCCCTTTTTGAATCAATATTCAAACATTACAACTCAAACCATATTAAACTTTAACCTTCAATATTCATATGCGGAGTTTCCTCTATATACCATACTTTTAATTCTAATCTCACAGCTTAATAACATGCCACTATATTTCATTCTCGTTGAACATATTTGGGCTATGTTAACATTTTAACCATATAAATTTACTTACGGGCTCAACTTCTCTTTCCACTCAAAAGTCAATTTGGGTTTAAATAAAACCATATAAAATTAGGCCCTCAACTCAACAACGCACCTTATCTTTAATCTTCAAGAATATTACTCTCCTCCTTATTACTCACTGTATGGAACTTGAGGTATATAGCGTTGGTTTTAAATTAAAGTCATCAGACCTCAACCTATATTAATGAGAAAAACCAAGATTTTATTAACATACCTTGCTTGTCAACCTGAATGCTTATATATTAGCCGGTCCCACAGAAACTTAATCATTAATGGTTTTCAAAAACCACTCAATGCCACGCGTCCATCATCCAAAAATATCGCATTTTTTTTTAACAAAACAACTTACCATAATTTTCCAACGCGAAGACCACTTGTGGGTTCAAGCAACCACTTCACAACTCCCTCGCACGGTTCCTCCCTATCTTTAACTCGCAGTTCTGCTTCTAACCTTGTTCAAAAAATTATTGAATTGATTGATTGCTTTGTCATTTTGATCGATCCATTTCTCTTAGATTCAATTACTCTGGTTCCATTCCAACTGCACACTCAAGTTCATGATTCTGCAACTAATCATTGTACTATGAATTATAATTTCTTCTTCTGCGGTTTCATCCAGATACACCACCTCATTTAAATGATGTGCAGAGTTTCCTTCAGAGGTTATTGAAACTTTTACTCTATTTATTCGTCCCAGATGCAAGCAAGAATACATGAATTATTCCAGTCCTGATCCGCATTCTCTACATTACTATCCATCGACTTCATTCTCTGTGATTGACTCTCCTTTCTGGCATTGATTCGAATCTCTAATTTACTCCAGAATCAACCCTCAAAATCATTCCTTAAGTGATAAGACTTCAACTCAATAACCCAAGTTCTATTTGATTGTATATACCTCTATTTCACATTTACTTAATATACCCCAAAGTCGAATTATGAATTGAGCATTCAGATTCCTTTGCCATTGTCATCAATCCTTGCAGTGATCGATGACTGTGAAATTTTCTCAATCTTCTCAAATAGATATATCCCTCACTAATTCATACATATATTCTTCAGTGAAGCAATCAAATAACCCTTCATACATTCAGTCCAAAATCATGGTAATGTGACATCGACTTTCCCAGCAGAACAAAGCACCATCTAAAACCCTGTCACAGAGTCTTCTTCATACACAATTCACAGAGATTCAAACATTCTCACACAGAAATTAAATCAACCAATATTCATATAACTCTGAAACAAATTCTTTCATATATATACAATTGAATCCACTTACAAAACTTCTTGTTCTGGCTAGGTCTTCAAAATCAAATGGCCCTTCTACAACTTCCCATAGGCTTACAAAGGCTCTGTTTTCTAAAACTAAAGTCTCACCCACTCTACAACTCCTCAGATCTCCAGATCGCTTCTGCCTAACGCCTTTGAGGCTTATTTATAAAAATTAATAATAAATTGATTCAGTTCCCTTAACGCTCAACAAAACTCTTGGATTTCTCAAAGTCCTAAAATCTAGACAGGCTTACTGAAACCAACCCTTCACATTCCTAACTAATAAAATTCCCTCATGTTCTCCAATCATTTGGGAACATTTACAATTTCTCCCCATATTTAATTTAAAACCACTCAAATTGTTTAATAATTACATAAGAAAGTAAAAACATAAGGCCCCCCTATGTCTATGAAAATACAAAGTATTTTATTGCGACTAATGCCCCTGCATCATGGTGCCACATTTCAGAGAGCCATGGATATAGCATTCTCAGAAGAAATAGGTTACTACAGATGAAGAACACTTAATACACTTGAGAAAATTCTTTGAGAAATGCAGAAAATATGGGTTGTCCTTAAATCCAAATAAAACATTGTTCAACCTCCAAGAAGGTAAACTTCTTTGAAATATCATATCAGAAGAGGAAATAAGCATAGACCCAAAGAGGATCAATGGTATATTGCAAATCAACCATCCTAGAAACATCAAGGAACTTCAATCTTTCATTGGGAAGATTAATTTCTTGAGAAGGTTCATACCCAATCTAGCTGAACTCCTTAGAATAATGACAAATATGCTTAAAAGAGAAGAAGGAGTTAAATGGACCTTATAAGCAAAGAAATCATTTGAGATGGTAAAACAAGCACTTACCAAAACACGAGTTCTTATCAGTCCTGATTTTAGAAAGGATTTCTTCATTTTTTCATTTGCATCAAAACACACAGTAGCTGATGTCCTATTATAGAAAAACTTGAAGGGAAAAGAGCAGCCAATTGCATTTTTCAGCAAAGCATTAAGAGATGCACCTCTGAAGTAAAATATCATGGAAAAACAAGCCTTTGCCTTCGTCAAAGCCGTAAAATACTTCAGAGTTTACATTTTACATTCCCACATTATAGCCTTTGTGCATCATTCAGCTGATTGACCCATGATCCAAATGGAAAAAGAGGAAATTGGATTGCTGTAATTTTTGAATATGACGTAGAAATCAAGCCCACTAAGCTCATAAAAGGTCAAGAACTAGAAAAAATTATGGCTAAATCCAAATTTCAAGCTCCTGATATAAACATTTTTAATGCATTAGATGAACATGACGAGTTGACAACTCCAATTATTGAAGACCATTTTCTGAATTCATGTTGGTATGCTGATATTTTGTATGTTTTTCTTAATCTTAATACCCCTCCTAGTTTTTCTAAAAAAAAGGCAATATTATTAAAGTTGAAAGTTGTAAATTACTGCATTTTGAATAAATATTTATATTGGAAAAATGCTAGTGGATTATTTCTTAAATGTTTGCTTGAGAATGATGCAGATAATATCAAGCACGAGTTTCATGAAGGAGAATGTGGAGGCCACCTCTACTGGAAGTCAACTGCTAACAAAATCCTTAGATCTGGTTACTACTAGCCCACCCTCTTTCAAGATGTCCACAAAATGATTGTTACCTATCACAAATGCCAAATATTTGAAGGCAAAAAAAAATTTCTTCCCTTACCTCTGCAACCAATCACTATTGAAGCCCCTTTTCAGTAATGGGGTCTAGACTTCATTGGGGAAATCCATCCTGCCTCATCTTCCCAACATAGATGGATCCTCACAACAACAAATTATTTTACCAAATGGATAGAAGCCATCCCTTCTAGGAATGCCACAGACTCAGTTATCATTTCATTCCTTGAAAACCATATAATGTCTAGATTTGGTTGTCCTAGAGAGGTCATAACTGAAAATGTTGCTGCATTTGGGTCTAAAAATATGGTGGAATTCTGTCATAAATATCAGATTATTGGGCCATTATACAGCTTATTAACCTCAAGGTAATGGGTTGGAAGAATCCTCAAATAAAATTTTGGTGAACATAATCAAAAAGTTGCTGGAAGATAACAAGAAATCATGGCACAGTAAGCTAGTACATGCATTATGGGCAGACAAACTAACAATTAAAAAATCAATTGGAATGTCTCCCTACCAGCTAGTTTATGGAACTGATGCAATATTTCCAATCATTTTAGGAGTGCCAATCATGAAGATGATCCAAGAATTATAGTCTGAAGATGATGATATGACAAGAAGAATAAACCAGACTATACATATTCAACAAACCAGAGAGGAGGTATTCATCAGAGCACATCAACTACAAGAAAACATCAAGAAGCTATTTGAAAAAAGAACCAAGCCAAGTGACTTTAAAATTGGTGACAAAGTATTGAAAAGGGATTCAAGGAGAGAAGATAAGGGCAAACATGGAAAATTTGATAATTTATGGCAAGACCCTTATCTTATTCAATTTGCTATTGGAAACAATGCATTCTTTCTGTAAGAATTGGATGGAGCTGAATATTTTGGAGGTCTCATCAATGGCAGGGTTCTCAAAAAATTCCTGTTAACTAATATTTTAGTTTCAAAGCTTTTTGTTCATTGTATATAACACTAATTTTTAATTTGAAAAAAGAAAAAATACAAAAACAATAGAAAAAGAGAAAAAGAGGGCAGAAATAAAAAGAAGAAAGGTACATCCCCATACCAAAAAAGAAAAGAAAACCTGAAAGTGTGCAAGCTTAAATACCACTACCAAAAGAGAGCACTACTATTTAGTCATACAGCCTAATCATGACTAGATAAATTTCAATTTACTACTGATAGGTTAGTGAATTAGATTAGCCAAACAATGAAATCTTGGCTTATCAATAGATTAGATTAGAATAGAAAGAAATGGCTCTAATCAGACCAAAATATAAGCCAAAGAAAAAGAAAAGAATGGTTCTAAATACATTGAAAACTTGAACCAAAGAATCAAAAGAAAGAATGACTCTAAACATATCAAAATCTGAGTCATAAGAAGAATGAAGTATGTTTGTAATTTTCAGATCTCAAGCCTTCACAGTTTTGCTTTAAATTTCTGTACATTTTAGTCTATGCGCAGCTTGTTTTTATGCCATAGTCTTACAATGAATCAGAAATTTTAATCCTAGTTTGTTTGTATTTAAATTTCTATTTTATAAAATAGAGAATAAGATCTGTCAGACAGTTTAATCCTGCCAGATAGTAGCTTAGGTAGAGAATTAATGAGTTCAATTGCTTAGTTTGAACTCATGGAAGAAATAAGGGTAGATTTAGATTATTTTTCTGCTTCAATAAAAGAATAAATTGTTGATGTTAAAAGGTTTGCAAGTCCAAGTGCACCTTATGAAGAAAAAATGTTAGGACAAGTAGGCTGTGTAGGTAGTTGTTTAGGGAATAAATTATTTTGTTTGATATAATACTGATCATCTTTTTAAGAAGCATGATAAAGGAAGAAAATTTTGTCAAGGGTAAGGCATAGGTCTACATTCCAGAGATAAAATTCTGAAGTTCTTGACACCTCAAAGGAGCTTCCATCCCCAAGTGGAGCCACTGTTAGCCATTAGTAAATTTTGTCACAAAAAATGATCGCTAAAACAAGTCTTGAGCCTTCAAGAGATAATTTTCATAGAAAATTACTCATTCTTGAAGCCTTCTGGTGTTTTCTAACTTAAGGGTAATATTCACTGCTGTTTCCTTCAAAAAATCCTTAATAATCCCTGATGTACAAAGAATACTTTTTTCAGCCATTTTCTCCATCTTTTCACCTTCATAATTTCCTCCAAAACCCCCCCATATCACTCATTCTTCCCCTTTACATATCTCTCATTTTCCTCTCTAAAATCTCTCCTTTCGTCTCATTTATCCTCCATTCCCTTTGAAAAAAAACCATTTTTACCCTCCATTTCATCAAAATCCCTTTTAAACCTATAAAAACCCCTTTTTTATGGTTTAACCTAGCTTTTTACCTTATCGGAACCTTTGAAAAATGTCAAAAAACACACCTTTTGGCCTGTTTCCGACCTTTTATATATATATATATATATGGGTTTTTAGCCCCCTTGGCTTAAGCCCCCTTCCTTTTCTCCACCATAAAACCCTACGCTTACGACCAGGAATTATCCCCCATCGTGCATCGTGCATCAACGTTCCCATTTTCTCTTTCCCCTCACCTTTTTTCTATCGATTGGCTGATCTCCCGATGAAATCACAATCGTTGATAAGGTTTGATCTGATGGCCAAGAGCTTAACTCTCCATGATCCTTTACCCGTCCACGGGACCATGCCCCAGCACCTACCTTTAGTCCCCATCGGCATCAGAAAATCATGTTTTTTCCTTCATTACACTCTTCCTCTCCTCTGCCGACGATTCAAACTCCGATTTCATCTGCACCATTGATCTACTGAGGTCAATGGCTATTAACGCTTCATCGCAACCTCCTTCACCCCTCCTCCTAGCCATTTTCCCCTTTCTCTTCATGCCCCGTTCCCGGTCCCATACTCCTCCACCAGACCCTTTCCTTCCCCATTCTTTAAGCCCCCTTCCCTTTATATTTCCCTACCATATTTTTTAAAACCCGCATCGATCCCCACCGTAGATATTATTGATCTGATGGTCATTGCACTCCCCTCTCATCCTCTGATCACCAAAACATCCCTTCTCATGCATCTACACAAACACATCTTAGCCGTTGATCCCTCTCATCCAATGGCCCGTTTTCAACCCACATCTCTAACCCCGTCCGATGAGATTTCGCTCTGCGAAAAAATAGGTGATGTCACCATCAGTCCCACCTCCCACTACTCCACAACTCATCCAATTTCCATTTTCCACCTGGCTTCCACTACCTCCTCACTCGAGCATCTGCCACATGTCGCGCTGATCCTCCGCCATTGTATCTACACCCCTAGATCCAATGGCCCACATTTGGTTTTGCGCGGATTTTTGTGTCAATGTTTAACGACACAGATCTACGTGAAATGGGCGGTATTTGGGTGGAAAGGTGTCACACCCTATATGGAATCACATTCGTTTCACGATAAACCATTTACCACCCATCGACAATGCGAAAATTTCCGATGGTATTCCCGAAACCACTTTTGCATCATTTCGTGCCGAAATACAAATTCAAACCCTGGTTTCGCAGGTTTCGCCTCTCCACCATGGAATTTCCTCCTCCACCTGCATATCTCACTCCTCTCACCCTCCGCCGAGCCTCCAAAGCACTTTACCCAATACGAATAGGTTTTTATAACATTTTTGTGGTTTGTTTCAAGTTTCATGGTGGTAGTCATAAAAGGCCATCCCACAGTTAAAATTACAGTGATATAGCCCTGGATGGTGATCCAAAAAGGCCCAAAAGTGAATGAAAGGGACAAACGAGTTGAATTCCAAAGATTAATCAGTGTCTCATGGGCATTGGTTACTTAATCAAACCCTCCGGCGCAGCAGACTTGTACACAAGCAGTAAATATCAGAAGAGTATAAGAGATTAAAGTTAAAGGATTAAAGCAAAAGACTGGAGATTAAAAAACTTAATCCTACAGTTTAAAGGATAAAAACACAGTGAATAAAGAGGAAATATGATTAAAGGAGGTCTAACACATATCAAAGGCCTAATCAGATTTTATAGTATCAAAGGCAGACAAATGACCGAAAAGAATTCTTCAAATGCCAAATCACCGAAGCAGTTACTCCTCCAAAGATCAGAAATGTTGCCTACAGTTTTATTTTCCTCAAAAGCATACAAATATAATGCACAGTTAGAGATATTTTCCAAAGACAGCTCAGAAGTAATTGCCAGCCTACCAAAAGCCTCAAAAGTGACTGAAGTAGATAAGAGTTAATGTAAAATTAATTAAAACAAAGTTAAACATCTGAAATCTTCTCCATAAGGCCTCCAAAGGGTCGAGAAGCATTTAATATGTATTAATTGAACAAATAACCCTTTCTTTCACTCCACTTCCTCAATTCATCTATAAATACCATAAGAGGAGTCCATTGTAAATGTTGGTTGAATACTTATTGAATGTAAATAGTTGATGAGGTTGTTGAAGCTCTGTTTTGTAATTGAAGAAAGATAGGCTGAGAAGAGAAGTTTGAAGCTGTAAAGACCTACTAGACTTGAATATTGTAACTAGTTTGAACATCAAATATACAAGTTGATTTATGGGATCCTGTTCTATGTCAATGGTGATGTTTTTCTTACTGTAATTGTTGTTTTCCCATGTTTTTCATACTGTCCACTTTCTCTGATAAAGAATAGGAAATATAGATTAGGATTTACCATAAAGGTGATCTAAATCTCACTGATAAGCTTTATCTTTATGTTTTCTTCTAAATTGTGTTTCAATGGTGATTCAATAGAGTATAACCAGTGGAGTGTTGGTGAGCCCATGTTTCCTGAGTACAACTTGAGATATTGTCTTTCAAAGTTCTTGAAAAGTTTTCTAAGTAAAGTTGAACTAGGGAAATCTATGGTTAGCCCTATCCTCTAGTTTATCTCCAATAGTAGCTTTGTAAAGTTCCCTAAGAGTATGCCAAAAGAATGATAGGTTCAAAGTCCTTACCTGATCTTAGGCTGCCCTTTATTTCTCTTATATGTTTTCTACTTTCTGAAGGTAATCTGTTAGATCGTTGGATTGTTGTCTGAAAAGTGTGCTTTAGTAAAAATTTTCCCAAAGAAGTCTATGGTTTTCCCTATCCTTTGGTTGGCTTCAAATAGTTACTTTGAAAGGCTTTTCTTGTTTAGTGAAGTTAATAGATTCTTAAATGGTTATTAGCTTTGCTTCTTTGACAACAATTTTAATGTTCCATACCCCAAAATCAATCTAAAGAGATCTTTTGATATAGATGACTTGCCCCATAGACCACACTTGAAACTTGTTGTGTAATTAAATTTGTTAGGAATCTGTAATTAACAATATTGGCAAAGTCCAATCATAGAAACAACATCGTTTCAACCACTTTATAATTCTAGGATCTATCCCTCCTGAATCCGGAAAGGGATCTCTGCAATAAGTGCAAAGATGTATTTGTATTTGAAAGGTTTATGGTAAATATATTAGGCCAGTTATGAAGGCCAAGGTTTTGTTTGTTTTTGGATGGTTGAGCATGAATATTATTTGAGGGGAAAGTTCTAAATGCAAATAGTTTCAAAGGTGAGAAGTTGCAAGCAAATAGAACAAGCTTTGGCCAAAATGATAGATAATTGCAAGTTTTAGTCCATTAGGCTATGGAGTCATAATAGGGTTTAATTGGAGCAGCAAGGGGCAAGAGTGGTCCATGGGGCAAGTCATCTATGTCTAAGGATCTCTTTAAAGTTGATTGATGGAATGAAATGATACATAAAGAAGGGGAATTTAAACAGATGAAGAACAAAGAGCAGCCCAAGATCTGGTAAGTACTTTGAAACTAGCCAACCATTGAAAAACACTTAAGAAAGACAAAGAAGCAATCCAGGATCTAGTAAGTACTTCGAAACTAGCCAGCCTTTGATATACTTTCAATAGAAAAAACTTAAAAATAGGGGGGAACTTGAAAGCAATTGTTGGAGTAGAAACTAGCGAGTCGAGCTCACCAGAAATCCTCTCCTAGCTCTGCTTTACTTGGTAACTTTCAAGACAAGCACAAAGATAACATAGAATGGCCTAAGATTTGGCAAGTACTTTGAAACTAGCCAGCTTTTGACACATTCCAAGGGAAACTTTTAGACAGTATTTTGGGATAAAACTAGGACCAGGGCACACCATATCTTCTTTAGTTCGTCTCTACTTGACATGAAATGAAAATAACATTCAAGAATGATATTTAGCTAAGAGAGGAGGACGAGGGAACGCCAGCATTCCTACTGCTTAAACTGAATTAAATCATTCCTAAATAACACAATTTGGAAGAAAACATACAGATAAAGATGTTTAGTCAGAGAAGGGTACTGATATAAAATAGGTCCTAACTCTATGCATGCTATTATTTATAAGAGAAGACGAACAAAGTGAAAATAGAAATAAAATAATGATTTACAATAAGAAAAACATCACCGTCGACATAGACCAAGATCCCATAGATCAGCTTGTATTGATGCTCCAAACCAGTTACAACTTTAAGTCCAATGCTTTAGTTTAGTAATCATATACCCTTCCCAGACTAACTTATCTATCATAAGCAGAGCTCCAAGAGCCAGTGAACACTATTTACAAGTATAAGTCTCAAGCTCAAGTATATTTCAAAGTTCAGCAACCAACAATTTCTCATCTTCTACAGAAGTATTTATAGAAAGATGAGGACGTGGGAGAGGATAAAAGATCTCCCAAGACAATTAATATAGACTAAGGACTTCTCAGCCTTTGAGGGGCTCAATGGAGAAGCGTACAAGTATTCTGATTGTATTAATTGATTTACATTTAAGATTAAGCTCGGTGGGAGCTTTTGTTGACTTTTAAGGCTCTGTGTCATGTAATAGTAACTCTGTTGATATTTTGTGCATTAAATTCCTTAGAAGAATTAAATCTTCGGCTACGTTGACGAAAATATATTTTTTTGATCAATAAATTCAGCCTCTGTTTGAATGCTTTGAGACACAGGTGGCTTTGTGGTAGCTGAGAGGAATAAATTTTCCTCTAATGTGGTGGTGGAGGCCTTTCTGTCTTATAAACACTTATGATTTTCTTTAACTTTGTTTTGATTTGGAGGATTAGGCTTTTGATAATCAATATTAGCTGTAATCCCCACAATTTTGTCTTCAATATTATGTTCTACAGTGTTCTATCTTCGACACTGATACTCTTTTAATTTGATTTAAATAACATTGTGTCTTGTTGATGTGCAGGCCGCAAAAGGTTCATATGGCATCATTGCCTCATGAAACATTGACAAGACGTGGAGTTTGAGCCCTGTGAATGGTTCCATGTGATGAATCAAAGGCATGGGAATCATCATTCCCAGCCTTCGACTTTCCCTTCAATAAAATGGAAAACCTTTAATCTCTGCAAAATACACACAAATGTTACAAAATCCCGCGTATTGGGTTGACTTCTTCAGAGATCGTGGGGAGAAGCGTGGCCATTGGATGGCATCATCCAACAGTTGGGATCTGTAGGGGATTGTTTTGGAAGAATAATGGGGGTTAATTAAGTCAAAAACATCGATCTGCAAAATATCGATGGTTGGGAGCGATCAGGGAGGAAACAAAGTGAAGGGGTCACTTTATATGGAAATGGCGAAAATATGATGAGATAAGGTTAGAAAACCTTTGTTCAGAGGAAAATATGGTTTAAATTGAAGTTGGGGGTTTGGGATGATCGTGGGCCATCGGATGAGATCGGCCCACAAGATCAACGGTGGAGAATAAATCGGGAATCAACGATTGGAGGGAGGCAAAGTAAAGTAATTAGATGCACATAATGGAAAACTCCAATGCGCTCACATGTGGACCATCAATCTACAGATCAGATCGACGACAGGAAATGAATTGGGAGGAGTCAATCAGAGGTGGAGAAATATTTTAACACGCCTGACAAAAAAATTGCGATGCGATAATGTGCGGGGAAGGCCGATGCGATTTGTGTGATCGGGGAAAGCCGATGCGATTTCACAATTAGGGAATGTTGATGCGATTGTGCAATCGAGGAATATAATGTATGTTGGGGTTCCCATGTTTTGGCCATATTGGCAAGACCAAAAGATGAGACAACATCAGAACCACTTTCAGACCTCAGGATCTAGCCCTCCTGGGTCCAGAGGGGATCTCTCTATATGAGCAAAGGTTTTATGTCTTTGAAGCTCAAAGTTAAGATATTAGGTTAGTTATAGGCACAGGGTTTGTTTGTTGATATTTGGTTTTGGTTGTTGGGAATCAGGAAAGAAGGGTTCAATGTAAGACAAGGATGAGCAAAGAGGATTTTAGGCAAAGGAGGGATGATTCAGAGAACATTCAATACCATTGGGCAATGGAGTCAAGAAAGGGTTTACTTGCTATTCAATATGCAGACTTTCATTTGGGCTAGTAATCTAAAGCATCAGATCTTAAAGATGATAGTGTGGCATGAAATGGTAAGAGAGAAGGTGAAAGCAAGGAAACCTCCAAGGTGACCTTTCAGGAATCAGATCCAGGGACAGGACATGCCATTGGACAACCTGTGATCCAGAACCTAAAGGGTTAACTCTTCAGACAAGGAAACATTGAAGATTTAGAACACAAATTTGAAAACCTGAGATCAGAGAGAGACTTTGAACTCTCAATGCTTTGGAATCCAGCTTAAGGGAACTTAGGAAGGTTCAATTAATTGAAAAAGATCCTAGTGAGACAGAGACAAAGATCTAAACTCCTAGTATCCCAATTCATTTAATCGAAGCCTTACAAGAACATCTGAAAATAGTTTCATTAATTCATACATCAGCTAGCAGCATATGTTTTGACCACTACACTGGTTAAATTAGCTTCAAATCAATCCTCAGATAACACATATAGTAGAAAACATTGAAGGCAGGGAGAGCAGAAACATAGGGTACCTAACAAGGGTAAATCTTATGTCAGATTTCTGATGCGTGCCAGAAGAAATGAAATGTAATGAACTAAAAATGGAAACTTAGACAAAGACAGAAAATCATCACCACTACTTGAAATCAGGATCCAAAGAAACGTGCTTGTCATATTAAAGAGCAACACCAGTCAAGTACAACATTACCAATAGCTTGATATTCAGTCTGAAAACATATTCATCAGCCTATCTTACAACTTTACACAGAGACTATGTCTCAAAAGGAACAGCTTGCAATTCACAAATATCCGATCAACAACCTTTACAATGAGTTTCTTCATGAATTTTATAGCTGAAAAGGGGCTGAGGAGGTAGATGGAAAACTAAATGTAGCATTAAAACTCAGAAGAGGAAGAGGGTTGAGGCCCCATTCTATTTTAAATTCTAGGCATTTATATTCAGTACTCTTTGGATAAAACAGTGGTCTTCGTTAGGCTGCAATTTACTCCAGGTATGACTTTGATGTACTTACTGTAATACCTCTGCATAATTCTGATGAACTAAACAAAGGCAGATCAACGATTTCAGGTATGCCATACCGTGTAACAAATGCTTCTAGTAGCATAGGACTGTTGTCAGGGTTGTAAAACTTTTCATTTACAAAATGTAGATTAAAACAATAATGAGTACTGTGTCCTTTCTCAAGGGGATACATTCTGCTGATGTGAAACCTTGATGATATCATTTTCTATGCACTAGTCCTCCCGTGTGATTCATGAGGTCTTCAGTTTGATATTTTGCCTTGAATTATTGGATTAAGGCTCACAATCTTCAATTACAAGCCTTAAACTCTCTGCTTTCTGTTGGGCCATGAATACGACCACTTTCTAACACTTATTTCATCCATTTTTACTCTTCTTAATCATGTCAATTATTATAATTTATCGTATAAATCCATTTTATAATGATTGATGCTCTTATGGATGAATATTATTTCTTCTCCTTTATTTTTAATAAATTGATGATTATTATGCATAATTTTATCAATGATGGTTTATTAATATATTTTGTAATATCACTCACCATTTTAGCCTCCAAGATATTTGCCAGACTGCAGATTTTATTTCCAAATCATCATGAAATATTCCAACTCAGAAATTCGCTGGAATAAGAAGTGACCGTATTGCAGTTGAGATTCGGAGAAAATAAAGAATAATCTGGAAAATTCGGAACATGGGTTTTGTCCAGAACGGGCCTAGTTAACTTTATAAAGTCTTGGTTTGCCAAAATTTGGCCTATATTGAGAGAAATGTAGGGTTCTATGAGCACGATTTTCTTATATTTGCTATTGCGGCCGTCCTCCAAATCTCAACTGTAAAGCCAAATTCGCCTTGCTCTTGTTGAAAGACTGTTGGAAATATATTTTCTTCTTGATCAATTCGTTAGGAAAAATTCAATATTGTTATTAAAGATCCTATTTTCTATTTGATTTCTCCTCCTTCTGATTATAAAAGGAGAACATGTATTGTGTATTGGAGGACGATAGAGGAGGACAATAGAACGATGGATCATAGTTGTTGCTTTTGTGAATTTTAAACTTAATCAAAAGCTATGTTATTGAAAGCACAATTCCATTGTAATGCTGCTCCAGTTTAATGATTAATTGAAGTTGTTGCTCCATTTGCATCATCTGAAGTAGCTTGAGCAGTCCCTGCTGGTGGTTAAGGGCCCGACCCCTGGCAGTGTGAACTACTCCTCTGTGTTATATTTCCAATTCCTGCAGCATGTGATCGATTTGCTACATGCATGTTACTGTGAGTTTATTTCATTATTTTTTTATCATTTTACTTTCTTTATGTATGACGCGCTCTGTTTATGAGTTATTTCATTATTATATGATCTGAATCTTATTTCTTAGAGCGTGGGTTAATTGAGACATCATATTGCCTTACTTAGAACATCCTTGAATTCACGGAAGTGATATTGGTTCTATCTTACTTTACTGTTTTATTATAATGGATTGTGTTGCTGTTCCTTCCCCATTTAACAAGAATCTTAATCCTCGAATTACTTATCCTGTTATTCTTCGTTGTTCGGCATTTGATGTTCCATTCCATTTTCTATTTCATTTAACTATTGTTCATTTCAGAGTGCAGATATAATGCTTCGCTATTCAGTTTGCTGTTCAATAGAATTTACCGTTTAATAGAGTTTTTTTGTTCAATTCCTTTAATTTCAGTTTGTTGTCCATTTACATTGATTTTCGTTTCATATTAATTAGTTATAGTTTGCTTTCATTTAGATTTCTTTAAGATCACCAACTGTAGAGGACACTGGTTATTGCTTCCAAGTTCCCAGATTGGTTATCTTGCATCGATTTCTAAGGGAAGGAGTTATTGCTACTATATCCCTGATCGATGTTTTGCAGATTGGTTTAATTAAGGTTTCAAATCATTTCCATTTATGTTACCGTAATTAGATTTCTTTACAAGCATCCATTTACTCTTGTATCTCAAACACTGTACTACATATTGCAAGACATTACTCTTGGATAAATTGTTGCCTCAGACAGAGTACACTCTCGAAATAAAAATTCGCTCTCGGATTGATAATTAATGTGAGATAAATAGGTGTTAAAAAGATACCTTTTTATGCACTCGACATTTTGGCGCCATTGCCGGGAAGAGTGTATGCCATTTAGAAAGAGTGATGCATATTTAATTTTTTCTGCTTGGGAAGAATTGGGTATTAAAGATGGAAGGTAAGAACCTACGCACCGAGCAAGAAACACACTTGTTCACTGGCCCGCTTCATAGCAGAATTGAGTGAAAGCTTAAGGTAGGAATGAATGCTTGCGTTTTTCTTTTAATTTTAGAGGTAGAGTCTTTTTTGAAAAAAAATCTTGTAGTTCAACTCGAGTGGTGATGTAAGCACCACCCATTTCACTAACCAATTGACAGGAACATTGGGAGGAGGATCCTTAAATAAACACGTGAAGAACATCTTCTATTATGGTAAGAAATGGCTGACATTGCAACTTTTGAATTCCCTATCAAAGATCTAGGAGGAGTGACACAAATGCACATAATTCCCCCATTGTCTCTACCAAATTTTCATGGTTTGACAAATGAAGATCTAGATACATTCTTTTTTGAGTTTGAAATACTTTGTATAGGATATGATTATTGTACTAACGATCAAAGATTGAAAGTGTTTCCTCTTACTTTAAAAGGAGCAGCTCCCCGATGGTTCATGAGCCCAAGTGGGAACTGCATCAAAACATGGGAGGACATGAAGAACATATTCTTGAAGAAGTACCAATACTATTGCAAATCCAATGAAGATATTTTCGGTATGACACAAAGGGAAGATGAAAGCTTGGACGACTATGTAGAGCGATTTCGATACAACCTTCAAAAATCAAAGCATAAGCATTTGAAAAAAGAGATCTTGAAAACACTCCTTCTTAGAGGAATCAAAGATGAATTTTTAGAACTCTTAAATTTGATAGGAAAAGGTGATGTTTTTCATTTATCATATGATGATGTTTGTGAATTGTGCATAAGGTTTTCAAGAGGAATTTCCAAGGCTAGTAAGAATTATAGAGAAGTTTCTTCTTTCTCTTCCAAATTTACTACAAGAACAAGAGACATAAGAGATGAAATCAAGGTTTTATTTGAAAATTTTAAATATGATTTTATTAGCTCTCTAAATTCACAATTGATTGTTTTGCAGGTTTGAAAAAATCAAGAATTTGATGACGTGTTTTTCCCTCATTACCGAAGGGAGCATCCCATAGATAGTTGTTCTTCCTTATCTAATTTTGAAGTGGCATATCAAAGAGATGGGGAAGATGTAACAAGATCAACAGGTATGGTTCAAAAAACTTCCTCTCCATTCCCTTACTTGCATAATCCATTATGGAATACTCATATGTTAGGGAAGCCATGCCAATCTCAATATAACCACTACCAATCTTGTCTACAAGATTGGCATGGTACATCTTATGATTGTATGACTATTCTCCCTCATCTTGTAGCACAAACACATCTTCCAGCTCTTCCACAATATCTTGCTTGCCCATCAAAATCATCCACTCAACACAATCAACTACATCATCAAGAGGCTTCATTCCATACACAATCTCTTGCTCAAATTATTCCACACCCTCACCATAATAAACCAGTACAACATGCTTATAGTGTTGAACTGAAAAATTCACCCACCTTTCCCACCCATTCTATCTCACATTCACTATTGGAAAAAACTTACACTGAGATTCATAATGTACCAAATCCAAAAATTGTAGAATTTATGAAAGAAAATGAGGTTTCTTCTAGTTTGCACCAACAAACCATTTTAAAACCTCAAGAACTTCATGATACGATGGATATGGAAAATCAAGGAAGTAAAGGATATATTGAAGATTGGTTTCACTCCATCATTTGTTTGCAACATCACTCCATACTTCAACAATTTTTGGAACCATCTTTTCAAGGGAAGTTGGCTTTTCATACCCTAATTTTTATTAACATACATTTTTCAAATTTGGGTATGTATATACTAGAGTCCTTATTTCGAAAATGGCTCCACTAGAAATACTCTTATACGTAATCTTATTAATTCTCAAAATAAGAGTAGGATAGTGGAGAAAATAAAATAAATAAGAAAATAAAACAAACACATGTTTTTATTTTTGTAAAAATATTTGTTTCTTTGTTGCAACATGCTGTGAAATCAACATCGATGATAAATGTTCTAATTTATTTGTGTATGTAGATGAATTATATTGTAAATAAAAATTCTACAAACACTTATATCATTTTTATCATCAATATGGAAAAATTTCTTGAATATCATATTTTTTTTTTGGCTTGCGGGCTTGATGAAATCTATGAAAACACAGTTGGGACAGTCATGTTTTGGGGGACCAAAATTGAATATTTTTAAAACCTGTTACTATTATAATTAGCTCTTAATTTATACTTTCCAACCCAATTGGAATCACTCAATTTTTATTTGCAACGAAAAATTTATAACCAAAACATTGATAGGGTGTCTAGTAGGAAGCTTAGGAACAGAGTTGGGACAGTCAATTTTTGGAGGCCTAAATGACTGTATTTTTAAAACCTATTTCTATGGTAAATTAATATATGAATATATTTTACAATGAAATTTTAATCACTCAATTTTGATATTGTATGAGGAATTTATGACCAAAATACTGACTCCCTTTCATAAATAAGCACTCTTGGTTGTTCCCTAGCATATTTGACCCATCAATTCTTCTTGTCTTCAAAACATGTTTCTATTGGAGATAAATAAATGAATCTACTTTAATCTCCAATTTGAATCACTTCAATCTGCCATTAAACGAATAATTTATGCTTGAAATACCAACTGTTGGTCTGAGCTGGAAAATCGAAAATGACTCTATTATGCAGGTTGTTCTAAGCAAGTTTAACATACCATTGCATGGAATTTTTAAAACCTATTTCTATTGGAAATAAAACTTTGAATTATCTCTCATTTGGCTTTGGAATCACTCAAATTAGACAAAAAAAGAAGAAGGTATGATTAAAACACTGCTGGTTAGTATCGTCGACCACTGCTCTCCCGTAGGTAGCAAATATAATTTCTTTTATTTTTCCGTGGACTTGTTCTATAGAGTAACTACTTGTTAGTTTTTTTGCATAATTATTGGATTAGGGGAGCCCGCGCAGCTCTCTTTCTCCATAATTTAATGTTTTATTGCAGGTAAACACTCGTTTTTTTGCAGGTCCTAGTAGAACAAAAAAGGTCAATTAATGAACGAGCGATTCTTGAGAGAAATTTTAGTGAAACAAGGGAATTTCATCCAGTTCATTACCTAACATATTCATAAAAAAAAAATGAAGAATTGGTTCCCATTTCAAGATTCATGTTACTGCTGCCAAAACATTTTTCAAAAGATCATTTTTTTCCATTAATCGATTTGATATTCTCTTGGAAATAACATCATAGCTGTTGTAACTTAATAAAGTGTTGTTTCTTTTCTGATTTCTTTTATGTTTTTGTGTTTCAGGTGTTCATTCCTCTAAATTTTAATTTTCGTTCCATTTGCAATTGAACAATAATAACCCCATCATGCAAGTTTCAGTTACAGAAGGTAATTCTTTGGCAACACCAATTCTGTGAAAAAAAAATTTAAATTTTTTTTTTTTCTTAAAACCTGTACATAAACTTTCCTTTCTATTTGATTGGATTTGCTTGGTAATGGATTGCATATTAGTTTTGTTCTTTCCTCTATTTTTTTCCTTTTTGCATGTTTATATTTGTTTGTTGTTCCTCTTAAGGGATAGTTATTGTTCCTCTTAAGGAACAACAGTCATTCCTCTTAAGAAGCAGTGCGTTTATGTGTTTATTTTTGTTGTTCCTTCCAAAAGGAACAACATTTTTGCTGATTAGTTTTCTTTTAAAAAAGAACAAAATTTTCGTTGCATGTTTTTTCTGTTCATTTCAAAAGGAACAACATCGCTCATTTTTGTTGTTCCTTTTGAAAGGAATAGCAGTTTTGCTGTTCCTTTCAAAAGGAACAGCACCGACTGTTCTTGTTGTTCCTTTCGAAAGGAACAACATTTTCCCTGACTGTTCTTGATGTTCCTTTCCAAAGGAACAACATCTTTGCAGATTATTCTTGTTGTTCCTTTCCAAAGGAACAACATTTTCACAGATTTTTTTTGTTGTTCCTTTCCAAAGGAACAACACTTTTTCAGTGCATTTTTCTTGTTTTTTTAAACAACATTTTTAGAACTTTTTTTGAATTTTTCATGACTTTTTGAAAGGAAAACATACAATTTATGGAAGAATACACAAATTAGATCTTACTGTAATCAGCAAATCAAAAGAAGTCGTCATTTTTAAGAACATTGTTTAGTAATGATAAAAAAAAGAAGTAAAAATGGATATAATTAATAACATGCTTTTGTTGTCTTATTACCACTAAATTCATATTATCGATTATATTTATCATGTTGGTTCTTTCCCATATTTTATAACTTTATTTGATTTTTACTTATGGAGTAAGAACAAGGGCATATTATTTTCTATTGAGCTATTCAGACTTCTTCCACCATCCCTACTCTTAAGGAGTGTTGAGCCATCCTTTATGAATAAATAGGAAAGTGCTATATGAAAAGAAAAATATTTACATATTTCATTAATAATTTTATAATTTGGCAGATGGAGGATAGGGGGTCTCATCAAAAGCCAGCCTACCATGTTCATAAAGAAGCAAGTGAAGTGGCATTCCCATCATGGCCACCAAACCAAGGATATGGTCCAATGGACAATTGAAAAAATTAAGAAGTCCTTGGAACAGGAGGTCTCATCACGAGCCGGCCTGCCCACTTTTCACTTCTTCCTAGTGAATGGCATTGTGATTTATCGGTCACCAAGCTAGCACAATGGCCTCCGTTATGACAATTAACAAGAACTTCCTCGGCATAAATAAAGGACAATGGTTCCAAGGGTGAGATAGAAACTCTTTAAAGGTTATGGACACCTGTGGGCAATAGAGCTCTGCTGATGGTATTGGAGTCACATTTATACACATCAATAGTAATATTAAACCTTTTTTCTTATATCTCTATTTAAATATAAGATGAAATTATGAATCCTTAACCTTTGATTTTGAACCTATTATACATGAAAATCACCATAAATCGATCACATTAGTTTAAGTGGGTAATAAATGCATTTGTACTAATGTTTATCTTAAGCTGTCCCTTCTCCTTATCCTTGAATCATTACAAAACACTTCTATATATGTTTAGGATTTATCACATGCATGGATTTCAGTAAACGCTATAATTTCATTGATTGTATCATAAGTATGTATTCCTTTTCATGCTGTGCAATACATTGCTCTTTTATTTTGCTGATTTGCCACAATATTGATACTGCATTTTTACAGAATTTTTTCTGCTTGAAATTTTTTTGCATGCATCTTATCTATTGCCATTCCAAGCTGAAACTGTGGACTAAAGAAAACTACATACATAATTGTGATTTGTTTACAGGAGCAGAACAAGTATGGGGAAAAATTCTTTTCATAGCATGATCACTATTGCAACTAAACAACAAAGGCTCGCGAATGCACACAATTCTTCAAACATGATGTGCTTGCATGGCTTCTACCTTTTGCATCACTTTCAGTATTCGCTCAGCCTACATCGGCTTCAATATAGGCCAGTCCCTACATGTCATTCCATTTTTTTTGAGGTAACACTTGAGGTAAAATAACATAATTTTTTGATTTATTATGAATTTAGGATAATTTCATGAAAATCCATTGAGCATTATTTATCATCATTCATTCTACATATTTATCACTTCCCATTTTTTAGACACGTCTCATCTTTCAGTTCGGGGGAGTGTTGATTTATTTCATTTCTTTCTCATGACCATGTCTGTAATATTCTTTATCATCCATGAATATTATTATTGATTCTCAACACCTCCCTTATTCCATGTTGTTTTACACCAAGCATAGATTGTAGCAACCACCTCTCTTTTTTTTCTAGCATCGCATGAGGACAAGCTAATTCTTCAGTTTGGGGGTGGGGGGGATTGCTACACATTCTGGATGTTTTCCACTTTCTTTTTCATTTAAGGCATACAATTTCATTCGTATATGGTGCAGAAATTGTTTTCCATATATATTTAAAACTATGAACTCAATTCTTGTGATTTCTGGATAATAAAGAAGTATCATTAAAATACACAAACCCAGATAATTTCACAATAAATTAGTTCATAAAATTTTGAAAATTATGCACTATCAACTACAACCATTTTGTATATATCTCATGATCCGTGCATCAAAACCATCTGATTTTTGAGAAAATGGTTAATGAAGATTGTTGTTATTTATGTCACATTTTTATGCAACTTCATATACATATAGTTGAACGTCAACTGTAAAAATTCTTATGCCTTTATCAAGATTGCTAAAATTGAATATTCATTATTTGAGGAAAAATTCATTTGTTCCATCCATTTCATGAGTTGGGATGAACAATTTTCTTTGTTTGGTTAACACATGGGTTTTTTCTCTGGGTTGCATGAGGGCATGAAATATATTAAGTTTAGGGGTATGTTGGGCCATGAATACGACCACTTTCTAACACTTATTCAATCCATTTTTACTATTCTTAATCATGTTATTTATTATAATTATCATATAAATCCATTTTATAATGATTTATGCTGTTATGGATGAATATTATTTCTTCTCCTTTATTTTTAATAAATTGATGATTATTATGCAGAATTTTATCAATGATGGTTTATTAATATATTTAGTAATATCACTCACCATTTTAGCCTCCAAGATATTTTCCAGACTGCAGATTTGATTTCCAAACCATCATGAAATATTCCAACTCAGAAATTCGCTGGAATAAAATGTGACCGTTTTTCGGTTGGGATTCTGAGCAAATGAAGAAGAATCTGGAAAATCCGGAACATGGGTTTTGTCTAGAACGGGCCCGATAAACTTCATAACAGAAATTTTGCCTAAATTCGACCTGTATTGAGAGAAATACAGGGTTCTTTGAGCACAATGTTTTTAGATTTTTTGTTGCGGCCGTCCTCCAAATCTTAGCTGCAAAGCCAAATTCGCCTTGCTCTTGTTGAAAGACTGTTGGAAATATATTTTCTTGTTGATCAATTGGTTGGGAACAATTCAATATTGTTATTAGAGATCCTATTTTCTATTTAATTTCTCCTCCTTCTAATTATAAAAGGAGAACATGTATTGTGTATTGGAGGATGATAGAGGAGGACAATAGAACGATGGATCATAGTTGTTTCTTTTGTGAATTGTAAAATTAATCAAAGGCTTTGTTATTGAGATTATGATTCCATTATAATTTTGCTCCAGTTTAATGATTAATTGAAGTTGTTGTTCCATTCGCATCATCTGAAGTAGCTTGAGCAGTCCCTGCTGGTGGTTAAGGGCCCGACCCCTGGCAGCTTGAACTACTCCTCTGTGTTATATTTCCAATTCCTGCAGCGTGTGATCGATTTGCTACATGCATGTTACTGTGAGTTTATTTCATTAGTTTTTTATCATTTTACTGTCTTTATGTATGACGCACTCTGTTTATGAGTTATTTCATTATTGTATGATCTGAATCTTATTTCTTACAGCGTGGGTTAATTGAGACAACATATTGCCCTACTTAGAACATCCTTGAATTTTCGGAAGTGATATTGGTTCTATCTTACTTTACTATTTTATTATAATGGATTGTGTTGTTGTTCCTTCCCCATTTAACAAGAATCTTAATCCTTGAATTACTTATCTTGTTATGCTTCGTTGTTCGGCATTTGATGTTCCATTCCATTTGTTGTTTCATTTAAATACTATTCATTTCAGAGTGCAGATATAAAGCTTCACTATTTAGTTTGCTGTTCAATAGAATTTACCATTTAATAGAGTTTTGTTGTTCAATTCCTTTAATTTCAGTTTCCTGTCCATTTACATTGATTTTCGTTTCATATTAATTAGTTTACAATAGTTTTCTTTCATTTAGATTGCTTTAAGATCACCAATTGTAGAGGACACTGGTTATTGCTTCCAAGTTCCCAGATTGGTTATCTTGCATCGATTTCTAAGGGAAGGAATTATTGCTATTGTATCCCTGATCGATGTTTTGCAGATTGGTTTAATTAAGGTTTCAAAGAATTTCCATTTATGTTACTGTAGTTAGATTTCTTTACAAACATACATTTACTCTTGTATCTCAAACACTGTACTACATATTGCAAGGCATTACTCTTGGATAAATTTATGCCTCAGAAAAAGTACACTCTCAAAATAAAAAGTCGCTCCCGAATTGATAATTAATGTGAGATAAATAGGTGTTAAAAATATACCTTTTTATGCACTCGACACTTTCTCACTGATACTCTTAGCCACTCCATGATTGCCTTTGTCTGCAAAATCTGCGCTTTAATGGCTCTAGGAAGGTTTTACAGAGTTTTACCCTACTTCTTTAATGAAATTCATGTCATAACACCTTCCCAGGTCTTCCTTCAAAATTTCGATCTCTGCACATGGTCTTCCCTACATTTTTTGCCACTGTAACAGTGACTGTGAATCATGGCAGTCGTTTAACGCTGATACCCTGCAAAACACACAAACCCATCAAGAAAACCATGCATGGGGAGGGTGGATGCAATTGGAACAATGAGAATGGCAGCATATCCTGGTGAAATGGTGGAACAGTGCAAGATGATGGTGGAAAATGCACCGAACGGTGGAGAAATGGACTGGTGAAAGTTGGCGGAGTGCAGCAAAATTTGAATGCGAACATTCAAAATTTTGACCTTTGAATGAAACACAAAGGTGCCAGATGAAAATGCACCAAAAATATATGAACACACGTGGAATGGTGACGTGGCGAGACCCGGTCAATGGCGGGGCATGCATTTAATCCAGACCATCCGATCTCAGGAGGAGATCAATGGTTGAGAACGCGTCGGAGGGTGACGGATGGTGGGCCAGGGGTCCCCTTGCCTTGGATTAACTCCCGAGCATCTTCGTGGCACGAGCACCATTGGATGGACAGCTTCAGATTGGACGGTGCACGCGCATATTGCGCTGGGTCCACAGTCGAATGTTAATGCACGATGGGGGGCGGTTTTCAATAGTGTGCGGAGCCACGCGCCATGCGGTGAATGGCATCGCTCCAAAACGAAAAATACAGCCAGCCCTCCAAAAGCGGTGCAATGGAAACCAGTGGTTTTGAATAGTGCTTTGGCACACGGACCATTGGGGTGGGTGAAAAATGGACCGTCGATCTGCGGATCAGATCAATGGTGGATATGCAATTGGAGTGATGAACCGGGGGGGGGCGCACGGACACTATGGAGTTTATGAAGACCGTCTGATATGTACAGATTGAAGGCTAATAGCGCTCCTGATATCCAAATTCAATAAGTGTTTTTTGAGCTAGCGCTTGGTTCTAGCGTCCGGGTCACGTGGGGAAACTGTTTATGGGGCTGAGCCGAAAGGGGCTAAACATGAAATGTGTAGAATGTGGGTTTTTTGGCCCATTCTGTTGTGAATTTGAGGATAGAAAGGGGTAACGATAGAGGAAAAATGGGGGAATTAGACCAAACAAGGGGTGTGTGTAGGATTTAAAGGGGAAATGGGTGATTTAGGGGATTTTGGGAGGGATTTCTGGGGTAAAAAGGGGGACTTTGTCAAAGGGGAAAAACGGTTAAAATGGGACATTCTACAGGGGTACAAGGACAAATGAAAGCCTCCTTGAACAAAATATTTTACAATTAGTGAGGCTTTTTTACTTAGAAACAACAGTGGAATTTTACCAAAGGGCAGAGGGTAAGAGGAGGCTTCCAAGGATGATGTGTTTTTAAGGAAAAATACATTCCTTGAAGGCTCCAAAAAACAAATTAGCCCCCTGCTTGCTTGTCAAGAAATTTATAGGGGACTAACAGTGGCTCCACATGGGGATGGCTTCTTATTGAAGGAGTCAAGAATTCAGAAATGATCTTTGAGGTAGGCCAGATGCCTGATCTTTGAGCCATATTCCTTCTTTGATTTTCAGCTACCACAAACATGATAGATCAGCAGAAACATTCCCAAAAAATCTACCTACCCAGACTATATTCCTATCATTTTCTCTTCCAGGGTGCATTTGGACTAGCAGACCCTTTACATCATTTATTTTTTACAAACAAGAAAATAAATCTATTCTATTTCTACCCTTATTGCTCCATGAGACCAAATTAAACTGTTGGTATCATATGTTTCTCTACCTAATCTAATATCTGCTGGGATTAGACTGTCCAGCAGATTTCTTCTCTACATTCTACAACAAAAATTTAAAAACAGTCAAACTAGGATTAGACAGTCTAGTTTGCTATGGATCCATGGCATAAAGATAGTTGCACATGCACAAAAATTTGCAGAAAACTAAAAACAAAATTTGAAGGTTTGAAAACTGAAACTTTGAAGCATCCTTCTTTGCTTTGTGACGCAATTTTTGAGCTCGTTAGAGTCACTTTCTCTTTTCCATTTCAGCTCTGGTTTTGGACATGTTAGAGCTGTTCTTGTTCCCTTTACTGGTTCAGATTTTGGGCATGTTAAAATGAGTTGTCTTCGCTTCATTTGGCTTAGGTTTTGATCACGTTAGAGCCAATATTTGTACTTTAGAGGTTCATGTTTTGAGCGTATTTGAACCTCTTATTTCTCTCTATTTTTGAAATTTTTCTCTTTTTTCTTGAAAACAAGCACAACAATGGTATTTACAATGGAAATGGAAACTGGAAATTGGAAATCATCAGAAGTAGTGTTTGAGCATCCTGCCATTGACAGGACCCCCAAATAGCTTTGTACCATCTAGTTCTTGTAGAAAAAAGGAATTTGGACCCACAGTGGCCTGAATGATGTATGGACCTTGCCACAAACTGTCAAACTTGTCGTGCTTTCCTTTGTCCTCTCTCCTTGAGTCCCACTTCAGAACTTTATCTCCAATTTTGGAGTTAGAAGCTTTGGTTATTCTGTCAAACAACTTCTTTGTATTTTCCTGAACTTTCATAACTCATTTATAGACCTCTTCCCTTGTTTGCTGGAGATGAATTGTTTGGTTTATCCTTCTTACCATGTTGTCTTCTTCTATCTGAATTTCTTGGACAAGTTTAATCACTCGTACTCCAAGGCTGGTAGGAAACACTGCTTCTATTCCATAGAGAAGCTAGTATGGTGACATGCCAATAGATTTCTTTGTTGTAAGCCTGTCAGCCCATAAAGCATGCACTAACTTATTATGCCATGACTTTTTGTTTTCTTCCAGTAGCTTTTTGATGATGGTAACCAGGCTCTTGTTTGATAATTCCGCTAACCCATTACCTTGTGGGTAATAGGCATTTGAATGACCGAGTGCTATTTGATACCTGTGACAAAAATCAACCATATTCTTGGATCTAAAAGTGGTAGCATTATTAGTGATTATTATTCTTGGGCAACCAAACTGAGAGAGGATATGACCTTCTAGGAACCTAACGATGACTGAATCTGTGGCATTCCTAGTAGGTGTGGCCTCCATCAACTTAGTGAAGTAGTATGTGGCTGTTAAGATCCATTTTTGTTGTGCTAAAGAAGCAGGGTGTATTTCTCCTATGAAATCTAGGCCCCATTGCATAAAGGGACCCTCAACAGTGATGGGCTATAAAGGGAGAGGTAGGAGCTTTCTTTTGCCTTCAAAAATCTGGCATTTATGGCAGCCAATTACCATCTTATGGATGTCATTGAAAAGTGTAGGCCAATAATAGCCAGCTCTGAGTATTTTGTTAGCAGTGGCTTTCCAGCTCAGGTGGCCTCCACATTCTCCTGCATGGAACTGCTATTTAATCCTCTCAGCTTCAGTTTTAGGAAAACATTTAAGCAATAGGCCATTTGTATTTTTCCAGAATAAGTAGTTATTCAGTATGCAATAGCTTCTAGCTTTTAGTTTTAGGAATCCGCCTTTGGTCTTTGATAGTTCAGGAGGGGCATTGAGGTGTGTAAGCACATACAGAATGTCAGAATACCATGGAGATTTCTGAAACTTCTCTTCAACAGTGGGGTCAGGAAATCCTTCCTGATCATCCAAGGCATCCACCATGTTTATGTCAAGGGCTTGTAAATTTGATTCAGCCATTAGTTGAGCTAAGCCCTGACCCTTAATCAATTTTGTGGTTTTATCTCAAGGTCATATTCTAAGATCACAGCAATCCATTTGCCCCTCTTCTCATATGGGTCTTGGGACAAGATGTCTTTAACCACTATTTTTGGCACGTAGGCTATGGTGTGGGAATGCAGTATGTACACCTTGAAGTCTTTCATGGCATTTACCAAGGCATAGGCCTATTTTTCCCCTTATGTTGTATTTCAAGGGTGCATCTCTCAGAGATTTGATGAAGAAATAAATGGGTTATTCCATTCCCTCTGGATTTTTCTGCAGTAAAACTGTAGCCACTGTATGCTCGGAAGAAAATGAAAACATCAGGAAATCCTTTAAGAAATCTGGGCTGAATAGTACAGGAGCCTGGGTGAGTGCAAGTTTAAATGACTCAAAATATTTCTTAGCCTCAATAGTCCACTTAACCCCTACACCTTTCTTCAGCATGTTGGTCATATTCCTGAGGTGTTCAGCTAAGTTTGGAATAAACCTCCTTAGGAAGTTGATTTTCCCAATGAAGGACTGTAACTCTTTAACATTTCTCGGGTGTGTGATTTGTAGTATTCCATCAACTCTCTATGGGTCTATCCTAATCCCCTTCTCAGATATAATGTGGCTGAGAATCTTACCTTCTTGCAGCCCAAATACAGTATTTTTGGGATTCAATGATAGACCGAATCTTCTACATTTCTCAAACACTCTTCTCATATGCTTTAGGTGTTCTTCTTCAGTCTTGGAAAATACTGTTATGTCATCCAGATAGATGACAATGAAGTGTCCTATTTCATCTGAAAAGGTTATGTTCATTCCTCGTTGGAAGGTTGCACCAGCGTTCATCAGTCCAAAGGGCATTTTTACATACATAAAAGTGCCCCATGGAGTGGTAAAAGCTGTCTTGAGTTGGTCTTCTAGGAGTACTAAAACTTGGTTATAACCTGGAAAACCATCTAACAGGGAGATCCTTTTGGAGCGTACTACCCTCTTAAGAATGTGTTCCATTTTTTGCAAAGGGTAATTGTCTTTGAGTGAGGCCCTGTTAAGGTTCCTGAAATCTATGCACAATCTGATATCACCTGTTTCCTTTATCACAACTACCAGGTTTGAGACCTAATCAAAAAACCTCACAGGAACTATTATGCCTACCTCGTACATCTTTTTGATCTCCTTTTCAACTGCAGGCAATTGTTTTGGGTTTATTCTATGGAGTTTCCATCTGAAGGGATTCTGATTTTATTTCAAAGGTATTTTGTGCTGTATAATGTTTGTGTCATAGGCCTTTTGAGTCCTCATAGCTCCAGGCAAACACATCAATGAATTTCTTGAATATGTCAATGCATTTATTTTTCATGTTTGCAGGCAGGGACTTAGCCAATTTAATCATCTTGGGCTTATCTTCAGTGCTTATGTTGCATTCCTCAACATCAGAGTATGAGTGCTATATAGTGGGCTTTTTTGCTACATCATCTAAGTCAAAAAGGTCTTCTAAAGGTGCCAGACCTCGGGGTATGTTCTTATCTTTAGCCTGCAACACATCTACTTCTTCACTATCTACGTTTTCACATTCTTCGTTTGAATTTCCAATCTATTCGTTTAAAGTGTTTATTTCTATGTTATAGGGTATTTCTTCCTCGTCTGAGGGTTCCTTACTTAGGTAGCTATCTTCGGATTTCAAATATGAGTATGAGAATTCAAACTCATTCATTCCTATCAGGAAATCCTCAATCTATTTATCGCCCTCAAAGACCTGCCAATATTTTTCATTGTCTGGTACTACAGGTCTGAATTTGGTTTGAATAATTATTTTTTGGTCGCTGGGAGGCTTGTGATACGAACTAGCCACACAGGCTAATCCATTTGCAATTGTGTTCTGACTCCTAGGGACAAACACCAGTTTGTATTCTACAAAGGTTTTCAATAGATCCATAGCGTCATTCCTGTATGCTCTCAGCCTAGGGTGTTTAGCTGTATACTCACCGTTCACTTGTTTTATGACCAAATCAGAGTCTCCATGCATACTTGTCCTACGAGCTCCTAATTTTTTCAATAGATTCAAGCCTAGGATAAGAGCCTCATACTCTGCGATATTATTTGTGCATTTGAAGTTCAGATTAAAGGCGTGGCTCTCTACATAGTCACTCTCTATGTTATGTATCCACACTCCTGCTCTTGTAGTCTTCCTGGTATAGGATCCATCAAAGTTCATTTCCCACAAAGGTTCACTCTCGGTCTTAACATCGTTTCGTTCTTGGTGTGGTGCATGGGCTTGCAGAGGGTGACTAATTAGTTGACTGAATTTTATTTCTTATTCATTCTGTGTTTCTATTTCAGTGCACTGTCCAAATTTTTCTACATCGTTCTCCTCCGAATCTAGAGTAGCCATTATGTTAAAGTCCATGGGCTCTTTTTCCTTATTTGTATCTCTTTTTTTGAATTCTGACCCCTCTAAGGATTCATCATTACAAAGGATGAAGGAGTCAAGATCTGTGTGTATAGATTATAAAGGTGAATTTTCAGGCTTTTCGAGGCTGTTGACCAGGAATTTCATTTGTTCCTCTCTATACAATCTTCTAAGTTGGCTAAAGAAAGGGATTGTGGCATAGGCCCCATCCATCTACATTGTACCTTGCAGCTTGGCTCCCCATGATCTCGATAATAACATGCCATACTTAGGTGGCACATCTGCCACTACAACATCCATGACCATACACTTGGCAGGGATCTGGGTAAGGTTTACACACAGGTCTTTGATTAAACCCAGGCATTTTACTCTGCTAGAGTCAAATGAATATAAATCTTTATAAGGGCGAGTTATCTCTAGGCCTAACTTTTCCATAAATACCTTAGGAATTAGGTTGTGTGATGCCCCAGAGTCATGCATTACATTATGAAGGATCTTGTCATGGATATTGAGACTGATATAAAAAGGTGGCACTACCCCTTCCTGAAACTTTCCTTCTATCTTTGGACCAAACAGAAGGGTTGGTTGATCATCACTCAAATTGACAGTGTCATTGTTTTCCCCTAGATTTAATTCTTTCAAAATTTTTCCTTTATATACATCCTGAGTGGCCTGCTTAGAGAGTGGGACAGAGATTTAAAATTTTTCAATCTCACTCTCCAAATTGAAAGTGGACTAACTCTTTGGAATGTTCAACTCTGTTTTTTTAGTCACTACCTTAGTGGCTGAATCAATGGGCTGATTCTCACTATGCATAGGATTGGGAACTATTTTATCAGGAGCACTAACTGCAGTGGTAGTGCTGCTAGTTGGTTGAATTTGTTTATCAGTGTTTTGGTTGTCTTTTTCTTTGCTTTTCCTAGAACTCTCAGCTGTTGCTTTGTTACTTTCAGCAGTTACTTTAGAATTTTTCTCAGGAATTTTCTTGATAGAAATCTCAGAAACCTTTGGTTTGGAAGTGTCTAGGATATTTTTGCTTCTAAGTTCATATTGTTCCCTGACCTTCATGATGGAATTTTCAAATCCAAGTCTGTAATCCTCAGATTCCAATCCTTCCTCATTCCAATATGAGGGTGAGGGCTGATATTCTTCTGTAGAACATATGTGGATTGATTTTTCTACTTTAAACATGTTTATTGTGTTCCCCTCAGACTCTTCTATGATTCCCTCATCTTCATCAATAAAGTTCTCTTGGAATGGGGGAATAACTTACTGATCTGATTCTCTTTGTCTATTGGGAGTGGTGTTGTTTCTTCTAAAGCTCAGGTTCTGGCTATGATTTTGGCTTCTGCTTTGGTTATTGACTGTGACAACCATTTTTTCCATGATTTGCTATATCTTTTCCATGTTTTTAGATAGGCGGTCATAATTGGGATCAGATGTGGAAGCTACATTGTCATCTCTATATGTTACCCTTTTCTCAGCTCTCAATCTTTCTTTCTTCTCAATCAAGTTAGCCTCTACACTCACTTCTCCTTTTTGCATGTCTTCCAATGTGTTGTAATCCCTCTCCCTAAGTTGGTAGGCCATATCGGCATCAAATCCTTTCGGATATTTCACTAAAGCCATACCTTTGGGAGGTTTCATATGTGGAGGAAGAGCATTATAAACACTATTAAACCGTGCAGAGTAGTCATGGACACTTTCTCCTATGTTTCTCTTCAGGTTCTTGTATTCCGCTAAGATTTGGAGAGGGTTGGCCTTAAATTCCCATTTGTTTATGAAAATATGATATAAAGCAAGAAGGTCTTGGATACTATTAGGAGGTAGGCCTTTAAACCATTTCTTCACATCACCTCCTAAGCTCTGGGAAAAGATTCTCATTTTGACTATATCATCATCTATCTCCATGTAATCAAAATAATATTCCATCTTTTCCACATGGTGCTGAGCTGTGGTAGACTCTTTTGCAGTGAAGTGTGGGATCTTTGATTGGTAATCATTGGGTAGGGGCACTAGAGGTTGGGGTAAAACCATAGGTATATACTAGGCTGCCATGATGATGTTCAGGTGAGGTAGAGGGTTAGCCTGAGCAGCTGGTATGTGGGTCATAGGGATGCTAGGACCAACATAAGTCTGTTGAGCAGATTTGGGGTGACAGAGCCCCAAGTTTTGAATGAAGTGAATATCAGGGGGTGTATATGGAGGGGTCTCTCTATCCCTAATGTGTTTACCACTTTGAGGTGGTGAACCAGGAATCTCAAGGTCTGGCTGGTCTAGGACACTAAATGACCTAGTTCTAGGTACACTGTTTTGAGAGTCTAGGTCAAAAAGTGGGTCCGATAGAGCTGTAAAGTCTTCTGGTGCAGAGTTAGCTCTATGGATATGGCTGGAAATAGTTGGTCTTCTAGGTGTAGGAGATCTCTGGAGGATGCTCTCAGGGTTTTCAACTATTTCAGGTGGGTTTGGGTTAGGATAAGCTCTTGTGTGAATGGTTCTTGAAGCCAGAATGTTGTTTTCCAACAATGCAGCTTAACCATACCTGTTACTTCTATTATGGCTGATGTTGTAATGGGCTCTGGTCTCCTAGTGGAGTCTTATGATCATTTAAGAACTATGGAGAAGTTTTAGGATGTTTCTAGGAGGTACACTATCCACCACAGTGCTTATGTAATGTCCTTTTTAGGGAAATCCTTAAAACACAACAAACTCTAACCAGAGATGGAATGGGAGGGAATTTACTAGATATTTCACCTCTGAAAGAGGATGAGATCCGGATTTTGTTTGGCCCTTTCCAAACTCTATCTAAGAGTGTGGGAGAAAACACAAAAAGTGGTATAGAAGTTGATTTGTGAATGGGAGTGTTTAAGTACCAACCTAACCAGAGATTGTAGGTTTCTAAGGCTGTTGTGATGTGGTAAGATGGAAAATACTCAGAAGTTCCCCAGTGGAGTCGCAATTATGTTGGTGACGAAAATGGAAGACATACCAACGTTATCAGCTATAGACTCTCAGATTCCCCAGTGGAGTCACCATTATGTTAAGGTTCCCATGTTTTGTCCAGATTGGCAAGACCTAAAGATGAGACAACATTAGTACCACTTTCAGACCTCAAGATCTAGCCCTCTTGGGTCCAGAGAGGGATCTATCTATATTAGAAAAGGTTTTATGTCTTTGAAGCTCAAAGTTAAGATATTAGGCTAGTTATAGGCATATGGTTTGCTTGTTGATATTTGGTTTTGGTTGTTGGGAATCAGGAAAGAAGCGTTCAATGTAAGAAAAGGATGAGCAAAGATGATTTTAGGAAAAGGAGGGATGATTAAGAGAACATTCAATACCATTGGGAAATGGAGTTAGGAAAGGGTTTACTTGCTATTCAATATGCAGGCTTTCAGTTGGGCTAGTCATCTAAAGCATCGGATCTTTAAGATGATAGTGTGGCATGAAATGGTAAGAGAGAAGGTGAAAGCAAGGAAACCTCCAAGGTGACCTTTCAGGAATCAGATCCAAGGACAAGACATGCCATTGGACAACCTGTGATCTAGAACCTAAAGGGTTAACTCTTCAGACAATGAAACATTGAATATTTAGATCACAAAGTTGAAAACCTGAGATCAGAGAGAGACTTTGAACTCTCAATGCTTTGGAATCCAGCTTAAGGGAACTTAGGAAGGTTCAATTAATTGAAAAATATCCTAGTGAGACAGAGACAAAGATCTAAAATCCTAGTATCCCAATTCATTTAATCAAAGCCTAACAAGAACATTTGAAAATAGTTTCATTAATTCATACATCAGCTAGCAGCATATTTTTTGACCACTACACTAGTTAAATTAGCTTGAAATCAATCCTCGGATAACACATACAGCAGAAAACATTGAAGGCAGGGAGAGCAGAAACATAGGGTACCTAACAAGGGTAAATCCTATGCCATGATGCATGCCAGAAAAAATGAAATGTAATGAACTAAAAAGGGAAACTTAGACAAAGACAGAAAAACATTACCACTGCTTTAAATCAGGATCCAAAGAAATGTGCTTGTCATATTAAAGAGCAACGCCAGTCAAGTACAAAATTACCAATAGCTTGATATTCAGTCTGAAAACATCTTCATCAGCCTATCTTACAACTTTACACAGAGACTATGTCCCAAAAGGAACAGCTTGCAATTCATAGATATCCGATCAACAACCTTTACAATGAGTTTCTTCATGAATTTTGTAGTTGAAAAGGGGCTAAGGAGGTAGATGGAAAAATAAATGTAGCATTAAAACTCAGAAGAGGAAGAAAGCCGAGGACCCATTATGTTTTAAATTCTGGGCATTTATCTTCAGTACTCTTTGGATGAAACAGTGGTCTTCGTCAAGCTGCAATTTACTCCAGGTATGAATTTGATGTACTTGTTGTAATACCTCTGCAGAATTCTAATGAACTGAACAAAGGCAGATCAACAATTTCAGGTATGCCATACCATGTAACAAATGCTTCTGGTAGCATAGGACTGTTGTCAGGGCTGGAAAACTTCTCATTTACACAATGCAGATAGAAACAATAATGAGTACTGTGTCCTTTCTCAGGGGGAGACATTCTGCTGATGTGAAACCTTGATGATATCATTTTCTGCGCACTGGTCCTCTCGTGTGATTCATGAGGTCTTCAGTTTGATATTTTTCCTTGAATTATTGGATTAAGGCTCACGCTCTTCAATTATTGGCCTTAAACTCTCTGCTTTCTCACTGATACTCTTAGCCACTCCATGATTGGCTCTGTTCGTGAAATCTATGCTTTAATGGCTCTGGGAAGGTTTTACAGAGTTTTACCCTGCTCCTTTAATGAAATTCATGTCATAACACCTTCCCAAGCATTCCTTCATAATTTCGATCTCTTACACATGGTCTTTCCTACGTTTTTTTCCACTGTAACAATGACTATGAATCATGGCAGTCGTTTAACCCCAGTACCCTCCAAAACACACAAACCTGTCAAGAAAACCATGCATGGGGAGGGTGGATGCAATGGGAACAATGAGAATGGCAACACAGCCTGGTCAAATGGTGGAACAGTGCAGGATGATGGTGGAAAATGCAGCGAACAGTGGAGAAATGGACTGGTGAAATTTGGCAGAGTGCAACAAAATTTGAATGCGGACATTTGAAATTTTGACCTTTGAATGAAATACAAAGGTGTCGGACGAAAATGCCCAAAAAACATATGAACACACGTGGAATGGTGACGTGGCGGGACCCGGTCAATGGTGGGGCATGCATTTAATCCAGACCATCCGATCTTAGGAGGAGATAAATAGTTGAGAATGCATCGGAGGGTGATGGATGGTGGGCCAGGACTCCCTTTGCCTTGGATTAACTCCCGAGCATCTTCATGGCATGAGAACCGTTGGATGGACAACTTCATATCGGATGGTGCACGTGCATATTGCACCGTGTCCACGGTCGAATGTTAATGCGTGATGAGGGGCGGTTTTCAATAGTGCACGAAGCCAGGCTCCATGCGGTGAATGACATCGCTCTGAAACGAAAAATACAACTTGCCCTCCAAAAGCGGTGCGATGGAAACTAGCGGTTTTGAACAGTGCTTTGGCGTGTGGACCACCGGGGTGGGTGAAAAATGGACCGTCGATCTGCGGATCAGATCAATGGTGGATATGCGATCGGAGGGGTGAACGGGGGCAGCACAGACGCTATGGATTTTTTGAAGACCGTCCGATCTGTACAGATCGACGGTTGATAGCGCTCCCGATATCCAAATGCAATAAGCGCTTTCTGAGCTAGCGCTTGGTTCTAGCGTTCGGGTCACATGAGGAAACGGTTTATGGGGCTAAGCTAAAAGGGGCTAAACCTGAAATGTGTAGAATGTGGGTTTTTTGGCCCATTATAATGTAAATTTGAGGCTAGAAATGGGTAAATATAGAGGAAAAACAGGGGAATTAGACCAAACAAGGGGTGTGTGTAGGATTTAAAGGGGAAATGGGTGATTTAGGGGATTTTGGGAGGGATTTTTGGGGTAAAAAGGGGGACATTTTCAAAGGGGAAAAAGGGTTAAAATGGGACAATTTGCAGGGGTACAAGGACAAATGAAAGCCTCCTTGAACAAAATTTTTTACAATCAATGAGGCTTTTTTACTTAGAAACAGCAATGGAATTTTACCAAAGGGCAGAGGGTAGGAGGAGGCTTCCAAGGATGATGTGTTTTTAAGGAAAAATTCATTCCTTGAAGGCTCCAAAAAATAAATTAGCCCCCGGCTTGCTTGTCAATAAATTTATCGGGGGCTAACAATGTACAGGACTAATTGGCATCAGAGTTTGTTTATAACAAAAGACTTGTGCTCACTGTGTTTTTCCGATGTGATAAGTGCCTAGATGGCTAGCACTTGGTTCTAGCACTAGGGCACATGGAGGGGAAGTGGTTTAAGGCTTAGCCCAAGGGGGCTTAATTCTATAGTCAAAATACTTGTTTTTAATGATATTTTCAAGATTTTTCAGTGGATTTGGGGGTTTCGGTATAACTTAAAAATGATTTTTAAACTGTGTAAAAATGATTTTCATGAATGGAAGAAGGGGAATCATGAAAAATAGAGGAATTTTATCTAGAAAAAGGGGAGAAAATGAAGGTTAGTTTTGAGTAGAGGAAAGGGAAAAAATGATGATTTTGCAGCAGTATTTTCTCATGAAATCAGCAGAATTTTTTAGTATAAAAAGGGAACAACAGTGAAGATTTGGACAAAGGCATGAGGCCTTCAAGTTTCTTTAAGAGATAACATCTTTTTAGTAATAAAAACTTGTTTCTTTAAGAATCCAAAAATGTTTTAGCTAGCATTTGATATAACAAATTTTATAGCTGGCTAACAGTGGCTCCACTTAGGGATGGTGCCTTCTTGAAGGCATCAAGAACTTCAGACTTGCATTCTCTGGGAGGTTGAGCTGTGCCTTATCCATTGGCCTTCCCTTCCTTTTATGGGATGATATTGCTCTAAAAACATATTAGCAACCATAAAAACAATGGACCTTTCATCAACAAGCTTTCTACCTACCCAATCCTAATGATCTAACATATTTTCTTCATTAGAGTGCACTTGGATTGGAAAACTCTTTTACAAAATTTTATTCTTTTGAAAGTAGGAAATATAATCTATTTCTACTCCTTATTTCTCCATGGACTCAGATTAAATAGTTGAGTTCATATGTTTCTCTACCTAATCTACTAATCTGTTAGGATTAAACAATCTAACAGATTTTTATTCTCTAATTTCTACAACAGAAAATTAAAAAGCATACAAGTCAGGATTAAATGGTCTAGCTTGATGTTGATATATGGCATAAAAGACAAGTTGCACATAGATATTATTTTGTAGAAAAAATAAAAAATGGAAGGCATAAGATCTGAAAATTCAAAGCACTTCCTTCATCTTTCTACAGCTCTGTTTTTACTCCTATTGAGTTGTTTTCTTTGTCTTTCTAGTTCATATTTTAAGCTGTTTAGAACCAGATTTACATATTTTTAGACTCAAAAAATCAAAGATATTTTAATCATCTCTCTTTGGAAACTTAGGTTTAGATTTTGAGTATGTTTGAACCTTTAATTTCTATCCTAATCTATCTACTGATAAGCCACTATTAAATAGTTTGGAAAATCAAATTCACTATCCTATCAACAGAACATTTAAAGCTAATTAGTCAATATTAGGCTGTATGACTAATTAGAAGTGTGTTTTTTTTAGGAGTGGCATTTAAGCTTGCACACTTTTAGATTTTTTTCTCTTTTTTGATATGGGGTTGTACCTTTCTTGTTTTAACAATCTGTCCTCTTTTCTTTCTTTCACTGTTTTTGTATTTTTTATTTTTCTAAATTTGAATGCAATGGTGGATGAGATATTTATAATGAGAAAAAAGATAAAAAGGCTTTCAGAACATGAAATGGATCAAGAGAAGTAATGTTTAATCATCCTGCCATTGACAGGACCCCCAAACAATTCTGCTCCATTCAACTCTTGTAATAAATAGGCATTGTTACCAGCAGCTGAATGAATAGAGTAAGGGCCAAACCATAAGTTGTCAAATTTCCCATGCTTTCCCTTGTCTTCCCTCCTTGAGTCCCACTTTAAAACTTTTTCCCCAACTTTGAAATTGCTGGGCTTTGTTCTTCTGTCAAAAATCCCTTTGATGTTGTTCTGATTTTGTAATGCTTTGTTATATACCTCATCCCTGGTTTGTTGAAGATGAATTGTTTGATTGATCCTTCTGATCATATCATTATATTAAATTTGAAACTCTTGAATCAACTTCATAACTAGCACACCAAGGCTGGTTGGAAAAATTGCATCAGTGCCATACATAAGTTGGTAGGGTAAAATTCCAATAGATTTCTTCAATGTTAATATGTCAGCCCAAATTGCATGCACAATATTTGTGTGCCAATACTTCTTGTTTTCCTCCAACAGTTTCTTGATTATGTTCACTAAACTATTGTTTGAGGATTCTACAAGTCCATTACCTTGAGGGTAATAGGTCGTGGAATGCCCCAATGTTATCTGATACTTGTGACAGAACTCAACCATCCTCTTTGATCCAAATGTTGCTACATTACCAGTGATGATCCTGGTAGGACAACCAAACCTAAAGAGAATATTATTCTCTATGAATTTTATGATAAAAAAATCATTGGCCTGCCTACAAGGAATGGTTTCTATCCATTTATTGAAGTAGTCTGTGGCAGTGAGAATCCATCTATGCTGAGTTGAGGATGATGGATGGATTTCACCTATGAAGTCAAGTCCCCATTATTGAAATGGGGCTTCAATAGTGATCGGATGCAGAGGTAGGGGTAGCATCTTCCTTTTGCCTTCAAAAATTTGACATTTATGATAGAAAATTATCATCTTATGTACATCAAGAAAGAGAGTAGGCCAATAATAACTAGCCCTCAAGATTTTGTTGGTTGTTGTTTTCCAGTATAGGTGGCCTCCACACTCCGCTTCATGGAACTCGTGCTTAACCTTCTCTACATCAAACTCAGGCAAAAATTTAAGCAATATACCACTTGCATTTTTCCAATACAGACATCTATATATAATGCAATAGTTTACAACTTTCAACTTTAGGAACCTTGCCTTTGTTTTTGTCAAACCAAGAGGTGTATTCAAATTAAGCAAAAAATAAATAATATCAACATACTAAGAGGAATTCATAAACTGATATTCAACAATGGGAGTTGATATTTCCTATTGTTCATCCAAAGCATTAATAATATTAATATCAAGGACTTCAAAATTGGATTCAGCCATTAATCTAGCTAGACCTTGGCCTTTGATAAGTTTAGTGGGTTTTATCTCTAAATCATATTCAAGAATAACAACAATCCACTTACCTCTTTTACCATCTGGGTCCTGTGTTAGAATGTCTTTCACAACTGAATTTGGGACAAATGCAATGATGTGGAAATGAAGGATGTATACTCTAAATTCTTTCAAAGCCTTAACCAAAGAAAAGGCTTGCTTTTCCATAATTTTATACTTCAAAAGGGAATCTCTCAAAGCCTTGCTAAAGAATGCAATAGGCTGCTCTTGTCCTTGTGGATTTTTCTGAAAAAGGACAACAAATATTGTATGTTCTAATGCAAATGAAAAAATATAAAAATCTTTTGAAAAATTTGGACTTATTACAACCAATGTTTTGGTTAACGCTTGTTTCACCAGCTCAAAGGACTTCTTTTCTTCCAAGGTCCATTTTACCCCCTGCTCCTTCTTCAACATGTTTGTTATATTCCTAAGGAGCTCAGCCAAGTTGGGGATGAACCTTCTCAAAAATTTAATCTTTCAAATGAAAGATTGCAACTCCTTGATGTTTTGAGGATGAGAGATTTGCAATATGGCCTCAATCCTCTTTGGATCTATCTTTATACCCTCCTCAGAAATTATGTGCCCAAGAAGTTTACCTTCTTGGAGACCAAATAGTGTCTTCTTAGGGTTTAAAGATATTCCAAACTTTCTGCATTTCTCGAAAACGTTTCTTAAATATTCTAAGTGCTCTTCATCTTTCTTTGAAAACATAGTAACATCATCGAGGTATATAATGATGAGTTAGCCCAGTTCTTATGAAAATGATATGTCCATGGCTCTCTGAAAAGTTGCTCCAACATTCATTAGAACGAAGGGCATTTTCACATACATGAAAGTGCCCCATGGTGTAGTAAAAGTTGTATTTATTTGATCATCAGGGCGAACTAAGATATGATTATACCCTGAATAGCCATCAAGCAAATAAATTCTTCTTAAACCAACTACCCTTTGTAAAATATGGTCCATCTTGGGAAAAGGGTAGTTGTCCTTTAATGAAGCTTTGTTTAAGTCTCTAAAGTCTATACAAAGCCTAATATCTCCTATTTTCTTCCTGATCGACACCAGATTAGACACCCACTCAGAATATATAATAGGGACAATAATACCAGCTTCATACATATTTTTAACCTCCTTCTCAACCAAAAGGAGCTACACAGTGTTTATTCTGTGTAGTTTCTATTTGAAGGGTTTTTGGCTTTCCTTGAGAGGGATTTTATGCTGTATTATTTCAGTGTCATAGGATTTCAGATCTTCGTAACTCCACTCAAAAACATCAAAAAATTCTTTAAGCAGCTCTATGTATTTGAGTTTAATGTGAGCTAGTAAAGTCTTAGACAGTTTAATCATCATAGGTTTAAGTTCACTGCCTATATTGCACTCTTCCACTTCAGTCTCTATAGGTTCCAGTTTGGGCTTCTTGGGCACATCGTTGAAATCAAACAAATCTTATAAAGGTGCCAGACCATTTGGAAACCTTTCATCTTTAGAGTGCAGGGTTTATAACTCCTCTGTTTCTAACTTTGCATTCAAATTTGTTTTGTTTTCAAGTTTGCTAGAAAAAAGATTAATATTAACAAGTTCAGGAGACTGTTCTTATTCACCAAGAAAATTTTCTTCATTGCAGTCTGTATCATAATCTGAGTCTGAACAATGTAGTTTGACTTCATTTCTGAATTGCATGAAGTGTTTTGTTTGTTTGTCCCCGTCGAACACCTGTCAATATTTCTCGTTATCAGGAACGACTGGTTTGAATTTTATTTGAGTTGTGCAGTATTTGGTTTCATATGGCATTAAGCATGTTCTGGCTACATAGGCTAAGTTGTGGGCCGCAATATTTCTTTTCCTTGGGAAAAAAATTATCTAGTACTCCTCAAAAGTGTTTAAAAGGTCCACGATATCATTTCGGTAGGCCCTAAGTATTGGGTGATTCACGTTGTATTCCCTGTTGACTTGCCTAATGATTAATTCAGAATCCCCATACGCTTTGATTCTCATGGCTCCTAACTTTTTCAATAGATGTAAGCCTAAAAGAAGGGATTCATATTCTGTTATGTTGTTAGAACACTGAAAGCTTAATTTAAAGGAAATGATTTCTATGTGGTTGTTTTCAGTGTTGCAAATCCAGACCCCTGCACCAGCGTTAGTTCTAGTGCATGACCCATCAAAATACATACTCCACAGAGGACTAGTTTCAGGTTTGATAGTTGGGTCACTATCCTCCTCAACAAGCATGATTTTAGTTTGTTTTTGAACATTAGTGCTTAGTTGAATTTGTTTTAATTTCTCTGGTTTCTCTTTAAGCTGAGGAATGTTTTATTGACCATCAAGGTTAAAAAGCGATGAACCCATGATTTGTAGCTCAAGACCTATGTTTGGTTCGCTATAGTTTAGAGGTTCAGTAAACTATTTTGGCAGTTCTGTGTCATTCTCCTCCTCTCTATCCGCCATTAAATCTATTAAAGTTACATGCTCATCTAATATTTCTTCGTTAAAAAGGATAAATGAATCAAGGCTTATGTTTACAGAGTATAAAGGAGAGTTTTGTGGTCTGTCTTAACTAGTAACCATGTATTGCATATGGGATTCCCTGTACAGTCTTCTTGTCCGATTGAAAATAGGGATGGTCGCGTAGGTCATGTCCATCTGCATAGTCCCTTGCAACTTAGCCCCCCAAGATCTAGATAATAGCATTCCATACTTTTGGGGCACATCAGCCACAACTATATCCATAACCAAACATTTGGCTAGAATCTGGGCTAAGTTAACGCAGAGGTCCTTTATCCATCCTAAAAATTTTACTCTGCTTGAGTCAAAGGAGTAAAGGTCTTGATAAGGTCTCGTGATTTCTAGAGTAAGGCTCTCCATCACAACTTTATGAATTAAATTATGAGAAGCCCTGGAATCATGCATAGTGTTGTGAAAATTTTTGTCATGAATGTTTAAACTTACATAAAATGGAGGAACAGGTCTCTCTTGATATTTACCTTCAATCTTCAGACCAAAAATAAGCTCTAGTTGGTCATCGTTAAGATTGAATGTGTCATTATTATCCTCAATGTTTAAAGCCTTCAAAATTTGGGTCCTATATACATTCTAGGCAGCTAAATCAGTCAAGGGAACAGAGATTTTAATCTTTGAAATTTCCTGCTCTAGGCTGAAAGGAATTTGACTCTTTGAAGAACTTGTCTCAGCCTTATTAGCTGCCAGTATATCAGCAAAATCAACTTGCTGATTTGTTCTATTTACATTTGACAAAATTGCTTTCACAGGAGTACTAGCTGAAGTGTTAGTACTGCTAAGGTCCGCACTCTGTTTTGTAACGTTTTGAGAGCCTTTCTCTCTACCTTTATCAGAATTTATAGCTACTTTTTTGTCCTTTTTTTGAAAAATTTAGGCTTGTTTACAGTGATGTTTTGTGAATATTTGTCAGAGGCTTGGTGTTGGGAGTTCACTGATTGGTTTTACTTCTAAGGTAATATTCTCTTTGAGACTCTATGATAACATTTTCCATGTCTTGATAATAATTTTCATCATTATCTCTTTTGTCATCATAAGGTGTGTACAGACCTTGTTTTCTATCATAATGAACCTCAAAGTGATCATTATCTACTCCCAGCATATTGATATCATCATCCTCTACTTGCTCATCTGTTTCCTCAACCTCACTCACATAATTTTGGTGAAAGGGAGGAGTGATTTGTTGATCATCTTCCTTAGGTCTGTTTGGAGGTTGGTTTCTTCTAAAACTTTGATTCTGGTTCTGGTTTCTGTTTTGAGGAGCAATTTGATTTTGAATTGCTTGTGCTCTCTTTATTATGCTCATTTCCTTCATCATTTCCTCCATCATTCTTTCCATCTTTGAGCTGGAAGCAAAAGGTGTGGGTTCCTCTTTGAAGGATAATCTCTTCTCATTTTTCATTCTCGCTCTCTTATCCATTAAATTAACTTCCACAGTGAGAGCCCCGTTTTGAATATCTTCAAGAGTTTCAGGGTCTCTCTCTCTCTCAGTTGATAGGCCATTTCAGGGTCAAAAACTTTAGGAAACTTGTTTAACACTGAGCCTTGTGGAGGTTTTAGATCTGGGGGAAGTGCATTGTACACACTGTTAAATCTAGTGCAGTAAGCTTGTACACTTTCCCCAGTGTTTCGGTGGAGGTTCTTGTAATCGGAGAGGATTTGGAGAGGATTCTTCTTCACTTCCCATTTATTTAAGAATGTTTGATGGAAATCTTGGAGATCATTGATACTATGGGGGGTTAAGCCTTTAAACCATTTTCTTACTTCTCCCCCCAGACTCTGAGCAAATAATCTAAGCTTGACAGAATCATCATCTATTTAATTTCTTTCAAAGTAGTCATTCATCTTATCCACATGTTGTGATGCAGTTGTAGCATTGCTAGCATCATATAATGGAATTTTGGACTGATAGTCCTCTGGAAGATTGACTAATGGTACAGGAAGGACTAAGGGAGCATACCATGTTGCCATGATATGTGGTGGAGGTGGATTAACAAAATGGAAAGTGGGCTGAAGTAGAGTGGTTTGGAGAGTGAATTTTTGGTGAAAAGATGTGGATGGAACAATAGTAGATAGCTGAGCGGATCTTGGATGAGAGACACCTAAATTGTGAAGGAAATGTAAATCAAGTGGTGTTGTTTCTCTACTACTAGGATGTTAACTTGTTTCTAGGGATGAAAGTGAAGACTCAGAGTCTAGTTGAATTATATCATCAAATGACCTAGTTATAAATGGATTTACTAAGTCATCTTGTGATTGTTGTAGAGCTGAAATATTTTCAAGAACAGAATTAGCTCTTAAGGGTGATCTGAAAACAGTTGAAAATTTTATCTTAGGATACTTTCTAGGTTATCAACTATCTCAAGTGGGTTTGGGTTAGGGTAGGCTCTAGTATGAATCTTTCTAGGAGCCACTATGTTGTGTTTTTAGACCCAACTAAACAAGAAAAGTTCAACTAGATATGAGAGTCTTTTAAGAGGTTAACTAATTTGTTTTGCACAAATTTCAATCCTATAGTCCTCTAACTGAGTTTGAATGATATTTTAATGATCAGGGTTCTTCCTAGTGGAGTCTTAAGGTATGTTTGGATTGTGGAGTCACCAAGTCGAATTTTTTAGATCCTAAGGAGATAAAAGGTTTTATGGTCCAATACCATGTTTATTGAATTCCAATCTGAAATATTTTTGGGTTTTCTGAGTTATTTTCCAGTTGTGTGGTTTCTAAGAGTGTCCCAGATCTGTTTCACAACTTAGCTAAAGTTATGAGACAAAGACAGAATACTCTTATGGCTAAGCCAACTAATATTTCAAGGTTAGATAAACTCTTATGAGAATCCTAGGGTTTTGCCTAGCTTGTCACTGATTCAAACAAGTTTTACCATGATTAACATTACTTGGTAGTGCTTGAAATGGCTTCTTTTACTCATAAGGTTTTATGAAGTTCTTAAGGGAACCTAAGATGAAAATTTGACTCAGTCCCCAGCATATTCGCCAGAAATGTTAGGAAAGCTACCTAGGCTAAAAAAACACTCAAAAATTCCCCAGTGGAGTCACCAGAAATGTTAGGAATATTTAATTAGCAATATTGGCAAAGTACAATCATAGAAACAAAATTGTTTCAACCACTTTGGCATTCTATGATCTAGCCCTCCTGATTCCGGAGAGGGATCTCTCCAATAAGTGAAAATATGGATTTGTCTTTGAAAGGTTTATGGTAAATATATTAGGCTAGTTATGAAGGCAAACATTTTTTTCATTTTTGGATGGTTGAGAATGAATATTATTTGAGGGGAAATTTCTAAATGCAAAGATTTTCAAAGGTGAGAAGTTGCAAGCAAATAGAACAAGCTTTGGCCAAAAAGATAGATAATTGTAGGTTTTAGTCCATTGGGCTATGGAGTCATAATAGGGTTTAATTGGAGCAACAAGGGGCAAGAGTGGTCCATGGGGAAAGTCATCTATGTATAAGGATCTCTTTAAAGTTGATTTATGGAATGAAATGATACATAAAGAAGGGGAATTTAAACAGATGAAGAACAAAGAGCAGCCCAGGATCTAGTAAGTACTTTGAAACTAGACAAACTTTAACACATTCCAAGGGAAACTTTTAGACAGTATTTTGGGATAAAACTAGGACCAGGGCACACCATATCTTCCTTATTTAGTCTCTACTTGACATGAAATGAAAATAACATTCAAGAACGATATTTAGCTAAGATAGGAGGACAAGGGAACACCGACATTCCTACTGCTTAAACTGAATTAAATCATTCCTAAATAACACAATTTGGAAGAAAACATATAGATAATGATTTTTAGTCAGAGAAGGGTACTGATATATAGTAGGTCCTAACTCTATGCATGATGTTCCTTATAAGAGAAGATGAAAAAACTGAAAACAGAAATAAAATAACGATTTACAATAAGAAAAGCATCATCGTCGACATAGACCAGGATCCCATAAATCAGCTTGTATTGATGCTCCAAACCAGTTACAGATTTAAGTCCAATGCTTTATTTTAGCAATCATCTACACTTCCTAGACTAACTTATCTATCACAAGAAGAGCTCCAAGAGCCATTGAGCACTATTTACAAGTAGAAGTCTCAAGCTCAAGTATATTTCAAATTTCAGCAACCAACAATTTGTCATCTTCTACAGAAGTACTTATAGAAGGATGAGGAGGTGGGAGAGGATAAAAGATCTCCCAATACAATTAGTACAGACTAGGGACTTCTCAGCCTTTGAGGGGCTCAATGGAGAAGCCTACAGGTATTCTGATTGTATTAATTGATTTACATTTAAGATTAAGCTCGGTGGGAGCTTCTGTTGACTTTTAAGGCTCTGTGTCATGTAATAGTAACTCTGCTGATATTTTGTGCATTAAACTCCTTAGAAGAATTGAATCTTCAACTGTGTTGAGGAAAATATCTTCGTTTGATCAATAAATTCAGCCTCTGTTTGAATGCTTTGAGGCACATGTGGCTTTGTGGTAGCTGAGAGGAATCAATTTTCCTCTAATGTGGCAGTGGAGGCCTTTCTGTCTAATAAACACTTATGATTTTCTTTAACTATGTTTTGATTTGGAGGATTAGGATTTTGAAAATAAATCTTAGCTGTAATCCCCACAATTCTGTCTTCAATATTCTATTCTAATGTGTTATGTCTTCGACACTGATACTCTTTTAATTCAATTTAAATAACGTTGTGTCTTGTTGATGTGTAGGCTGTGCAAGGCTCATATGGCATCAATGCCTCATGAAACATTGACGAGACATGGATTTTGAGCCCTGTGAATGGTTCCCTGTGATGAATCAAAGGCATGGGAATCGCCATTCCCAGCCTTCGGCTTTCCCTTCAATACAATGGAAAACCTTTAATCCCTGCAAAATACACACAAATGTTACAAAATACTGCGTATTGGGTTGATTGCTTTAGAGGTCGTGGGGAGAAGCATGGCCGTTGGATGGCATCATCCAATGGTTGGGATCTGTTGGGGATTGTTTTGGAAGAATAATGGGGGTTAATTAAGTCAGAACCATCGATCTGCAAAATATCAATGGTCGGGAGCGATATGGGAGGAAACAAAGTGAAGGAGTCACTTTATATGGAAATGGTGAAAATATGATGAGATAAGGTTAAAAAACCTTTGTTCGGAGAAAAATACTGTTTAAATTGAAGTTGGGGGTTCAAGATGATTGTGGGTCGTCGGATGAGATCAGCCCATAAGATTAATGGTGGAGAATAAATTTGGAATCGGTGATTGGAGGGAGGAAAATTAAAGTAATTAGATGCACTCGATGGAAAACTCCGATGTGATAACATGTAAACTGTCAATCTACAGATCAGATCGACGATGGGAAATGAATCGGGAGGAGTCAATTGGAGGTGGAGAAATATTTTAACGCGCCCGATGAAAAAGTTATGATGCGATAATGCTCGGGGAAGGCCGATGTGATTTGCACGATCGGGGAAAGCCGATGCGATTGCGCGATCGGGGAAGGCCGATGCGGTTGCGCAATCGGGGAATATAACGTATAGGGCTAATCGGCATCGGAGTTTGTTTATAACAAAAGACTTGTGCTCGCTGTGTTTTTCTGATGTGATAAGTGCCTGGATGGCTAGCACTTGGTTCTAGCGCTAGGGAACATGGAGGGGAAGTGGTTTAAGGCTTTGCCTAGGGGGCTTAACTCCATAGTCAAAATACTTGTTTTTAATGATATTTTCAAGATTTTTCAGTGGATTTGGGGGTTTCGGTATATTTTAAAAATGAGTTTTAAACTATGTAAAAATTATTTTGATGAATGGAAGAAGGGGAATCGTGAAAAATAGAGGAATTTTATGGAGAAAAAGGGGAGAAAATGAAGGTTAGTTTTGAGTGGAGGAAAGGGAAAAAATGATGATTTTGTAGCAGTCTTTTCTCATGAAATCAACAGAATTTCTGAGTATAAAAAGGGAACAACAGCGAAGATTTGGACAGAGGCATGAGGCCTTCAAGAGTCTTTAAGAGATAACATATTTTTAGCAATAAAAATTTGTTTCTTGAAGAATCCAAAAATGTTTTGGCTAGAATTTGATATAAAAAAATTTATAGCTGGCTAACAAAATCCTTTTGTGACTCCATAGCTCAATGGATTGATACTGTCTCTTACCTATCCTATTAGCTGAACCATTCTTTCAACCTGCTCACACCTTCACCCTTCAAAATACTTCCTTAAATTTGATGATATCCATCCCTACCAAAACAAACAAACCCCTTGTGCTTCATAACTAGCCTAATATCATAAACTAAGCATAAAGAAATATCGTTTGAAAACACTTATATAGAGAGATCCCTCTTTGAATCTAGGAGGGCTAGATCATAGGATTCCAAAATGGTTCTGATGTAGGCTCTACAATGTTTTTTTGCCAATCTTGCAAACTACGGAGACCTAACAAGGTTAAGGTTAAGGTTAAAGTTAAGGATAAGGTTAGGTTAAGGGTAAATTTAAGGTTAAGGTTAGGTTAAGGTTAAGGTTAAGGTTAGGGTAAGGTTAGGGTAAGGTTAAGGGTTAAGGTTAACTTAACCTTAACATTAACCTGAACCTTAATCTTAACCTTAACCTTAACCTTAACCTTAACCAGACTAAACCCATAAAATTTACCTAAACTTAACCTTAACGTTAACCTTGACCTTACCCTTACCCTTAACCTTAACCTTACCCTTAACCTTAACCTGAAGAGAAATTCTAGGGTTTGAAGTAGCTGGATATGCAAGGATCAGAAAAATGACAACGATCGTAATCATAAACCTGTGTGGAGTTACCGATTGTTAGTATGAATCTTAATTCCAAATGTACGAAAAAATACCACTTTAGCTGTGCATAACAAACAACCCTAACAGCAAAGATGGCTGCCAATATCCTCAGATCTGCAGTTAGGTGATCTAGATAAATGCTGCAAAAATCTAGATCTATGCATTAGAAGACATTAAGTAGTAGAAAAAAAAAAGATTTACTCCATGCATCCAATAGACAAGACAAGAATATGTTGAATGAATTTTGTATTAATGGAACCTGGGAGGAAAACACAAGAGGGTGTTCCCTATTCTCCTCAATGGGATGGGTTATTGTAAGTCCTCAGCACTTCAAATCTAAAATTCCTCTCTCTTGATGGTGTAGAAAACCCAGACAAAAATGGTAGCAAAATATGACTATAATGGTGGATCAATAGTCAGACCAAAAGTATAGATCCTGAGTGATATTTAGGCAAAAAAATGTGGTAAATGAATTGGAAAAGCCTTCTATTTATAACAAAATAATGAGTTAGTCTAGATATTGGTGCACAATTAAAATATTATTAACCAAATCAAGATCCAACTTTTATGAAATATTTTATTATATTTGTTGGAGGGAAAAGGAATTGGACTTTGGTCAAATCCCTTTATTTGTAAATAATAAATAAGTAAATTGATTTGTTTATCATTTTAAAGATGTGATTGAGTAATAATTAAATAAATAATGATTTATTTAATTATTTAAGGGTGATTTAGTCATATTCAACAAAGAATATTATTTAAATAAGGTTTAAATAATTATTTTTAGGAAATAATAAGATAAATAATGATTTATCTAGTTAATTTCCTGTTTTGGGTTAAATATAACCAGGAATATTAATTAAACTACTGTTTAACTAACTATTCCTTGAGGAAAATCAAACAAATGTAGATTTATTTAATATTTCCTCATGGGGTTTCCTATTTAGACCATAAACAACTTAATAAAGGTGGTTTACTAAGTTATTTTTCATAGTGAATGAAATTTTACTTAGGGTAAAATTGGTCTTACATGGTGTACTTGGGTCCATCTAATAACAATAGGTTAGATGACCAAAAAATGGTGTAAAAGATTGTCCCACAGCGTGTGAGCGTTAGGAGCTAGTTGTACGACCGAAGTACGTTGTAAGAACTCAATCACTAGACATCGAAGGGAAAGTCAAAGAGAGCGAAGTATAAGGTAGACCAAAGTGATAAAAGAAATAAACCTTGAGGAGGCAAGACTTATAGGTGTGACAAGTCTCTTTGATGAGTGAGTACCTGTGTTATAGGCACCGGGGGAGGCATACCTATGCCCGCCAAGGAAAAGTACAAAATATAAGGCGTCCAATAAATAAAGGGACTGAAAAATATAGTACATGATGGCATAAACATGAGCCAGATAAACAACATGATAATGAATCCCACATACATATTGTGCCTGGGATAAAATCTAGGACTTGTAAAATAATATCTGAGTACATGAGATGTAAATATAACCCAGATGTGCCTGAAAACAGGAAAGGGCTCTAAAAATCTGACTGATACGTGAAAACAAAAAGGTGCTACAAGCGGTTGAGGCTGACATCATCAAATGTATGGAGCTACATCAAAGGCTATAATGGAGAGGTAATTCGGGTATGTGGGGAGCTACCTGTAGGGCCACCCCCTCGTGAGGGCTGAGACATATCACACACACCCGGGAATCACTAATATCAGCTAATGCATCACTGAACCATCATGTATAAGGATCTCGATCATGCTGAAAGGAGCTAGGGCTGAGAAAAAATCAAGTAAAAGGGAAATAAGGAGTCCCTTTGCTTGATCTAAGGCACCGAACAAGAGTGGAAGCTAGAACCAAGGTACACTACCCTCTCGACTTGTCTTCTGGAATGAATGAGATGATGTCGACAGAATGAGGTCCGCCATAGGTGAGGCAATAAGGGATCCTCAACTAAGACATGAGAGAAAATAGTAGAGCAACTAACAGACTGACACCAATGATGATGATGAAATGGGGGGTATTGAGTAGCGAACAAACGACTTCCCTTGTCAGAGCATAAAGGGCATGGATGACCTGGCAGTGACTAAAAAAATATCATGAGGGATAGGGGACAGTGGGACTGAAGGCCATAATGTGCAACATGAGAGAGGGACCAAGAAATGAAAGATGGATGACCATAGTGGGATGCAAAGAGACTTGGGATAGACTCCATGAATGCAATGATGACTCAACTTGGATTCTCTAAACAAGGGTGACTCGATGGTGCTGCCATACAGATAAGGTCCAATGGGGACCATAAAAACATGAGTACAAGATGTTAACTCACGATGAAAGTCAACACGAGCGTGGACAAGTATGGAGGCAAAGTGGTGCCCCCAGTACGAGTGTTGCAAGTGAAGAAATTCAATTTTGAGAAGGGGTGAAGTGACGCTTCTTGGAAAAAATGTGTCCTGGTGATGTATCAAATCACTAAAAACTAACAGATACCCATTTGAAGGCTCAGTGAGAGCTTTCCAATGGTACAGACAGTTTGGTAAGTGGAGCTACAGTTTGGTCGCAACAGGCGAAAGAAAAAACATGGTTTTCTCTTTTAATAAACATTTTCCCTCCAAATTCACTCATTTGCAAGTGGAGCTGTGGTGAATGTAGAGAGGAGAGAAGGCCCTAAATATTTTGGTGATCGTAGCAAACAAATCGACCTTTGGAATCGAGATCTGTCAGTTGTAGGTAAGAGGCCTAACCCTAATCTTTATTTTCAATGAATTGAAAGTTCATATTAGGTCCCCAAGGCTCAGGAATAGACCCCTGCTCCTCTTTAGGGCTGGGTCGCACTTTTTGGGGCAAAAAGTGTGACTTGGGTAGCAAGTTTTGAGCAAAAAACTACGACCTATCCCAGGTTTGGGCCTAAAAAGTCTGACCTGTCAGGGAGGGGTTTTTATGTGCTGTTTTTTGGCTAAACACTGGGTTTTTATGATGAGATATAGTCTTTCCTATCTGTATATTGACAAATATGATGGTTTTTTACAGATATGGCAAAATTATGGATCAACTGGAGAGAGAGAGAGACCTGGGCACATTACGCTCGGAGATCGGGGAGGATCAAGGTGTCTGCAGTACACTGGCCAGGTTTGGGGTTCTGAAGTTTGTGGAGAACCCTTTGATGAGAGTTGGAGAGCCCTTATTGGCCCAAATTGTCAGCTATTGGGACGCGGACCATGAGGTATTTATAGTGCAGGGGCATTAGATTGAGTTGATGGTCTAGGATATATATTTCCTAACTGGTCTCCAACCACTTGGGATGGTAGGGAATACTCAACTAGTATTACCACGGGGAAGGAATATCATAGATTTTGTATAGAATCATTGTCAACCAGGTCTCCAAGTCAAGGGGACTCGAATACCCATCAGGGATCTGGAGAGGTTAGAGACCCGTGCTTTGGCCGTAGTGGTGTTGTAGATCCTCGGAAACTAGGCACTCCATCACATCACTAGAGGGAATATGATGCTTTTGGAGAGTGTTTTGAGTGGGACCTACTATGGGTGGGACCAGATGATGCTGTTGTCATTGAAATGACAATTTTATCTATGAAAGTGGCAAGTGAGTTATGACTGTGCATATGGTACAGTTTTGTGCTTGTTCTTCTTTGAGAAGATCTTGACACTTCAACCTCGCATATAGCTCCAAGATGGGGGTCCAAGAGAGCCTAGGATGCACTGGTGGGGAAGACTACTCTATAGAGGAGGAGGTGGGGCGGTTGGATGGGTGTTCTCACCTGATTTATTTTCTCATTGGGATCAAATGCCGCTTTATATAGACGACTATCCCTATAGTGGGATGAGTTATTGTGGGGAACAGGATTTTCCACTACTACCTGGTCGAATATGGGAGCCCACTGGTAAGTGAAAATTTGCTAATATTTTATGTGCATGTAAAGGTTGAGAATATTGTATGTGGTACTGATTCTTTCACTTTTGGCATGCAGATACAACACCGGTAAAACCGTCTAGATATATGGTACGACCTGCAATATCAGGAACCGCAGGACCTAGTCGAGCGAGGACACAGTAAAATGAGGATGCAGTAGCCCTCCTGGAGGACGTCCGTCATAAATGTGAGAGGCTTCTGACCTATGTTTTAGAGCATGGATGGAAATACTTAGATGACCAGTACATAGAGCCATGTATTGATCTACCCTCTGAGTGGCGAGAGGTCATGCAACACATGGCGATGGCTGGACAGGGTATGCGTGATCTACGAGCTACGGGGGCAGAGCCATTGGATCGGGATCCTCTAGATAGTGATTAGTGTGTAGGGTAGGTGGTTCCCCCAATTTTGAGTTTTGTAACATGTTATGGTCATGTCAAATGTATCAGAGTGGATGGACTCTAAAACATTTTATATGACACATATTATGGACATGCATCGTTTTGATATTTTTATGTTATTCTCTTGTGTTAAATGTGTGTGCTAAATTCCAATCTAGAATATGGTTTGCAATGCTATCTACATAGTGATTTTGTGCTCTAGGTACATGACTGAATGTAATGATTTCAAATTCACACATCAAAACCTTCACTCGTAAATATCTTCTAAAAAGGATAGGATTATGCACACGATAGACACCATTCAATTGCATGACAAGAAGCAGGGAATCTAAACGAACCTGAAGGTGGAGGATGCGATGTTAAAGGGAATCGGCTAATAAAATTTGCATTGCATCATATTTAGCCTATTTATTGGTAGCAATACCAGTGCATATCCCGTTCGATAAAACAAGGGAGTGCAAGGGGTAAAAATGGCCCAACCTACCGAGGCTAGATTCTTGGAGTAGAAACTTGCATCATCAGCAAAACCGATATAAGGCGTGGATGGGAGGTCCATATGAAAGGTGCCACAAGACAATAAATGGGAGGATGATGAGCAATGCTGGAAACCTGAGCGCAAAGTAGAAATCAAACACACTTCGTAGGAGGAAGTGATCTGGGTAAGATGTCTACCACTCACACGCCAATAGTGAGGTGGAGTGTGGGAGCTACTGGAGGTGTAGTTTGTGTTGAGATCACAAAATTCACCATAGGAACGGGTGGTGCTATCCCGTTTATGGGCAGGAAATATGAAGTCAGGGGTGGACATGGCTTCCATGATGTCATCATCGAAATAGAAAATGGAGTGATAGGAGGAAGGGAGACCACATGATGCGACGAAGCTACCTGAATCATCATCATGAGAAGAAAGGTTCACATGCACATTGTCATGGGGGATGATGGAAGAACAAGCAGATAAAGGATCTACTGATGCTAAGCCCATGGTGATCGCTGAAGGGAGGTCAAGCGAAACAACAGGGGAAGATTAGGAGGGAGCTTCTACACAGGATCTCATGGATGATGAAAGGTAGAGGATGGTGGCCACAGGCTCCTTCATCTCGACAACAGGAGGGGGAATGTCAATGGGAGCGGGTAAATCCTCAGTCTGGTTTGCAGCATATTACGCAAGTATAGGAGAGGCATATGGTTTTGTTTAATCTCGTACTCCTAAACTACCTCTAATGAGGTGCGATAATGTGTAAGGAGAGGACAATGGTGAGAATAATGGCCATGTAGATCACACAACGCACAAGGTTGGTTAGTGTGAATAGTTTTAGGATTCTTGGTTGTAGTCGAGGAAGAAACAGAGGCTTCAGGGACCGTAGACTAAGGGAACGCAACTTTAACCATGGGCTTGATACGGGCAGTTCAGGATAGTTATGTGTGGCATGGCCGATGACATCACACAAAGAAAAAGGCTTTGCGGGTGGGGGAGGTGTAGGGTTCGTCAGGGAAAACTTGTCCTTGGAGGCCCTCTTGCAAGATTTTCCCTTCTTACCTAAAGCGGTCGCAATATGAGGTGGTTCCTGTTGAGGTGGTTGAGGCACTGTTGTGGTAGGAGAAGTCATGGGGACCAGTTGAACCAAGGTCAAAGTAAGATAAGGTTTGGGTTGACCTGGAGGGGTAGCGGGTGGAGGATCAAGGTACCAAATCGGAATCCCAAGGGTAAAGCTAGGAAGAGAGAGGGTGGCCATGACAGGTGCCATATAGACTCCTGGCGGGGGAGCTGGGAATGGTATCTGATCAGAGGGATAATGGCCAGGCGGGATGACTCCTAAATGGTTAAGGCCTGGAGGAACCGTTCCAGGAGGGTAAAGAGGCTCATGAGTAACAGCTGAAGGGGCAAGAGGAGGAGGTCCAGAAGGCTGAATTGAAGGGCTAGGAGAAGGTTTTGGAGGGTGAGGAGGCTGCTAACTAGTCGAGGCGTGTCGCTTAAGGGCAGCCTGAGACAATTGCATAATGCAAACATTCGATGAGATGGGATCAGAGACAGGAGGAGGAAGACTAGGGAATGTACCAAGTAGTGAGGAATATTTGTAGAATCTGGGTGAAACACTAGTCAAAGGATCGATGGTTTGATTGTTGGCCACCGAAGAGATAGTGGAGTCAGGGAAGGTCTAAGACTTCGGTTTGTAATATTTCAACTGATAAATGGTGACTATATTTCCGTTATGAGGGAAAGACATCTTGCGGTGGACCGCCGAAGGGACAACATACATCACATAAGTGTAGCTACGACCTAATAGAATGTTGTAATCTGTTAGCCATCAGTAAATTTTTGTCAGATAAAATGATGGCTAAAACAGTCCTTGAGCCTTCAAGAGATAATTTTCATAGAAAAATCAGTCTCTCTTGAAGGCTTTTGTTCCCTTATTGTTGTTCCTTAACTATTTTCCCTTCAAAACAGTGTTGTTCTCTCCCAAAAAATCCCACAAGAAATATGTTGTTCCCTTCAAAACTATTTCCTAAACAGCCCCTTTCCATCATTTCTTTCACTCATCTTGGCCCTTTTTACCCTCCATTTTCCTCTGAAAAAAGCTGCTTTTCTCTTTGTAATTTTCCCTTCCTTCCCCTCAAAAAACCTTCAAAAATACTTTTAAACCATAGAACTCCTTGTTTATGGTTTAGAAACCCTTCCTTTCCCTTTATCGAAACTGGAAAAATCCCAAGAAAATCCATTGAAAAACACAAAAACCCAGTTATTTTGCCTTTTGTTAAAAACACATAGGCTTTAAACCCCTTTGGGTTTGAGCCTTGGCCCCTTCCACCATATAACCTGGCCCTACAACCAGGTGCCTAAATCCTTTAGCCCCTTCATCGCATCGGCCTTTTCTCTTTTATAAACTCACTTTTTCTTTACAAATTTCCCCCCGATGCAATAAGTCCTCTTCTCCTTAGCCCCTGGTCACCTTTCCCCTCCACATGACCATCACCCAGCGTGAATTCCCTAACCCCTTAAGCCCCCACCTTTCCCTTCCTCCATTTTCCTTTTTTCCTCTTATCCCCGCCTTGTCACTTTGCGAAGTAATCCCAACCATTGACCTTTAAAGATCAACGACTATCATGCCTCTTCCCCTATCCTTCTTTCGCCCAAATCCTACCATTCATTCACCTTGGAAAATGAATATCCTTCATCGATCTATGTGATCCAGTGGTTTTCATTAAACCTGACACCAAATCTCATCAACAGGCCTACCATCCCCTGCATACAGCGCTCGCCCTATTGCATGCTGCCACCCAGTTTCCACTTTCACTTACACCAGAGAAACTATTCCATCGTGCTCAGTCCTCACCATCCAATCTCATCCCCTTCATCTGATGACTGTGGTGGCATATCGCGCAATTTTTGTGCACGAAGTTTAACACTCCAAAGTTACGTGATACTGGTAGTATCAAAAAAGCCACGCAGCGAGATACAACTGGATCATGTTCGATTCAGTGAAAACAACTTACCACCTGAATCAAACACGATAACCAATTGTGGTATTTCCAAACCTGCTCTTGCCCAATTTTTTCCCTGAATCCATTTTTAAACCGGTGCTTCACTTCTCCACCATAAAATGTCTCCTCTGCCTGTATCTCCGCTTCTTCCAATGCTCATCTGCCCCCACACTAGCCTCTGTAAGAAGTTTTCCAGCTCACAGGGTTTTTATAATACAATTTGTTATTTTTGCAGGTGTTTGTCATGGTTTTCGGGGCCGAAACCTTGTCCTCGACTCGTGAAGGGACAGAGATGAAGTCTTCTATGTTTAAAGGATAAAACAAGAAATAAAAGGTTGCAGGTTCTTCGTCAGATTATTTTATCAGCGTCATATGAGCGCTGGTCATGACATTAAATCCTCCACCACACCTGAAAATCACCTCCACATATCAAGAAGAAGAACGATGAAGGTTAAAGCTTGAAGATTAGAGATTAAAGGTGAAGCCCCAGAGATCTAAAGATTTAGTCATACAGTTTGGGGGTTTTTACACAAGATCAAGGGTTAAGCATCCAAAGATGGAGATTAAGGATCTAAACCTACAGTTAAGGGAACCAGGAAAAGGTAAAAGGCAGATTACAAAGCCCAAAATAGTAAAACACAGTTAGCATATTAGGATTAAAGACTCTGAGATGATTATGAGGGCATAAAACAGAATCAAAGTTATAACAATGTTTTAAAGCCACAAAGACAAACATATTAGCAAAAGGGGCCTCCAAATGCCACATCAGTGAGGCAATTAAAAGCCAAAAACTGCCACGTACAGGTTTATTTCCTCAAAAGAAGGCACGTTGAATGCACAGTCAGGGATATTTTTAAAAGATAGCTCAACATTAACTGCTAACCTACCAAAAACCCTCAAAGTCAACAAAATTAACTAAAGTTGATGAAATTTAATGTAAAATTGATTAAAACAGAGATGAGCACTTGAAATCTTTTTCCTTAGGCCTCCCAAAGGTCAACAAACCATTAATCTATATTAAATGAACAAATGAAACCTACTTACACTCCACCTCCTCATTTCTTTTATAAATAATTCTATAGAAGATAGTGAAGGGGTTGGTCTTTGGATATATGTTGCATGTAAATGGCTTTTGAAGCTGCTATAGCTCTATTTTTGTAATTGAAGACACATAAGCTGAGATGAGAAATTTGAAGCTGTAGATACCCACTAGACTTGAATATTGTAACTGGTTTGAACATCAAATACAAATAGTTGATTTATGGGATCTTGGTCTATGTCAATGGTGATGTGTTTCTCGCTATAATTGTTATTTTCTTTATGTTTTCATTCTGTCCACTTTTCTTTGATAAAGAACAACAAATATAGATTAGGATTTACTTCTAAAGTACCCTAAATCTCACTGAATAATCTTTATCTTTATGTTTTCTGTTGAATTGTGTATTTAAGAGTAAATCAATAGAGTTTAATCAATTAAATAATGTTGGTAAACCCATGTTTGTTGAGTGTAGTTTGAAATATTGTCTTTAAAAGTTCTTGAAGAGTTTTCTAAGTAAAGTTGAATTCGGTAAGTCTATGGTTAGCCCTGTCCTCTATTTTTTTTCTCCAAAAGTTACTTTGAAATGCTCCTTTAAGAGTATGTTGAAAGCAAGCTAGTTTAAAAGTACTTACTTGATCTTAGACTACTTTTTGTGTTTATCATGAATGTATTTTCTTTGAGAATATGCTAAAAGCAGGCTAATTTAAAAGTCTTTACTTGATCTTAATATATTGTTTGTTTTTAAATGTTTTCACTTGAAAGTATATCAAAATCGGGCTAATTTAAAAGTGCTTACTTGATCTTAGGTTACTTTTATGTTTTTTCCCTTAAGTGCATGTCAAAAGCAGGCTAGTTTAAAAGTACTTACCTGATCTTAGGTTGTTATTTGTTTCTTCATGTATTTTACTTCCTTCACTTCATTTATTTTTATTTCATTCCATAAAATCGACTTAAAGAGATCCTTTAACATAGATTACTTGCCCCATGGACCACTCTTGAAACTTGTTGTGCAAGTAAATCCTTTTATGACTCCATAGCCCAATGGATTGATGTTTTTCTTTGCTTTTCTTATCAAGTGAAACATTCTTTCACTTAATTACACCTTCATCCTTCATACAGACTTCCTTCATCTTCATATTATCCTTCCCAACCAAAAAAAAACAAACAACCTTGTTCTTCATAACTAGCCTAAAATCATACTTGAGTATAAATATAATATCTTTGAAAACACGTATATAGAGAGATCCCTCTCTTAATCTAGGATGGCTAGATCCTCATATTCCAAATTGGTTTTGATGTAGGCTTTACAGCATTTTTACTTACCAATCTTGCAAACTACGGAGACCTAACAGACTGGCGACCATACTGGGGATTTCTGAGTAGAATGCTTAAAAAAAAAACACTCAGTGGTCACCTAATTAAAATCAGTTTTCTTCAAGCACTACCAAGAATGTTTGTAATCATGATAGGACTTATCTGAATCAGTGACAAACTAAGTAACTCTTAGGATTCTAAAAGAGCCTTATCAAACCTTGAAGAAATCAGCTAAGTAAGCCACAGAGTAAACTTCTCTTCTCTCATCACTGTAGCTAAGTTTTGAAACATATTTAGGACACTCTCATAACTCATAGGGCTATAAAAACTCAGAAAACCCAAAAAAATTTCAGATTGGCATTCAAACCTATTAGTGGTGATGGACCATAAAACATTTTACCTTCTAAAAAGCTAAACATTTCCACCTGGTGACTCCACAATCCTGATTAGACCAAAAGATTCCACTGGGAAACCCATTTCCTATCATAAACATCATACAAACTTAGTTAAGGAAATTGTGAGGATTAATTTTTCTTATTAAAAGATCAGTCAGCCTATCAAAGATTGTCATATTTGGTTAAACTTTTCTTAGCATTAGGTCTGAAAACACAACATATTGCCTTCTAGAAGAATTCATACTAGAGCCTATCCTGACCAAAATCCCCCTGAGATAGTTGATAATCTAGAGAGCATTCGTAGGAAGTCTCAAAAGTCCAAAACTTCAACCATTGTTAGACCAATCCATAGAGCTATTTCTGTTCCCGAAAACCTTACAGCACTACAAGATTCACAAGTTGACTTAAGAAACCCATTCAGAACTAGGTCGCTTGATGATATTGATCAGATAGACTTTGAGCCTTCACACTCACCCCAACATAGTGGTAAACATCCTGGTAGTATAGAAACCACTCCACCTGACCATAATTTCATTCATAACTTTGGTTTTTCTCATCTTAGATCTTCTCAATAGTTTTATGTTGGTCCATCCTCTGCTGTTATCCATAATCCCACTTTTCAAACTACTCCATTCCATCAAACCCCTCCTATCTTACATCCTCCACCTATAAACCCCCCAATTTTTCCACAACCTCCTATCATGGCAACATGGTATGCCCCTCTAGTACTTACTTTACCTTTAGTAAATCTACCATAGGACTATCAGTCCAAGATTCCATTATATGATGAAAGTGGAGCTACTACTTCTTCACAACATGTGGACAAAATGAATGCCTATTTTGACAAAAATGAAATTGATGATGAAACTGTCAAGCTCAGATTGTTTGCTCAGAGTTTGGGGGGGGGAAGCAAGAAAATGGTTCAAAATATTAACCCCTAATAGTATTAATGATCTCCAAGCCCTCCATTAGTTATTCCTAAACAAATGGGAAGTCAGAAAAAAACCCTCTCCAAATACTTTCAGACTACAACAACCTTAAAATAAATAATGGGGAAAGTGTTCAAAATTATTTCACTAGGTTCAATAGTGTTTATAATGCCCTAACCCTAGAATTGAAACCTCCACAAGGCTCAGCTTTGGCCAAATTTCTTGAATTATTTGATCTAGAAATGGCATATCAGCTAAGAGAAAGAAATCCCTTAACCTTGGAGGACATGCAAAAAGGAGCTCTAGCTGTGGAAGTAAACCTAATTGAAAAAAGAGCTAGGATGAGGAATGAAAATAAAGTGTCGTTTAGGAGGAAACTGCACCTTCCACATCTAGTTAAAAACTGGAGAGAAATATGGAGGAAATGATTAAGAAGATGAGCATACTTGAGAGAGCACAATAGAGAGAAAATCAATCACTTCCCCAAAACAGAAATCAATCTCAAAATCAGAATCAAAACTTTAGGAGAAACCAACCTCAAAACAGAAAAAGAGAGGATGATCAGCAGATCAGACCTCCGTTCCAAGAAAATTATGTTACTGAGGATGAAGAGACAAATGAACAAACAGAGGATGACAACACGAACATGCTAGGAGTAAGCAATCACGATTCTGATTTCCTCCATGAAAGAAAACAAGGTCTATATACACCTTACGATGACAGAAGACCAAAAAATGATTATTATGAACAAAAATCTAAAAATGCCATCATAGGGTCACCTAAACAATATGACCTGAGAAGTAAAAATAATCAAGAGACTCTCAGAAATAAAGCCTCTAATAAATATTCCAAAAAAAACCCTGAAAATGCACCAAAAACGACAGCTGAAACTCACAAAACAGTGGCTGTGAATTCCGATTTAAACAAAGGGAAAAACTCCCAAGCCAATGAAAAATAGTGTGTTAACCCCAATAGCACTAGCACTTCAGCTAATGCTCCTGAAAAAAATATTTTAACAGCTATAAATAATAAAAATCAGAAAACTGATTTTGCTGATGAGTCAGTGAACAAGAAGGTTGAATTAAACATTTTGAAAAACCAGATTCTTTTCAGCCTAGAGAATGAAATTTCTAAAATCAAAATCTATGTCCCACACACTTAATTAGCCACTCAAAATGTATATAGAGGTAATATTTTGAAAGCTTTGAACATAGAAGATGTTTATGACATAGTTAACTTAAATTTTGATACCCCAGAGCTCATTTTTGGACCAAAAATTGAAGGAAAGTTTCAAGAAGGAACCACCCCTCCTTTTTATATCAGTTTAAACATCCATGATAACATTTTTCACAATGCCATGCTTGATTCAGGAGCATCACAAAACCTCATGCCCAAGGTGATAACGGAAAGCTTAGGGTTAGAGGTAACTAGACCCTACAAATATTTATATTCATTTGATTCAAGTAGGGTGAGATGCCTAGGCCTAATAAAGGATTTGTGTGTTAACCTAGCCCAAATACAAGCCAGGATTTTAGTCATGGACATTTTAGTGACTGATATACCCCCAAAATATGGCATGTTTCTTTGAATGTCATGGGGTGCTAAGTTACAAGGCACGATGTATATGGATATGACTTATGCCACCATCCCTGTCTTCAGTCAACCTGGAAGACTCTATAGGGAAACACACATGAAATATATGGTGAGTAACCAAGAAAGACTGGAGAATTCTCCTCTCTATTCTATACACACTGACCTTGACTCTTGTATTCTTTTCAATGATGATATTTCGAAAGAGCAAGAGTTGGTCAATGAAAAATCATCAAATATTGTAATCGCTTCACATGTAAACATAGTTACAGCCCTAGATGAGGAAGAGAACAAAGAGGAAATTAAAAAACAGTTTGCTAATTCAAAAATTTACAACAAATAGGGTAGAGGTCTTAAGGTCCAGAATAGTCATAAGCATAATGCAGATCATGAGAATCAAGAAGTAAAACCTCAAAACATTGAAAACCTTGAGGAACAAAACATAGAAAGACGTAGTACAAACCCTTGTGTAGAATAGAAAGATGAAGAAAATGGAGAGGACAACAGTGAAATAAGTCACAAATCCGAAAACATTCCTCTTTGGAGCATGAATTTTGATGGGTCTTTCACTAAAAATGATGCAGGAGTAGGCATATGGATACACAACACCAAAAACAATCATGCTGAGGGGAATTCCTTTAGATTAAACTTTCAATGTACCAACAATATAAGTAAGTATGAGGCTCTCCTTTTAATCCTACATTTACTGAAAAATCGAGGAGCCAAAAGGATAAAAGTTCTGTTGAAACCTTAGTTAAACTGAGAGGGGGGGTGAATTAGTTTAACACCTTCAAGAATTTGTAAAACCTTTTAATTAAACTTATTTAAAATTTATCTTCATGATCAATTTTATATGGAAACAAAATTATATGTGTAGAAATGCTAAGATAATGTAACAACAATGATGCAGGAGCATCGGGATTAGCCAGCAATGTGAAAACTTGTTCACATGTTGTGGCTAAACAGGGTGAAATTCATTGACTGTTGGTCAAAATCAGTTTTACTAAGAGGGTTGGAATTTTCAAATAGTTTGTTATAATTTATTATTGTAATAAATGAGAGACTATCTTATTTTATATTTAGACATATATGTGTTAGCATACGTGTGCGTGAGAGCTAAGAGATAGAGGATTGATGTTAGATCTCTAAAAAAATAGAAAATTGCTGTTAGATATTGTTAGAGAAATTATTTGAGTAATAAAAGGAGGAAAAAGTGTGATGAGTGAGAGGTTGGAGAGGATTGGAGTGGAGTGAGAGCTCAGAGTGTGTGTGTGAGCTGTGTTTTGTGTAAAAGAGGTCATTTCCTTCTATAATCTGGCCTAAGGCCGAGACTCTGTTCTTCTGTATATTATGAATAAAATTAATGTTGTGTGCGTAATCGTATGATGAGCCTGTGGAGGCTTGAGTGTTTGATTTTCCATGTATTTGATTGAAGTGGTTGTGGCCCTGTGCTTTTATTCTTAATTGTAAGAATTCCTGTGTTAAGTTAAATCTGGCATAGCTTGAGTCTGTGAGTGGAAAAGCCCATTAACACAGAGAATTGGCGAAAAAAAAAAAATAACACTTAGCGGAACCTTTGAATAGATTTGAAATAATATATAGATTGATTTTGGGACTCATCAGGTCAGTGTAAATCCATCGCATTGGGTTGGAGAGGTGTTCCATATCGCATGACGTTACAAAGGAGTGCGGACGCGAAGGATTGCAAAAGTTTCTTTGAAGTGATATTGGGTCCGGTGGATATCACATCACTTACGGGAAGCGACGTCCAACCACTGCGAATTGCGATCGCCGATTGGCATCACATCGGAACTGTGGAAAACGTTGATAGTTGGAGACCTGCATTGCCGACCGCCGATACTGCGAATTGATCTGAGCCGTCCAATCGGCCAGATCTAGGGTTGTAGCGATACACATAAAATGGTTGGAAAACGTGTTCAAACGCTGTTTTGAATGGTTTAAAAGGGTATATTGGGACTCGAAAGAGAAAATAAATATTTTTATGCCTATTCAAATACTTTTAGTTTCGAAAGGAACATGGAGTGATTATTGGGTTGTATAGATCCATTGTGGGCTTTATTTAAATCCATTACTACCGCTGCATCAAATTTGTGGTATCGGAGCCAGAAGAAAGAGGTGTTTGCAGCGAAGATGCCACCAAGAAGGGGAATTGGTTGAGGAAGACCAGAACCAAATGCAATTCTGTTAGAAGAATTGTGGAATTTGCGTGCACGAATGGAAACAATGGAGACAGTCCAAAGAAGAGCGCCTGATGATGGAGCCGAGAGTTCTTCAGAAGAATTTGTTGTAGATGTGGAAGAAGTAGAAGAAGACAATGAAACCTCCAAAGTCCTCAAGATGCTGGAAAAAGTTGGAAGCAAACCCAAGATGGAGATTCCTATGTATGAAGGGAGTCTAAATGCAGAGGAGCTTATGGATTGGATCAGATCCATAGATCAGTACTTTGACTATGAAAAGGTTGAGGAGAATAAGAGGGTGAAGTTTGCAGCCACTAGATTGAAGGTTCATGTAGCCATCTGGTGGGACGAGGTACAAACATCAAGAATGAGGAAAGGGAAATCTAAGATCAAGAAATGGGATAAAATGGTAAGTAAACTGAAAGCCAAGTTTTTGCCTAAAGACTATCATTTGAATCTTTTTAAGCAATTGCAAAATTTGAAACAGAAAGGAATGTCTGTTAAGGAGTATACAGAAGAATTCTATAGATTAAGTATTAGAACAGGGCATGTAGAAGATGTAGAAATTTGCTGAATAATGATTAATTATCCACCGAGACTATCCTGATCACATACAATTCGAATTTATATGCAACACATAATCTCTTCCACTCAGATCATCAACATGCAGAAATAAAACAAGCGACAACACATAAATTCATCATACACATTAAAACAGTATGTATGGGGAAAGCTTATAGCTGAAAACCCAGCAGCTATTGTGTATATTATAATGGAGAAAACATGTAACAACTCAGTACAATACTCCTCACAAGTACTCAGTACTTTCTCATAAACTTACACACAATCTAGCTCAGTTTTGAATAGGTTACTGGTTCAAAACTCACCGCCAATTGCCTTGCCTCTATTGCATGTTTCAATGCTATGGGATGGCCTCTTTATATAGATCAACCACCAGCCTGAACTGCGCAATCCTCATGGGCTTACTCCACCTATCTGTGTGTTGCAAATAGCAACAGTATAGTCACAACTGATAGCTAACTCCACCCTTTCATCTACCTCTTTCATTGGTCTCCACTGAACTGATCATGCACTGTAGTGAACTGATGTGTTCTTGAATTGAATAATGAGTTACTAATTAATGAATTAAATAATATTTAATTCACTCCACTCATAACTAATTGATTAGCTAGTTAAACTAATCTCAACTAGTTCAACCAAAATAAACAGAACACAACTCCACTAGCTGTCTCATTAACTCCACCAAACTTCTGCCACTGAAGTCCTAACTGAAGTCAACCATGCATGATGCCATCAAACCCTTGGGAACCATGTGATTCCTCTGTCAGATGCATGAGCCACTTCTGTAGCTCTAACTGAAGTGCTCCAAGAGAGTAAATTGTTGTTTATAGTCTAAATATTATTAAGGGTAAATAATATTTGACTTCCATATTTTTAGGAGAGGCAGTCTAAAAATAGCCTTCGACCTCTTCGACCTAAAAAATAGAGTCTCATCTATTTTTATCAACATGACCAATGCTCCAAGAATCTCAAACTGGAATCCTCGAACCATGCTCCATATGTCTAAATATAGACATAGTCTAAAAATAGACTTTGCGCCAGAATTCGCCTGCGGGCCCACATAGTGAAGGCGACTTCATTTCACTAAGCTCCATCATCTTGCTGCATTTTCAACACTCCCTCTCAGCAAGATATGGATTATCTGCAACCCCTATCCTGCCTCTGTGGAATTCGAACTTGCTCCCGGTGAGCGCCTTCGTCAAGATGTCGGCATCCTGATCCTCCGTGGGAACATATGAAAGCATCATGATTCTCCGCTGAACACAATCTCTGATATGATGGTACCTGATGTCGATGTTTTTGGACCTATCATGAAATACTGGATTAGCCGAGAGCTTGATGCAGCTCTGGTTATCACAGTAGATCACTGTAGGCTCCAAATGCAACCTGAACAACCCTGCGAGGATCTTCCTCATCCAAATAGCCTCGCATGCAGCCAAACTTGCTGCCATGTACTCGGCCTCTGCTGAACTGAGTGCCACGGATCTCCGCTTCCTGCTGTACCAGGAAACTGTTGTCGACCCAATGCTGAAAACTCCTCCAGAAGTGCTCTTCCGGTCCGTTGGACTCCCTGCCCAATCTGCATCAGTGAAGCCAGAAAGCTTCGCTCCATCCTCCTGTCTGTACCATAGACCATATCCCGATGTGCCTCTAATATAGCGCAATACATGCTTGCTTGCCTTCCAAAAGAGCTTGGTAGGCTTAACCATAGCTTGCGAAAGTTGGTTAACTGCATAGCATATATCGGGTCGTGTATTGACCAGATACATAAGCGACCCCACCAACTGTCGATAGACAGTGGCATCCACTACCTCCGCTGAAGTAGCATCCTCCTTCCTCCAACCACCAGGAAGAGGAGTGTCAACAAGCTTGCAGCCTCGCATGTTGAACCTCTCCAAAATCTCCCGGGCATACTTGCCCTGAGAAACAAACAGTCCTCCGCTGCGCTGCCAAATCTCCAATCCCAGGAAATAATGAAGGATTCCCAAGTCCTTCATCTCAAACTCTCGTGCAAGATCCTCCTTGCATGAAAGTATCGACTGCTCATCGCCAGTCAAAATCAGATCATCTACATACAGTACGATGATCAACAGCTTCCCCTCCACCACAATCTGGTACAGGTTTGGATCCGCCTCACTCTTGGAGAACCCAAGCCCGGTGAAGTAGCTGTCTATCCGAGTGTACCAAGCACGAGGTGCTTGCTTCAGCCCGTACAGTGCTCTCTTGAGTCGGCACACATGCGACTCACTGCTGAAGATCTCGAAACCTTCAGGCTGCTCTATGTAAACCTCCTCCTCAATAACTCCATTGAGGAACGCAGTCTTCACATCCATATGATGAATGTGCCACCCCATCTGCGCTGAGAGAGCAAGGATCGTCCGTATGGAAGAGTACCTTGTGACAGGTGCAAAGGTCTCCTCATAGTCAATCCCCTCGATCTGTGAAAAGCCATGGGCGACAAATCTCGCCTTGTACTTCTCCACACTCCCGTCAGCTGCCTGCTTCACCTTGTAGATCCATCGCGAACCCACCACTAATTTCCCAACCGGTCTTGGGACAATCTCCCATGCACTGTTCCTGACGATCGAATCATATTCTTTGATCATGGCATCAACCCATGCGGGTTCCTCCACAGCTTCCTCAAAAGAGGATGGCTCCATCACAACACATTGACTCACAAGAGCCATGTATCCAGTGTACCGATCCGGTGACTGCCTCTGTCTGCGCTGTGCTATAGGTGGTCCTACAACCTTCTCTGCATCTCGAGCCAGTCGCTCAGCTTCTGTAGTGCGCATGCACCCTCTGATGGTTGGCGCTGCATGGGTGGTTTCTTCCACCTCCTGAACTTCCTCTTGTGGCCGATCCACATCCGGAAGCTCCTCCTTAGGAACTAACAGCTCCTCATCTGCATGCAAGTGTAGCTCCCTCTCAAGCGAACACTGCATGGCTTTCTCCTCCTGAAATTTTATATCCCGTCGCACAACAGTCTTTCGACTGTCTGACAAATACACCGGGTAGTTGTGAGGTGTATCAGTGTACCCCACAAATATTCCAACCTCAGCAGTTGGATCCAGCTTCCTTCTCGCATCCTTCGTCACATGCATGTAGACAGGAGAACCAAAAATATGCAAATGGGAAATATCAGGCCTCTTGCCAGAATAAGCCTCCTCCGGTGTACTCATGCCAAGAACCTTGTGAGGACAATGGTTCTGCACATACACTACTATATTGAATGCCTCAGCCCACAAGTGAAGGGGTAGACCCTTATCATGCAACATCGCCCGTGCAGCACCCACGATCGTTCTGTTCTTCCACTCAGCCACCCCGTTCTGCTGTGGGTTATGGGGTGCGATGAGCTCTCTCCGAATCCCTTCTGCGCTGCAGAACTCCTTGAATTTATCCGAGATGAATTCACCACCATTATCACTTCTTAGAGAAATCACCTTCTTCCACGACTCCTTCTCGACCAGTGCTTTAAACTCACAGAACTTCGCGAATGTATCGCTCTTCTTCTGCATGAAGAAGATCCAGCACTTTCGAGAGAAATCATCAACAAAGATCACATAATACCTGTGCTTTGCTGTCGAAGCAACTGAGAAAGGACCACACACGTATGTGTGAACTCTCTCAAGGATCGTCGTGGCGCGACTATCCTTCTCGTGAAAGGTGGCTTTCACATACTTCCCTAAAGTACACCCCTTGCACTGATCTGACTGCGCAAGAGTGCCCTTAGGAAGCCTAGTAGAAATCTGCTGCATAATCTTCAAAGCTCCATGGTGAAGGTGGCCCAATCTCCTGTGCCACAGTTCGCCCTCATCATCCCGGCTCACCACTTCTCCCGCCTTGCATGCCATAGCTGCGCAGCCATCTACCTGCAACTGATAAAGGTTCTTGGTTCGAACCCCTATCTTCCGGGTCTCTCCAGTAGTCTTACTGCGCAGGAAGGCTTTTCCTTCGTTGAAGACCACATCATACCCCTTATCCTCCAACATCACCACAGAGATCAAGTTCTTCTTCAATCCAGGTACATGCATGACATCCTTTAGTACAAAGGGTTTACCAGACTCCTTCTGAAAGGATATGGTACCGATACCAGTCGCACTGTATCTACCATCATCGCCCATCTCGATGTGCACACCCAAATCTTTGTCCTCCAGATCTGAGAACAAATCCCGATCTCCCGTCATATGAAATGACGCACCGCTATCCAAGAACCATACCGATCCCAACACACTTGAAACCAAGCATGCGATCAGTGAAAATTCAAGCTCGAACTGTGAAGCCAAAGCTTCTCCATCTGCAGATCTTCCCGCTTTCTTGTTCTTCTTCTTCTTTGGACAATTGGTAGCATAATGTCCGTGATCATGGCAGTGAAAACACTTCACTTTCGCCATATCCTTCTTCTTGCCCTTTGCACCAGAATGAGAGGTTTTCTTACCCTTCCCCTTCTTTGCTTTGGCAACCAAAGCACAGTTTTCTTCATCATCTCCCTTTGATGAAGATCCATCTCGAGTAGTCCTCCTTATCTCCTCCTGCATGAGATCTGCCCAAAGGCGCTCCCATCCCGGCAGCTTCTCCCGACCATTGACACTATCTTGATATGAGTGCCAAGCCTTTGGAAGACCAAGGAGAGCTAGGTCAACCATGTCCTCTTCTTCGACAATCACCCCCACACTTCCCAGCTCATCTCTGCACTGAGTGAACTTCGTGAGGTATTTGGCGATACTGTCACCTTTATCCATCTTGATGTTCCTGAGCTTATCTTTGAGCGCGAGCTTCCTTTGGTTGCTCTTACTCTGGAATAGATCTGTCAAAGCTTTCCACATTAAATATGGAGTATCCTTTCCATGCAGGCTGGATACAATATGATCCTTGACGCCCTCCAACAGGATCCTTCGACATTTCGCCATCTTCTTTTGCCATGCTTCGACTTCAGCAGGATCAGTGGGCTTTTGGACATCCGTATCTACGAACTCCTTCAGACCATTATCTTCTAATACTGGCTCCATGCGATCCTTCCATGCAACATAATTCGAACTGCCTTCAAGAGCATATTCGAGTCGCAAACCGTTGAAAGACATTTTCAACACTGGCACCAAGAAAACAAAACTGCTGCAAAATTTCGAATTCCACCCCAAAGCTCAACCGCTCTAGATCTGTGAGAACAAATTATTTCTAGCACAGAGATTGACTGCAAGGGGCATTTACCAGACCTTTCACTTTCTGAAGAAAGATGAATCCGGAGGCTACTTGGCCCGCATGCAGACTCTGTCTACCGAAATAAGTTTGTAATCACTGTGATGATCAATCTCTTCTTCAATAGCTCCGATACCATGTAGAAATTTGCTGAATAATGATTAATTATCCACCGAGACTATCCTGATCACATACAATTCGAATTTATATGCAACACATAATCTCTTCCACTCAGATCATCACACATGCGGAAATAAAACAAGCAATAACACATCAATTCATCATACACATTAACACAGTATGTATGGGGAAAGCTTATAGCTGAAAACCCCACAGCTATTGTGTATATTATAATGGAGAAATCATGTAACAAACTTAGTACAATACTCCTCACAAGTACTCAGTACTTTCTCATAAAGTTACACACAATCTAGCTCAGTTTTGAACAGGTTACTGGTTCAAAACTCACCGCCAATTGCCTTGCCTCTATTGCGTGTTTCAATGCTATGGGATGGCCTCTTTATATAGATAAACCACCACCCTGAACTGCGCAATCCTCATGGGCTTACTCCACCTATCTGTGTGTTGCAAATAGCAACAGTATAGTCACAACTGATAGCTAACTCCACCCTTTCATCTACCTCTTTCACTGGTCTCCACTGAACTGATCATACACTGTAGTGAATTGATGTGTTCTTGAGTTGAATAATGAGTTACTAATTAATTAATTAAATAATATTTAATTCACTCCACTCATAACTAATTGATTATCTAGTTAAACTAATCTCAACTAGTTCAACTAAAATAAACAGAACACAACTCCACTAGCTGTCTCATTAACTCCTCCAAACTTCTGCCACTGAAGTCCAACTGAAGTCAACCATGCATGATGCCATCAAAACCTTGGGAACCATGTGATTCCTCTGTCAGATGCATGAGCCACTTCTGTAGCTCGAACTGAAGTGCTCCAAGAGAATAAACTGCTGTTTATAGTCTAAATATTATTAAGGGTAAATAATATTTGACTTCCCTGTTTTAAGGAGAGGCAGTGTAAAAATAGACTTCGACCTCTTTGACCTCAAAAATAGAGTCTCATCTATTTTTACCAACATGACACATGCTTCAAGAATCTCAAACTGGAATCCCCGAACCATGCTCCATATGTCTAAAAATAGACATAGTCTAAAAATAGATTTTGCGCCAGAATTTGCCTGCGGGCCCACTTAGTGAAGGCGACTTCATTTCACTAAGCTCCATCATCTTGCTGCATTCTCAACAGAAGATGATGTGGAAAAAATAGCTAGATATATAAAAGGGTTAAGGTATGAAATACAAGATGAGATTAGCTTGTTAAGTCTAAAAGCTATTGAGGATGCCTATCAAGCAATTCTGAAGGTAGAGGAGAAAATATTGAGGAAATAGAGTCAAAGGAATAGAAGAAAGAGCTCATCGAGAGGTAGAGGAGCTGCCAGATCCAGAGGAACATAGCAGCAGCATGAAACAAAAATTTCGAGTGGCAGATCACCACAGAGGGGTGAATCTAGTAGAGGAAGATTCACGCCCAGAGGAAGAGGGCAAGGGAGAGATGTTAGGTGTTATACCTGTGGAGAATTGGGACACATGTCATGGTACTTTCCTCATAACAAATCAGCAAGCCAGAGGGGTGCAAATGTGACTGAGGTAGAGCTAGAACCACCTCAACTTGTGGAGAAAAAGGAACCACCTGAAGAAGGTGAATCACTGCTATTTAGAAGAACTTTTCTTAGAGCAGAAAAGGAGATTGGAGAACCTGCGCAAAGGAAGAACTTGTTTAGAACCACATGTAAATAAAAGGGTAAGTGTTGTAAGGTCATAATTGATAGTGGGAGTACTGAAAATATTGTGTCCACAGAGATGGTGGAAAATATTGGGTTAGCAAGGATGACACATCCTGCACCTTACAAAGTGTCTTGGTTACAGAAGGGCCATCAAGTCATTGTGACAGAGCAATGTAATGTGGAAATGCAGATTGGCACATACAAAGACGTGATCCTATGTGACATTTCCCATGGATGTATGCCATATATTATTGGGGAGACCATGGCAATTTGATTGGAAAGCGATTCATGATGGGAGAAGGAACACATATACCATAGAGAAGGATGGAACTAATCACACGTTGTTGCCAGTGAAGAATGATGTTGATAAAGGACTACCTGAAAATAGTACCATGTTGATAAGTGGTAAAGAATTTCTACAGGAGCTCAACAAAAGCGAGGATTTTCACTTCGCTATCGTAGGGAGGCCCAAGGTAATATTAACCTCTATGAATTTAAACGATTTTCCTGAAGAAATTCAAGCTGTGTTAGATAATTTTATGGATATCATCGTGGATGAATTACCGAATGAATTACCACTGATTATAAGTGTTAGCCACCATATCAACTTAATAATAGGAGAAAGTATACCCAATAAAGCTGCATATATATTAACTCCCCAAGAAAACATAGAGGCTGCAAGGAAAGTACAGGAAATGATGGACAAGGGGCTGATCAGAGAGAGTCTGAGCCCGTGTGTTGTGCCAACGGTACTTAGTCCGAAGAAGGGAGGATAATGGCACATGTGCATAGATTCCATAGCTATCAACAAGATAACAATCAGGTACAGATTTCATTTTCCCATAATGGATGGTTTAATGGAATGTTTAAGTGGATCCAGGTACTTTACTAAGATAGATTTGAAAAGCGGGTATCATCAGATCAGGATTCGGGAAGGCGATGAATGGAAAATGGTTTTCAAAACAAATAGTGGACTGTATGAGTGGTTAGTGATGCCTTTTGGGCTCACTAATGCACCCATTACATTCATGAGACTAATGAACTAGGTCTTGAAGGAGTATGCAAGTAAATTTGTCGTTTTTTACCTTGATGATATTCTGGTTTTTAGCAAAAGTAAAGAGGATTATTTAGAACATCTGAAGTTAGTCCTGAAAACTCTACAGAAGGAAAAACTACTAATCAATTTGAAGAAGTGTAGTTTTATGAAAGAGGAGCTGGTGTACTTAGGATTTTTGGTTTCCAAAGAGGGCTTGAAAATGGATCTGGAGAAGGTACGAGAAATCGGGAACTGACCTACTCCCAGAAGTGTATTTGAGGTAAGAAGCTTCCATGGACTTGCTAGTTTTTACAGAAAGTTTATATAAGGGTTTATTCAAGTTTGTGCACCAATCCTTGAGACAATCAAGGAGGTCAACTAGCCATTTCTATGGACAGAAGCAGCGGACAAGAACTTTAATTTGCTGAAAAAGAAGATAACAGAAGAGCCAATTCTAGCATTGCCTAATTTCGAGAAAGTCTTTCAAGTAGAAACTGATGCAAGTGGAGTAGAAGTTGGTGTGGTACTAAGCCAAGAGCAAATACCGATAGCATATTTCAGTGAGAAACTAAATGATATGAAAAATAAATATTATTCTTATGACAAAGAGTTTTATGCTGTTTTGCAGGCATTGAAAAAGTGGAGGCATTACTTACTGTCAAAGGAATTCATCTTATATTTAGACAACCACACTTTACAGTTTATTAATAACCAGCCAAAGCTAAATCAGAAGCATGCCAAATGGGTGGAATTTCTACAAAGTTTCACTTTTGTAATAAAGCATAAAAGTGGTAAGTCTAATAAAGTAGCATATGGATTGAGCAAAGTAAGTTTTCTTTTGCAAGAGTTTAAAGTGGTGTTGAAGCCTAGAAAATCTCTGCTTCAAACATCGGGGAAAACCACCCGGTCGGGACCTTAAGACAGCTCATTTTTCGTTTGGTATGGTGGCTCTGACTGGATTTAAAGGACTAGTTTCCTTATAACTAAATGGATTGATTTGGATGGGTGGAAATGAGACTAAATTAACTGAAATAAAACTATCTAATTTAAACTAAATACTGGTAAAGAAATTCTAATACTAACCCGGGTAATTATATGTGAATACAATTTAAGATTGTTCCAATTTAATCAATAACCATAAAAATGTATTATTATTTAAATTGAAATATGCAGAAACAAATAAAGATAACTCTGTTTAAGAAATTAAACAGAGTTGTATTAGTATATTGCATTCATCACTGTATACCATCTATATATAATTATGAAAGATAACGTTTCAATTATACTCAGAAATGATATATAAAAGGAAGCGTTGTGAAAACAAATATATATAAATGATAGCAATTTTAAAGCGAATACCATAAGACAAAAGAAATCAATAGTGAATAGATAGAAATACCTTGTTCATCTTGAAGACTTTCAAATGCAATGTGATACTCTAATCCAGTAACTCTGATGCAAAATCAAATTCCAAGGTACAGAAATGCAACACTTCAAAGACAATTCCGCATGAAAATCACCAAATGTGATACTTTTTAAAAATATATAAGACAATGGAGTACAGAAATGCAATCTCCAAGTCAAAAAATATTAAGATCCAGGACCCCTCTCTAAATGCATGAGAAGGGTTTAAATACTACTTAATTAAATCTAAAAATAGTTTACTACAAAAATTAAGGATTTGGTTCAATGACCGTCCTTTTCCTAGGCTAAAATACAGTGAAATTAAAACTAAATCTATCTATTTATGAACTTGATCTTTAAACTTGTAGGCATCTAGCATAGTTTTGAGAAGATGCGGTTGACCGACTTCAGAATTCTACTGTCCTGAAAAGACAGAGTCGGAAAACGTAGGAGCAATATTCTATGTAGCATTGATGATACAATTAAGCGCACTGTGCTGATTGTGTGGCTTCACCAAGTACATCCAGTATGAGTCCCAATTCAATCTTGTCAGCCCTTGGATAGATTTTTCTCTTTCTTCTTCCTTTTGCCTCCATTCTGTTTGCAGTTGATGTGCCTGTGGGAGATATCCTGGAACAGTTTCAGGAATCAAATTAGTTTTGTGTAAATTATCTTTTACACAATCTGTAAGAGTGTTTGCCACTGTAACCGCCTCCTCTGCTGCCTTTTCTACCCTTCTGATTTGTGCATTTTCCTTTATTTGAGCTTACTGCTCTATTATTAATTTTGCAATTTCATCTTGATTTTGCTTCACCATTTTCTCATATCATACTTTAGCCAAAGTAGTTTCTTTTTATCGATTTGACTTTTCGCAGTAATTTTTCTCTGTGTTGAACACGCTCGACATCTTTTCCTTACTCAGCATAAAGTGCCTTGAATTTGGTCAATTTTTCCTCATTTTGTCTTACAGTTATTTCAAGTCTTCTTCAACTCCCAACTTCTCTCAAGAAGAGCTTTATGTTTCTATGAGAACTCTTGATCTCCAACAGCTTCTTTAGTAACTTCTAAAAGTTCTATAGAGGATAATTTTTGCAAACTCACATACCTTATCTTGTGGTAGAAACTGTGTCAATTTGCCCACTTGGATATTTGAACTTGTGAACAGCGTCTAAAACATCCTTTTTTGGTACTGTCCACTCGTGTTTGATTTTCTTCAATGATTCATCTCTTTTGGTCCATTCCTGTGTGCATTCTGACAGATTCTCATGTTCTCTGGCAAATTTTTCCATAAATTGCTTATTATAAGGCGCTTGAGGTTCCGGAAACTTATACATCAGCTTCACGTCTTCCGTGGTGAATGACCCGATTAGCTCTTCAAATGGAGTTCTAAATTTCTTATCTGAAATATCAGTGATGTCCAGCACCCATTTTACCATGTTTGAATACGGGAGAATCCTTGGCCTTGCCGCTATTCTATGCAAAAATGAGCAAGCCAGTTCCCTAAGGGTTGCCTCAGACGTATTACTGGAACCTGCTGTAGCTACAACTTTCATCACCACAGGGTTTTCTTCCTCTAGCAGATTATACATTCCTTCCCAAGTGGATATACCGACATCCTTATTACAAGCGGTGTCTGCATACAGCGAAGCCATTTCTTTGTTTTTAGAACTCGAGCTCTTCTCCTTCTTACCCATAGTGTTTAGTGGAAGCTTTATATAGACATTTGCTCCTTCGTGCCTGCGTTTTACGAGTAAATGAGAGTAATGGCATAAGAAAGGTGATGAGACTATTTTAAATGTGAAAGCAGATGAAATATAATATTTTAATCGTGAAACAACTTTCAATTCAAACACAATCTCATTTACCATTAATTTTCAATCCAATCATTTAATTTAATCATTAAAGCGCATAACAAATTTGATATATGGGAAGATTGTCTTGGGATAGCGCGCCTGCATGAATCTGCGACATTGCGATCTGCAATTTGCGGCACAATATCGCAATGTCGCAATGTCGCAATATCACAATATCGTGAAATGAAGTCATCACAGTTATGTAAATAGCGCAAAAGCAGAAATTGCGCAATAGCACAAAAGCGCATATCGCAAAATCACAAAAGCGCATATCGCAAAATCGCAAAAGCGCATATCACAAAATCGCACCATTCAAAATAGCGCAAAAGATATTCATTAATCACTTCTGTTTTCTGCGCTATGTGATCTGCGACCAATGCGTTTGTTGTATAGGCTTTTAGGATCGCATTATCACAAAAGCACAAAATCGCATTTTCAGTTTTATAAAAGATATATACCATTTTGCTATGGATGCGCTATTTTGTTTAAAGAGCAATTTTATTGTAATCTATCACAAACTTATGTGTTTCTTAATTTTTCTTTCTAAGGGATTTCTATAAGGTTATGATAGAAAGTTTTATTTGAAAAGGAAAACAAATCCTAATTGAATTTTTGGATTTTTTAAACTAAGGGTCCCCATTTATTTAGTATCATTACTAATATTAAATAAAAGGGGGGTTGTTGCTGGTCACAACAATTGGCGATTCATTGAAAGAAACAGTTATCTCTGAAAAATAAAATGAACATTCTATCTTTAGTAAGTAAATATTTTTAAAGAGAATGAAAACTATCTTAGGATAATTCAAATAAAATGTAACTATGAAAAAGAAATAAAAATCATTTCATAATTTCTTTCTAATTCCTTAAGAATAAAAACATTTTGGGTTATCTCAAGCTTTGATTGGTATTAATAATGAAGTAAGTGGATCTCTCCAAGTTTTGGTTTTATAATATACTCTATTGCCATAGGTATTGCCTCTGCTGCCAGCAAACGTTCATAGTCTCGACAGGGTTACCTTTAAACCATTAACCATTCATTGTCCCATCCAACTAAAATTATGATTTTTAAAAGATAAATTCATAAGACCTATTATCTCATGTTTTTGTCTTTTATTTATTTTTATTTTAGGAGCCATTGTTCTGGTTTGGCAGCCAGTTAATAAAAATGCCATTCACTAATTGCAATTAAACTGAACAAGCTGGCTCGTGATGAGACCCCTTGTCTTATATTTATAAGCCATTACCCTGTTTTGGTATGCAGTATTGGTAATGTCAGTTTTATTACTCCTTATGAACATGGTAATTCGGCTCGCAATGAGACCTCTTATCTCTTAAAATTTTCATATAATTTCTTAGAATTACATTCTAAAAAATCACAACTTAAATGGATGGGGTGAAATAGTTTTATCCTTAAGAATCAATGGATGACAATTTTCAAAGTTTTTTGAGTTCCAAAACTTTTGAAAAATCTTCACTTTTACAGATAACCTTTCTCTGCTTAATAAAATTATGATGATTTACATTCTTCTCAAGTTTTCAAAATATCATACACATGATTAGAATGATATTTCAAAGTTTAACATCTTATTTTAAACTATTCAAAAAAACTGTGATCATTACTTTTAAAAATTCTTATTTACACAAAATAAATATTTATAATATTCTTCTGAAGAAATTTTCTTAAATAGTAAACAGTCAATCAGAGACTCATAAACAACCTTTATTTGCAAAAACAAAAAAAATAAAAAACTTTGCAGAAAGAAATATGTACAGTTTAAGAAGGGGTTACCTCCTTATGAAAAGAATTTCTTCAAGATGAGCCCATTTACAGGAAGAGATTCTCTCTTACCTGTTAGATCTTGGAGTATGAATGTATTTGAGCTTATCTTCTCAACGATCTGAAATGGTCCAAGCCACATTTTCTGAAATTTGGAATGTTTACCCTTTTCTTCGTGTGCTTTATCCCATTTCAAAACGAGATCACCAATTGAAAAAAAATTTGAGCCGGTAGAACTTGCATCAAAAGAATATTTTACAAGCTGTTGATGTTTTTCATGAGTAATTTTTGCTTTATCCCTATCTTCTTCTAATTTAAGGATTTGATCATATCTTAGTTAAATGGATGAAAAAGGATTTTCTTCAATAAATTGCACTAGGGCTAATGATGGAAGAGTTAAATTTGATGGTATCACAACTTCTTTTCCATAAACCAGATTGAAAGGCGAAGTCCCTATTGAAGCTTTTTCAGTGATACGATCAGCCCATAATGCAAAGATTAAAGATTTGTGCCAATTCTTTTGATTTTGATCAATTGTCCTTTTAATAATTTTGATAAGGTTTTTATTAGTGGATTCAGCCAAACCATTACCTTGTGGATAATAATTTGTTGAATATTTTAATTTAAAACCTCTTTTGACTGCAAATTCTATTAAAATATTTCCAGAGAAGTAAGATGCATTATCAAAGACTAGAGCGTTAGGTACACCAAACCTGGTTATGATGAATTGATCTATGAAATCAATAATTGCATTGGAATTGGCTACTTTCAATGGGATTGCCTCTACCCATTTTGTAAAGTAATCAGTTGTAGTAAGGATGTACTTGTGATGTTTGGAAGAATGAGGTACTATCTCACCAATAATGTCAAGTCCCCATTGTTCAAATGGTTGCTCAATAGTCACCGGTTGCAAAGGAAAAGCTGGTTTCCTTTGTCTTCCACTTGCAGTTTGACAAATTCGGCACTTCCTTACGTAATCATGCGTATCTTTAAAAAGGGTAGGCCAGTAATAACCAACACGAATTATTTTGTGAGCTATGGTATCGCCTCCAAAATGACCTCCTGCTGGTCCATTATGCAATTCTTGAATATCTTGATTTGAATCTTGATTTTCTGGTATGTTATGAGCTCCTGCCAATAATCTGCAAAAACCTTGTCCTCTAACAATCTTAGTTGGTTTAATATCAATATCATATTCTTGCAAGGTGTTACCCAATTAGCTCTCTTTTCTCCTACTTCTTTTTGAATTAATAATTGCCTCACTACAGAGAATGGGACAATGATTTTTGTATGTGTTTTCAAGAGAAAAGGTCTGAAATGTTTAATTGATTTAAACACAACAAAGGCTTGTTTTTCAACATCAGAATAATTAAGCTCAGCTTCTTGCATATTTGAGCTAAATAAAGAAATTGGTTCTTCGATTTCTTGATCATTGAGTTGTGTTAAAACGACTGCATAGGATGTTTCAGTGGCCAGAGTATACAAAGTAAATTCTTTAGAAAAATCTGGGGTATTCAATGCTGGTGCATTAATGATCGCTTTTTTGATTTCCTCAAAAGCTTCTTTCTCTTTATGCCCCCATTTGAATATTGAATTATTCTTGATCATATTTTGCATAGGTAAAACAATAAAAGAAAAATCAGGAATAAATCTTTTAACAAAATTGATCTGTCCAAGAAATGATTGCATGGATTTTTTGTTATGAGGTAAAGAAATATTAGAAATTTCTTTCACTCTATCTGGATCAATATATATACCATCTTTTGACACAACAAATCCTAAGATTTTTCCTTCATCTAAAGAGAAGAAATATTTCTTTGGATTTAAGAAAATACCAAACCTTCTACATCTTTCGAATATTTGCTTTAAATTGTGTAGATGATGGGCTCTCTTTTTTGAAAATACTGTTATGTCATCAAGATAAACAACAACTGATTTATTGATCAGACCTTTGAATGCTATGTCCATGGCCCTTTGAAAATTTTCTCCTGCATTTATTAGACCAAAAGGCATTTTCTGATAAGCATAAGTTCCCCATTTTGTTCTGAAAGTTGTTTTCAATTTGTCATCTGGATGAACTAAAACTTGATTATAGCCCGAAAATCCATCGAGAAAGGACATAAGTTCAGAACCATCTACCTTTTGAAGTATTTGTTCCATGGTTGGCAATGGGAAATTGTCTTTTAAACATGCCTTGTTTAAATTACTGAAATCAATACAGATTCTTATATCACCATTCTTCTTCCTTACAGGTACCATATTGGAAACCCAATTGGAGTGCCCGACTGGAAAAATGATTTTGGCTTTTAAAAGTTTATTAAGTTCTGATTTGATTTGACTTTCGATATTTGGATGGATCTTTCTCAATTTCTGTTGAACAGGTTTAATATCAGGAAGCATTGGAATTGTGTGTTGAATAACCGACGTATCATACATTTTCAGATCATCATAATTCCAAGAAAAAACGTTTTTATACTTGTTCAGCAGTTTAATGAACGCATTCCTTTCCTTTGGTGTTAAATTGAGTCCTAAGTTAACGTTTTGAGGTTTAGAATCAGAACCAAGATTTACTAATTCAAACTTCAAGGCAGAGCTTTCAAATTTAGTATTAGTGAATTTTTTGAATCTGTCTTTAATGTCATATAAATCCTCTAATTTAACAACAGATTTTGGAATGGGGTTTTCATTACCTTTTGAAGCAATTTGTAAATCATGATCATCTTCGTCAATAATTTTCTCATCATATGATTTCTCTGAGGTCATGAAATTTAGAATATCTTGATCATGATAGAATACTCTCCAATTTTTAACATTATCTGGGACAGATGGACGAAAAATTAATTCTACAGAAAACCTATCAGGACTGCAATCTTCAGTAGGTAGGAGTTTAGATGCAACATTAGCTAACAATTCAACTGATGTATTATGATTCCTAGGAATAGGAGAAATAATGAATGTTAAAAAATGAGTGGTGAGATCTTGTACTAGGGTTTGATAGTGTTTAAGATGTCCTGAAAGGCAATTAATAGTATTCCTAACTTGTTTTATGACAATTTCGGAATCACCAAAGACTTTCAAGTATTTAACATCTAACCCTATAGCTTTATAAAGTCCTTGAACCAAGGCTTCATATTCTGCGGTATTGTTAGTACACTCAAATTCTAACCTACATGACAAATTATAACCTACATGACAACATGGTTTTCTCCCCATCTGGATCAATTAAGATGCATCCAGCTCCAGCTCCATCACTAGACTTCGATCCATCAAAATATAATGACCAAAATAAAGATTTGTCTATTGGCTTATCTACAATTACATCAGAAATATTTACAATTCTGGAAGAATCAGATTGTGAAAAAATTTCTATCTGAGAAACAAAAGTATTTACAGAAAAAGGTGATTGAGGAGCTTCGAAGTTTCCAAGAAATGATTCAGCAGAATAACCTCCAAGAATATTGTTGTTGAATGCCACAGGCTCATTAGGTTGTTCGAATTCAGTGACAGTGTGCGTCATATGTTTTTCTCGTTCAATTTTAATTTGATTTGGTTTCCCTTTATAGGGAAGCCACATATGCGAATAATCAGTCGAGATATAACCATTAAGTTTCGCAGACCAGTCCCTGCTCAAGATTAATCCATAGAATTCAGGAATATCAGCAATCAGAATATCAATTCTTTGGACAATCCTAGGATCTGAGGCTAATCTGATAGTAACTGAATTGATTTCTCCTACCACTTGGACTTTAGAGCGATCCAACTGAACGATATGAACTGCTGATTTCTGTGGTTCGATATTCAATTTAGCACAGACAGAAGTAGGCATTATATTGGAGGAAGCTCCAGAATCAATCAAACAATTGTGCAGATTTTTATTGTACATCTCATAAGTCAAAAGAAAAGGAGGAGTTTGAGAATTTGACTTTTTCCCAATGAGCACAGTATCAGTAGCATCTACCTTATCTGGTGGCTTACCAGTTCCTCTCGCTGCTTTTGCAACTACACCGCTTGGTAAAGGAGCAATTGGTGTAGTGTTTAATTCTTTCAATAACAACTTTTGCTGGTGTTTTAGTTTGCTGAGTTCATGTAAGGAAATATTAGCTTTGATCTTTTTCATGTCTTCGACAATGTTGTATTCCATAGGATCTGACAATACTAAAGTCTTTGCTGTTGATGTAGGAGGATTAGAAGAGGATGGATGATTTTGAGTAGGTAATAGAGAAGTTTTCTTTACAGGGGATTTGTCTTTGGTAATTGGAGTTGTAATTTTATTTTTAGGAACTGTTTGCACTGGTTCCGCTGTGGATTTACTCCTAGTACTTACAGGCATAGCTTCTTCACTATCAGAATTAGGGAGAATAAAATCCCACATTTCATTCAATTCAACTATTTCTTCATCTGATACTATAGATATATCTTCTTCCTCTTCCTCTTCCTCTTCTTCTGATTCTGCATTAGAGATTGCATTAGGAGGTTTAGATTCAACTTGGTTTCTTCTAAAATTTCGGAATGGTTTCTTGGTAGAAGTTTCAGCCACTTGTTTTTTAATTTCAACCATTTCATTTGACATGGTTTTAAGAACTTTATGTAAACCTTCCATGTCGTATGGATCCTTGGCCTTTTTCTTTGAATCATCTTTGAAGCTGACCTTCTTTGATTTCCTTTCCTCGATAGCATTTTTCTTTTCCAGAGAAGTAATTCATTTTTCCACTGCAATAGCTTCTTTCATATTCTCAGCTAATGTAGGCTTTGCAGCTCTGTCCACGAAAATTGCTATGTTTGAGGGTAAGGCAGTTATGTACCATTCAATTCTGACTTGTTCACTGGGCTGTGAATTTGTGTGAATTTTGTTCAAGAGTTTGTTGAATCTAGCATTGAATTATTTAATGGGTTCCTTGGGTTCTATCTTCAAATTTGAGAGGTCATTGAGTAAAGTTGCTATTGATCGGTCATCTCCAAATTTGGTTAAAAAATGATCTGCAAAAATGTCCCAACTTGTTATGGATCCCGATGGTAATGAAAAGTACCATGATCCTGCTACTCCCTGGAGAGTATAAGGGAATAATCTAACTACAACATCTTCATGTATGACTCCATTCAAATTAATATCCAACATAAAGTTATTGATATGTTCTTCAGCTTGAATGTTAAGATCTGGGCTAAACTTTGGAAGCCATTTTCCAGGATTGTCTGGTAAATCATGTAAAGGTGCAGCCATGTTGACTGCCCCTGGAGTAGACCATGGTCTCTGTGCCATTATTGGAACAACTATTGGAGGGATAGTAGAAACTGGTGGTGTTTGAATAGAAATTGTTGGAATAGACGATGTTGAGATTAATGATGATTGAGGAGATGATGTGGAAACCACTGTACTTTGTTGAGAAGGGATTTCGGAAACAGGTATTTGAATATTAGATGTTGAACTTATATCACTTACTGATTCCGATTGAGTTTTTCTTGTCTTGACTCTACTAGGTAAAGGGAATTCTTTTGGAGAAATACCAAGTTTTTCACTTTGAAGCCTAGTAAGAGGTTTCGAAGAAACAAATTTTGAAGTTACACTACCTTCAGATATTTCAGACTCTTCTAGAGATAATGAGAATCCTTTCAATTTATGAATTAAATCTTGAACTTCGGGAGACTCAGGATGTTGATTGTCTGAATGTTTTGAGATTTTGGTAGTGGGTGTTTGAATATTTTCTGCAATTTCTTCTCTAGAATTTTGAATTTCAGAAGAAATTGAAGAAGTTAATGAGGGTGTTTTGCTCTCAGAATGGCTTGTGGATAAATATTTACTTGCCATTCATAGCTCATGCCCTCCTTCTAGCGCAAAAAATGTTGAAGCCTAGAAAATCTCTGCTTCAAACATCGGGGAAAACCACTCGGTTGGGACCTTAAGACAACTCCTTTTCCGTTTGGTATGGTGGCTCCGACTGGATTTAAAGGACCAGTTTCCTTATAACTAAATGGATTGGTTTGGATGGGTGGAAATGGGACTAAATTAACTGAAATAAAACTATCTAATTTAAACTAAATACCGGTAAAGAAATTCTAACACTAACCTGGGTAATTATATGTGAATACAACTTAAGATTGTTCCAATTTAACAATAACCATGAAAATTTATTATTATTTAAATTGAAGTATGCAGAAACAAATAAAGATAACTCTGTTTAAGAAATTAAACAGAGTTGTATTAGCATATTGCATTCATCATTGTATACCATCTATATATACTTATGAAAGATAACGTTTCAATTATACTCAGAAATGATATATAAAAGGAAGTGTTGTGAAAACAAATATATATAAATGATAGCAATTTTAAAGCGAATATCATAAGACAAAAGAAATCAACAGTGAAAGGATAGAAATACCTCATTCATCTTGAAGACTTTCAAATGTAATGTGATACTCTAATCCAGTAACTCTGATGCAAAATCAAATTCCAAGGTACAGAAATGCAACACTTCAAAGATAATTCCGCATGAAAATCACCAGATGTGATCCTTTTTAAAAATATATAAGACAATGGAGTACATAAATGCAATCTCCAAGTCAAAAATATTAAGATCCAGGACCCTTCTCTAAATGCATGAGAAGGGTTTAAATAATACTTAGCTAAATCTAAAAATAGTCTTATTACAAAAATTAAGGATTCGGTTCAATGACCGTCCTTTTCCTAGGCTAAAATACAGTAAAATTAAAACTAATCTAACTATCTATGAACTTGTTCTTTAAACTTGCAGGCATCTAGCATAGTTTTGAGAAGATGCGGTTGACCGACTTCAGAATTCAACTGTCCTGAAAAGACAGAGTCGGCAAGCGTAGGAGCAATATTCTCTATAGCATTGATGATACAATTAAGCGCACTGTGCTGACTGTGTGGCTTCACCAAGTACATCCAGTATGAGTCCCAATTCAATCTTGTCAGTCCTTGGATAGATTTTGCTCTTTCTTCTGCCTTTTGCCTCCATTCTGTTTGTAGTTGATTTGCCTGTGGGAGATATCCTGGAACAGTTTCAGGAATCAAATTAGCTTTGTGTAAATTTATCATTTACACAATCTGTAAGAGTGTTTGCCGCCGTAGCCGCCTCCTCTGCTACCTTTTCGCCCTTCGATTTGTGCATTTTCCTTTATTTGAGCTTACTCGCTCTATTATTAATTTTGCAATTTCATCTTGATTTTGCTTCACCATTTTCTCATATCATACTTTAGCCAAAGTAGTTTCTTTTTATCGATTTAACTTTTCCCGTAATTTTTCTCTCGTGCCGAACACGCTCCACATCTTTTCCTTACTCAAAGCATAAAGTGCCTTGAATTTGGTCAATGTTTCCTCATTTTGTCTTATAGTTATTTCAAGTCTTCTTCAACTCTTGACTTCTCTCAAGAAGAGCTTTATGTTTCTCTCGAGAACTCTTGATCTCCAACAACTTCTTTAGTAACTTCTAAATGTTCTATAGAGGATAATTTTGGAAAACTCACATACCTTATCTTGTGGTAGAAGTCGTGTCAATTTGCCCACTTGGATATTTGAACTTGTGAACAAAGTTGTCCGAAACATCCTTTTTTGGGTATCGTCCACTCGTGTTTGATTTTCTTCAATGGTTCATCTCTTTTGGTCCATTCCCGTGTGCATTCCGACTGCATTCGCATGTTCTCTCGGCAAATTTTTTCCATAAATTGCTTATTATAAGGCACTTGAGGTTCCGGCAACTTATACATCAGCTTCACGTCTTCCGTGGTGAATGACCCGATTAGCTCTTCAAATGGAGTTCTAAATTGCTTATCCGAAATATCGGTGATGTCCGACGACCCATTTTACCATGTTTGAATACGGGAGAATCCTTGGCCTTGTCACTATTCTATGCAGAAATGAGCAAGCCGCTTCCCTAAGGGTTGCCTCGCACGTACTATCGGAACTCGCTCGTAGCTACAACTTTCATCACCACAGGTTTTCTTCCTCTAGCGAGATTATACATTCCTTCCCAAGTGGATATACCGGCATCCTTATTACAAGCAAGTATCCGCATACAAAGAAAGCCATTTCTTTGTTTTCGTAACTCGAGCTCTTCTCCTTCTTACCCATAGTGTTTAGTGGAAGCTTTGTATAGACGTTTGCTCCTTCGTGCACTGCGTTTTATGAGTAAATAAGAGTAATGGCCTAAGAAAGGTGATGAGACTATTTTAAATGTGAAAGCGGATGAAAGATAATATTTTAATCGTGAAACGACTTTCAATTCAAACACAATCTCATTTACCATTAATTTTCAATCCAATCATTTAATTTAATCATTAAAGTGCATAACGTATTTGATATATGGGAACATTGCCTTGGGATAGTGCGCCCGCATGAATCTCCGACATTGCGATCTACGATTTGCGTGTAATATCGCAATATCGCAATGTCGCAATATTGCAATATCATGAAATGAAGTCATCGCGGTTATGTAAATAGCACAAAAGCGGAAATTGCGCAATAGCGCAAAAAGCGCATATCGAAAAAATCGCAAAAGCGCATATCGCAAAATCGCAAAAGCGCATATCGCAAAATTGAAAAATTCAAAATAGCGCAAAAGATATTCTTTAATCACTTCTGTTTCTCGCGCTATGCGATCCGCTACCAATGCGTTTGTTGTATAGGCTTTTAGGGTCGCATTATCGCAAAAGCGCAAAAATCGCATTTTCGGTTTTATAAAAGATATATACCATTTTGCTATGGATGCGTTATTTTGTTTAAAGAGAAATTTTATTGTAATCTATCATAAATTTAAGTGTTTCTTAATTTTTTCTTTCTAAGGGATTTCTATAAGTTTATGATAGAAAGTTTTATTTGAAAAGGAAAAACAAATCCTAATTGAATTTTTGGATTTTTTAAACTAAGGGTCCCCATTTATTTAGTATCATTACTAATATTAAATAAAAGGGGGGGGTTGTTGCTGGTCACAACAAGTGGGTATTGTAGGTTTTGAGGAAATGATAGAAATGTACAAGGATGATGAGGATTTTAGAGACATCTACACAATAGTTCGGAATCCAGGGAGCCATAACGAAGTCGTGGATGGACTACCTTATTCAAGGAGGCCTCGTTATTTAAAAGCAACAAGTTCTGTATTCCTAAATGTTCCATGAGGGAGAACATAATCAAGGAGAAGCATAGTAGAGGGTTATCCGGTCATTTTGGACAAGATAAAACCTTCGCTCAGGTGAATGCTTTTTTATTACCGGCCCAAAATGGAAACTCGATGTTAAAAATTTTTGTTGAGAAATGCTCGGGTATGTCGATATGCCAAAGGAAGGAGTCGAATATAGGACTATATCAGCCATTGCCCATACCAGTATTGACCATGGGATGCGCTTAGTATGGAATTTTTTCTCGGGGTTTACCAAAAACTCGGAGGGGAAATGATTCTATTTATGTTGTAGTAGATAGATTTCTAGAATGGCACATTTTGTTGCTTTTAAGAAAACTAGTGATGCAACACGCATAGCAAATTTATTATTTTCGAGAGATTATAAGATTGCATGTTTTACACTGTAAGTATTATATCGATCGAGATACTAAATTTGTAGGGGCATTTCCGGAGGAAACTTTGGAAGAAACTAAGAACTAAACTCGCTTTTAGTTCATCGTACCATCCTCGCACGTGTCGAACAAGCTGAAGTAGTGAAAAGGAGCTTGGGGAATATACTAAGGAGTTTGGTACATCAAAATCCAAAATAGTGGGATTTTGCATTAGCTCAAGCCGAGTTCGCTTACAATGATACACCAAACCGAAGCACCTTTGGAATGAGTCCATTTCGGATTCTCTTTGGAATGCATCCGAGAGGAGTATATGAGCTTAGGGATTTGGGAAAAACAGAAGCCGGGAGTGCAAGTGTCGAAGATTTTGTCGAACAAATGCATAGGTTACAGGGAAGAAGTCAAAATTAAATTGCAGGAAAGCGACGAGAGATACAAGCGGAGAGCGAGATATGAAAATAAGAAAAAAGGAGTTTCAAATAGGAGATTTAGTCATGGCATATTTGAGGAAAGAGATATTTCCTACAAAAACTTATAACAAACTGAAAATGAAGAAGATAGGAGCTTGTAAAATTAAAAGGAAATTTTTCAGCCAATGCATATGAGATTGAGTTGCCGTAAGGGATTAGAATATCCCCCATTTTTAATGTTGCGGACTTGTAGCCATCCGTAGAGGAAGAGACCGAGTTTTATAATGAAGCCACAGGGTGATGAAGTTCAAACCGTGAATTGGGAGGAACAGGGTACCAAAAGCATTCAAGAAATAAGTTGAGGCTATCTTGGATCAAAGAATATCCAAGAAAACCCGAGGCCGTACATATTTCCAGTATCTAGTCAAGTGGAAGTAGCAGACAATGGAAGATTCCAGTTGGTTGACAAAGCAGTGAACTACAGAAATACGAAGTAAGTCCTAAAATTTTGAAGGACAAGTCTTTTATTCCCCGAGAGTCCGATGCGGGAGCATCGGGATTAGCCAAGCAATGTGAAAACTTGTTCACATGTTGTGGCTAAACAGGGGTGAAATTCATTGATCGTTGGTCAAAATCGCTTTACCGAGAGGGTTGGACTTTTCAAATAGTTTGTTATAATTTATTATTGTAATAAATGAGAGACTATCTTATTTTAGATTTAGAGATAGAGTTGTTAGCATAGGTGTGCATGAGAGCTAAGAGATAGAGGATTCTGTTAGATCTCTAAAAAAAATAGAAAATTGTCGTTAGATATTGTTAGAGAAATTATATGAGTAATAAAAGGAGGAAAAAGTGTGATGAGCGAGAGGTTGGAGAGGATTGGAGTGGAGTGAGAGCTCAGAGTGTGCGTGTGAACTGTGTTTTTGTGTAACAAAGGTCATTTCCTTGTATAATCCGGCCTAAGGCCGAGACTCGTTCTTTCCGTATATTATGAATAAAATGAATGTTGTGTGCATAATCATATGACGAGCCTATGGAGGCTTGAGTGTTTTATTTTCCATGTATTTGATTGAAGTGGTTGTGGCCCCTGTGTTTTTATTCTTAACTGTAAGAATTCTCATGTTAAGGTAAATCGTGCATAGCTTGAGTCCGTGAGCTGAAAATCCCGGGTTAACACGTGAGAATTGGACACTTAGCGGAACCTTTGAACAGATTTGAAATAATATATAGATTGATTTTGGGACTCATCGGGTCCGTGTAAAACCATCGCATCGGGTCCGAGAAGTGTTCCATATCGCATCACGTTACAAAGCAAGGCGGACGCGAAGGATTGTAAAAGTTGCTTTGAAGTGATATCGTGTCCGGTGGATATCACATCGCTTACAGAAGCGACTTCCAACCACTACGACTTGCGATTGTTGATTGGAATCGCATCGAACCTGTGGAAAACACCGATAGTTAGAGACCCGCATTGCCGACCGCCAATACCGCGAATTGATCCGAGTCCGTCCGATCGACCAAATCGGGGTTGTAGCGATACACATAAAATGGTTGGGAAAGGCGTTCAAATGTTGTTTTGAATGGTTTAAAAGGGTATATTGGGACTCGAAAGAGAAAATAAATATTTTTATGGCTATTCAAAGACTTTTAGTTCCGAAAGGAACAAGGAGTGATTATTGGGTTGTATAGATCCATTGTGGGACTTATTTAAATCCATTTTTGTTGCTGCATCAAGCAGAATTATGACAAGAGTAGTAAGTATTAAGCGAATCGAATAACCATTTCAACACATAGACATCACACACGGAGACAACATATATACGTGGAAACTCGTAAAGGGAGAAAACCACATCTTATTATTTTTGTGATATAAAGGCAAGCTCCAACTCCCTCTCACCACCGATTTTCTATAAGCACCAACCCACAGAGGCTCCAACCTCAAATTTTGCAAGATACAACTTGCAAGGAAGCTTCAACTCCCTCTTTTTCATAAAAGAAACATTTGTTGATTTACCTTGGATATCGACTCTGTTGTATACCCTTGTCTTTATGTACTCCAATCTTCATATTTTCTTGATTATTTATTTTTCTTCAATTCTTCAATCTCTTCTCTTTTATCAATTTACTCGCAGAAATGTATCCATTTCAAATTTACAAGTGGGATTTTATCTTTCTCTCGGAGACTTTCCAATTACATCACAAACAATGTAAACGGTTAAAAACTTTCATTCAATTACGTGTATAAATTTAGAATCATTTCAACAACTCGCTCTCTCTCTATTTTCCTCTCTCTTTTCAACAACAACCACACCTCACTTTTTTGTTTCACTATATTCATTTTCACTTTGCTCATTGCGGTTGCATAATTGCTCGTTGTATAACTCGTCTTTTTAATCGAACATAAAAAAAATAACTCTCGGTGTTATTATAGAACCTTTTTAGCAAAACAAATATATCCGTACTCACAATATTTATCATGAAATAAGACCTCAACCATCAAAGATGTAAAATTTGGTTTCATATTGAAAAGAAATGCTTTGACTCATTAAATATACATTCCGGATTTGTCATTCTCATAAAACAAATATCTACTTGCCAATCAAATGTTTTACAACCTTCTTAATAAACCATGGGTTTTATATTAATTAACAACCAACTAACCTCGCGAAATATTTGGGCCCCACATGTCAACCCCGTTTTAAATACACATTCATATGTGACTCCAATACTCCGCTTCATAACCCAAAAATATTCTATGCTCAAGGTTTATCTTTCGCATCTACAATATAACTCATATGTGAGGTTCTGATAACAGTATTATAATCATTATATATATATATATATATATACTTTGACATGTATTACTCCTTTAATCAATCTTCCCCAAACTTTCCACACGCCCATATAGTTAGGCCCACATCCTTGTTCAATGCATTTCATAACTCTTCATATTATTTGTTGGTCTATATGACATATAATAAAAAAACAATAAAACTTTTTTGCTTTTCCACATAAGTTAATATGCATCAAGACTCCATATTATGCCCAAATCTCACAATAGCCCATCGCTTTTTTGTTTCAATCTACATATATAAGACTCTGCGTATAACTCGGGTTTTATAATTTGACTCAGTAGTCAATTAGCCATATTGAACCCTCGCTTTATGAATGCATCGATGAATATCTCAACTTTGTAATAAACCTCAATGTATTCGGGATCACAATTTCGAGCTCTTTGTATCCGTCGATGCGATGAATTAAATCATGGTTATAAACCATTGAAAAACACCATTACACAATGGTCTTCGGCATATTAACAAATATATGTTCCTGGCTTTATTATTTCACATTAACCGGCATATATTAACATGTAACTCTAACAACTATAGATGTCCTAGCCGTAACAGTTGTTAAAACCTTTATATAACCCAACAACAAGACCTAGCCCCGCCATATGAAACCTTGTTTTATAACATATCGGGTCCCCCACAATTCATACATACCTCGTTACCCTTCACGCATCCAACGAGCTGTAATGCTATCGCGCCATCATTCAATAATCCAACGATAGTCGCACTCGAAAGTGCTCTGGGGTTTAATTCGTAACTCACACAATGGAGATGGGGCCCAACATTAACCTCCCGCTCACATCCAATGGTCTGGGGGTGTCGTCACATCAACACCGATGATCCGATGGATTAAAATGCATATCGTGCAACCAAAAAAACTTGAGGGTTAATCCTCCAACATCACGCGAAATAAATGGTTCTCGTAAACCACTTATGGCCACATGTCGACTAAAGACATATATCGCATTATTTTTGAGAAATCCACTTACCATTTTAACTATCATGCGATACTACCGCTTTTCGAAGGTTGAAACCACTATTCTCGTTCCTTCACTTGCTGCGTTGCTCTTTTAAATCAGTGGTTCCTCCCACTCTTCAATGTATTATTATAATTAAACTCCGCTTTCATTCTTCCTTATCCTTTCTTCGCTTGGTTCCATTGAAATGTGAACAATTACCATTTCTTCATGGCTATCTCCATTGTAATTAAACTCGAGTTCAGTCTCACGGGATGCGCTCGTCTGTTTTACAATTCTCTACCCGTGACTTGACTACCACACTTGTGGGATGGCTCTTCCATCGACGTTTTGGAAGTTCGGGTTCTATTCCTAATTCTCACCCATATGCAGTCAAAAATTTACCCCTTTATACCAATTTTGTCATGCAATCCTCAAGCATCCGTTCCACCTATCTTGTAATAAAACTCACATTCCAACCAATCTTCAACCCCCCTCCGTTCTTCTTCACTTTTTGAATTCTTCGAAACCCTTATTGTATTTCCCGTATGTGTAGTCTATTGCTTTGCCAAATGTAAACATCTATCCTTTCATGCTCTATATGTATAGTCTTCTGCAGTAGTGTAAATTTGTGCCTCATGCTTCCTGTCTACACATACTATCACTGTACTCTGCTTTGCCTCTTTATCACTTTGTTCTCCTCATGCTCCTGCATATCCTGTCACTATATTCTGCTTTACCTATACTGTTGTCCTTTGCCACTGTTGTAGTCCTTTGCCATCAATGACAACACTTATAACAAGTTCATGGGGATTTAGAGTTGATTATTAGGCAAGTTAATGGGGAATATAGTGCCAAACACCCCAGACTTAGAGCCTATAGAAATGATGGCATATATTTATTACAAAATTTTGAAGAATTTCAACTTATCTTTATTCCAAGAAACCAAAATTTCCTTGCCAATGGTTTAGCCTTTGCTGCTAGGACTTGTTTAACACCCTATGAAACCAATAAATGCACCACCCAGATTAAATTTAGACCAGCTGTCCCAGATAATGGAAGATATTGGAATTTTTTTTATGGAGATAAACAAATAGAAGACTTCTTGCATTCCAAAAATGAATTTGAGACACCAAACTCAAATTCTGATTATGATCAAGACTGTCCTATTGAAGAAAATCCACTTGTTGAAGAAGAAAATTCTCCCAAGATTGTTGAAATAAATCTGTTAACCTATGAATCCAATCATAAAATAGAGGAAAGCACAGATTTAGAAAATGAAGACTTAGAAGTGCTGCAATCCAAAGACCAAAGCTTGCCAAAAGGGATGGTCCCTTTAGAGGAATTATTTGATTTAAATGATATGGCCAAGAAGCCAAAACTGGAACCTATAGAATCTGAGGTAGAAGAATGCAACATAGGAAAAAAATAAAAGCCCAAAATAATCAAACTGTCTAAAACACTGCCAGCTCATATCAGACTAAAATTCATTGAGCTATTTCAATAATTTTCTGATGTGTTTGCATGGAGCTATGAAGATCTGAAGTCATATGATACATAAATATTTCACCATAAAATAGCCCTTAAAGAAAACCAGAAACCTTTTAAACAGAAATTGCACAGAATCAACCCTGTTCAATTACCTCTGGTAGAGAAAGAAATAAAAAAAAGTATGATGTTAGAATTATTGTCCCTGTTAGATACTCAGAGTGGATGTCTAATCTTGTATTAGTTAGGAAGAAAATAGGAGAGATAAGGCTTTGCATTGATTTTAGAAACTTAAACAAAGCCTCCTTAAAGGACAATTATCCTTCACCCGAAATGGATCATATCCTACAAAAGGCAGTTGGTTCCGAAAGAATTTCTTTGCTAGATGGCTTCTCAGGGTACAATCAGATTTTGGCACATCCTGATGGTCAACTCAAAACAACCTTTACTACACCTTGGGGTACTTTCATGTATTTGAAAATGCCCTTTGGTTTAATGAATGATGGTGCCACATTCCAGAGAGCCATGGATATTTCATTTTCATAAAAAATGGGTTAATTCATTGTGATTTACCTAGATGATATAACTGTCTATTCAAAAACAGATGAAGAACACCTAATACACATTAGAAAAGTGCAGAAAATTTGGGTTATATTTAAATCCAAAGAAAACACTTTTTGGTCTCCAAGAAGGAAAAATTCTCGGGCATATCATATCAGAAGAGGATATAAGGATAGACCCAAAGAGGATTGATGGTATATTGCAATCAATCATCCCAGAAAAATCAAGGAACTTCAATCTTTCACTGGAAATATTAATTTCTTGCGAAGGTTTATACCCAATCTAGCTGAACTCCTTAGAAAGATAACAAACATGCTTAAAAAGGAAGAAGGAGTTAAATGGACCTTAGAAGCAAAGAAATTATTTTAACTGGTAAAACAAGCTCTCACTAAAACACCAGTTCTTATCAGTCCTGATTTTTCCAAGGATTTCTTCATTTTTTCATTTGCATCAGAACACACAGTAGCTGTTGTCCTATTACAAAATAATTTGAATGGACAAGACTAGCCCATTGAATTTTGCAGCAAATGCATTAAGAGATGCACCTCTGAAGTATAAAATAATGGGAAAACAAGCCTTTGCCTTAGTCAAAGCCTTAAAAGACATCAGATTTTACATTTTACACTCTCATATAATAGCATGTTTGCCTCATTGAGTTGTAAAAGACATATTGACCCAAGATCCAGATGGTAAAAGAGGAAAGTGGATTGCTATAATTTTAGAGTATGACTTAGAAATCAAACCCACTAAGCTCATAAAAGGTCAAGGACTAGAAAAAATTATGGCTCAGTCCAACTTTAAAGCCTTTTATATAAACATGTTTAATACATTAGATGAACAGGAGGAGTTTTCAACTCCAATTATTAAAGATCATTTTCTGAATTCATCTTGGTATGATGATATTTTGTATGTTTTTCTCAATCTCAATGTTCCTCCTGGTTTGTCTAAAACAAAGGAAATATTTCTAAAGTTAAAAACTGTAAATTATTACATTTTGAATAAAGGTTTATATTTAAAAAAATTCTTATGGATTATTGCTTAAATGTTTGCCTAATAATGATGAAGAAAAGATCAAGCATGAGTTTCATGAAGGAGAATGTGGAAGCCACCTCTACTGGAAGTCAACTGCTAAAAAAAACATTAGATATTGTTATTACTGGCCCACCCTCTTTCAAGATGTCAATAAAATGGTTATTTCTTGTCAGAAATGCCAAATATTTGAAGGCAAAAGAAACTTGCTTCCTTTACCTCTACAACCAATCACTGTTGAAGCTTCTTTTCAATAGTGGGGTCTAGACTTCATTGGGGAAATTCATCCTCCCTCATCTACCCAACATAGATGGATCCTCACAGCAACAGAATATTTTACCAAGTGGATAGAAGCCATCCCATCTAGGAATTCCATAGACTCATTCATCATTTCATTCCTTGAAAACCACATATTATCTAGATTTGGTTGTCCTAGAATGATCATAAATGATAATGCTACTGCCTTTGGATCTAAGAATATGGTAGAATTCTGTCATAAATATCAGATCATATTGGGTCATTCCACAGCTTATTACCCTCAAGGTAATGGGCTGGCAGAATCCTCAAATAAAAGCTTGGTAAAAATGATCAAGAAGTTGCTAGAAGATAACAAGAAATCATGGCACAATAAGCTAGTACATGCTTTATGGGTAGACAGATTGAGAATTAATAAGTCAATTGGGATGTCTCCTTACTAGCTAGTTTATGGAACTGATGCAATACTTCCAACCAGTTTAGGAGCGCCAGTAATGAAGTTGATCCAGGAAGTGCAGTCTGAAGATGATGATGTAACAAGAAGAATAAACCAGACTATACCTCTACAACAAACTAGAGAGGAAGTATACATCAGAGCACAAAAATTACAAGAAAACATCAAGAAGCTATTTGACAGAAGGACCAAGGCAAGTGACTTCAAGACTGGTGATAAAGTGTTGAAATGGGATTCTAGAAGAGAAGATAAGGTCAAACATAGAAAATTTGATAACTTATGGAAATACCCTTATCTTATCCAATCTGCTATGGGAAAAAATGCATTTTTCCTGCAAGAGTTGGATGGAGATGAATACTTTGGAGGTCCTATCAATGGTAGGATGCTCAAACATTATTTTGTTAACTGATATTTTTTTCTTTCAAATTTTTCATTTCATTCTATATAACACTTCTTTTTAATGTGAAAAAAGAGAAATACAAAAAAAATACAAAAGTAAAAATAGGGTAGGAATAAAAAAAAAAAGGTATAGTCCCATACCAAAAAAGAAAAGAGAAATTATGAAAGTGTGCAAGATTAAAAGCCACTACTTGAAGAAAAAAGCTGCTATTTTAGTCATACATTTTAATCGTGACTAAGATAAATTTCAATCTTCTGTTGATAGAGTTGTGAAGAAGATTTTCCAAACTGTTCAATCTTGGTTTATCAGTAGAAATAGGTTAGGATAGAAAATGTGGTTCAAACAAGCTTAATCCTAAACCTGTAAGTTTGTTGAAGAATTGGTTCTAATATACTCAAAATATGAACCAAAAGAAAATAACAGCTCTTAAAAGATTAGATTCAGAGCTAAAAGAAAAAGAGGTTTTTTATTTTTCAAATCTTAAGCCTTCACAATTTTGTTTTTTAATTTTCTACAAATAAAGTCTATGTGTAGCTTGTACATACAGCCATAGACACCTTGGCAAATTACATAGCCTAATCCTAATTTTATTTTTAAATTTCTTTTTTAGAAAACAGAGAATAAAATCTGCCAAATAGTCTAATCCTGGTAGATGGTAGCTTAGGTAGAGAATTTATGAGTTCAACAGTCTAATCTGAAATCATGGAAGAAATAAGGGCAGAATTAGATTATTTTTTCCTGTTTTCAAAAAGAATAAAATGTTGATGTTTAAGTTCTGCAAGTCCAAGTGCACCTTCTGAAGAAAAAATGATAGGAAGTAAGATGTGTAGGTAGAAATATTGGGAGAATTTGGTTGCTGATATGAAATATTGACTGTCTTTTCTAAAAAATAGCATGATCATTGGAGAAAGGTTTGCAATGTATAAAAGGCACTAGTTTATAATCCAGAGATCAAAATCTGAAGTTCTTGACACCTCCAAGGAGCTGCCATCCCCAAGTGGAGCCACTGTTAGCCATTAGTAATTTTTTGTCAGAGCAAATGCTGGCTAAAACAGTCCTTGATCCTTCAAGATATCATTTTCATAGAAAAATCAGTCTCTCTTGAAGGTTGTTGTTCCCTTATTGCTATTTCTTAACTACTGTGCCTTAAAAACAATGTTTTTCCCTCCCAAAATATCCCACAAGAACTTTGTTGTTCCCTTCAAAATTGTTTCCTAAACAACCCCTTTCCATTATTTCATTCACTCATCTCGGCCCTTTTTACCCTCCATTTTCCTCTGAAAAAAGCTCCTTTTCTCTTTGTCATTTTCCCCTCCTTCCCCTCAGAAAACCTTCTCAAATCCTTTTAAACCATATAACTCCTTGTTTATGGTTTAAAAACCCTTCTTTTCCCCCTATTGGAACTGGAAAAACCCCAAGAAAATCCATTGAAAAACACAAAAACCTACTTATTTTTCCTTTTGTTAAAAACACACAGGCTTTAAGCCCCTTGGGTTTGAGCCCTGGCCCCTTCCACCATATAACCTGGCCCTCCAACCGAGTGCCTAAAACCTTTAGCCCCTTCATCACATCGGCCTTTTCTATTTTATAAACCCGCTTTTTCTTTAAAAATTTCCCCTCGATATGATAAGTCCTCTTCTCCTTAGCCTGTGGTCAAATTTCCCCTCCACATGAACATCACCCAGCGCTAAGTCCCTAACCCCTTAAGCCCCCACCTTTCCCTTCCTCCCTTTTCCTTTTTTCCTCTTATCCCCGCCTTGTCACTTTGCGAATTAATCCCAACCGTTGACCTTTAAAGATCAATGACTATCGCGCCTCTTCCCCTATCGTTCTTCTTCCCAAATCATGCCATTCATTCACCTTGGAAAATAAATCTCCTCTATCGATCTATGTGATCCAACGGTCTTCATTAAACCCGACACCAAATATCTTCAACGGGCCTACCATCCCCTGCATATAGCACCCGCCCTATCACACGCTACCACCTGGTTTCCACTTTCATTTCCACTGCGAGCAACTTTTCCATCGCACTCGGTCCGCACCATCCAATCTCGTCCCATTCATCTAATGGTTGTGGTGGCATATCACATAATTTTCACGCCCAGAGTTTAAAACTCCAAAGTTACGCGATACCGGTGGTATCAAAAAATTCACGTGACACGATACAACTGGATCGCGTTTGATTCATCGAAAACCACTTACCGCCCGAATCGAACATGATAACCACTCGCGGTATTTCCAAACCTGCTCTTGCCCAATTTTTCCCTAGAATCAATTTTTAAACCGATGTTTCACTTCTCCACCATAAAATCCCTCCTCTGCCTATATCTCTGCTTCCGCCCATGCTCATCCACCCCCACACCAGCCTCTGTAAGCATTTTTCCGACCCGCAGGGTTTTTATAACACATTTCGTTATTTTTGCAGGTGTTTGTCATGGTTTTTGGGGTGGAAACCTTGTCCTCAACTCACGAAGGGACAGAGTTGAAGTCTTCTATGTTTGAAGGCTAAAACATGAAATAAAATGTTGCAGGTTTTTCATCAGATGATTTGATCAGTGCCGTATGAGCACCAGTCATGACATTAAACCCTCCAGCACACCAGAAAATCACCTCCACATATCAAAGAAGAAGAACGATGAAGGTTAAAGCTTGAAAATCAGAGATTAAAGGCAAAGCCCAAGAAATCTAAAGATTTAATCATACAGTTTGGGGATTTTTACACAGGATCAAGGGTTAAGCATCCAAAGCTGGAGATTAAGGATCTAAACCTACAGTTAAGGGAACCAGGAAAAGGTAAAAGGAAAATTACAAAGCCCAAAATAGTAAAACACAGTCAGCATATCAGGATTAAAGACTTTGAGATGATTATGAGGGCATAAAACAGAATCAAAGTTATAACAGTGTTTTAAAGCCACAAAGACAGACATATTAGCAAAAGGGGCCTCCAAATGCCACATCAGTGAGGCAATTAAAAGCCAAAAACTACCACCTACAGGTTTATTTCCTCAAAACAAGGCACAATGACTACACAGTCGGGGATATTTTTAAAAGACAGCTCAACATTAACTTCCAACCTACCAAAAGCCCTCAAAGTCAACAAAAGTAACTAAACTTGATGAAATTTATTGTAAAATTTATTAAAACAGATATGAGCACTTGAAATATTTTTCCTTAGGCCTCCCAAAGGTCAAGAAACCATTACTCTGTATTAAATGAACAAATGAAACCTTCTTACACTCCACCTCCTCATTTCTTCTATAAATACTTTTGTAGAAGACAGTGAAGGGTTGGTCTTTGGAAATTTGTTGCATGTAAATAGCTTTTGAAGCTATTGGAGCTCTATTTTTGTAATTGAAGACACATAAGCTGAGATGAGAAGTTTGAAGCTGTAGAGACCCACTAGACTTGAAGATTGTAACTGGTTTGAACATCAAATACAAATAGCTAATTTATGGGATCCTAGTCTATGTCAATGGTGATGTGTTTCTCGCTGTAATTGTTATTTTCTTTATGTTTTCATTCTGTCCACTTTTCTCTGATAAAGAACAACAAATATAGATTATGATTTACTTCTAAAGTACCCTAAATCTCACTTAATAGTCTTTATCTTTATGTTTTCTGCTGAGTTGTGTATTTCAGGATAAATCAATAGAGTGTAATTAGTCAAAGAATGTTGGTAAGCCCGTGTTTTTCTGAGTGTAGCTTGAAATATTGTCTTTAAAAGTTCTTGAAGAGTTTTATAAGTACATTTGAATTAGGGAAGTCTATGGTTATCCTTTTCCTCTATTTTCTTCTCCAAAAGTTACTCTGAAAAGCTGCCTTAAGAGTATGTTGAAAGCAAGCTAGTATAAAATTACTTACCTGATCTTAGACTACTTTTTATGTTTATCATGAATGTTTTTTCTTTGAGAATATGTTGAAAGCAGAATAAGTTAAAATTATTTACTTGATCTTAAGCTTTTCTTTGTTTTTAAATGTTTTCACTTGAAGGTATATGAAAATAAGGCTAGTTTAAAAGTACTTACCTAATCTTAGGTTACTTTTGTGTTTTTTACCTTAAGTGCATGTCAAAAGAAGGCTAGTTTAAAAGTAGTTACCTAATCATAGGATGTTCTTTGTTTCTTCGTGTATTTTACTTCCTTCACTTAATTTCTTGTTGTTTCATTCCATAAAATCAACTTAAAGAGAACGTTTGACATAGATGACTTGCCCCATGGACCACTCTTGAAACTTGTTGTGTAATTAAATCCTTTTATGAATCCATAGCCCAATGGATTAATGTTGTTCTTTACTTGTATTATCAACTAAAACATTATTTCATTTACTTACACCTTCACCCTTCATACAGACTTCCTTCATCTTCATATTATCCTGCACAACCAAAACAAAACAAACAACCCTTTTCTTCATAACTAGCGTAAAATCATACTTAAGTATAAATTTCATATCTTTGAAAACACATATATAGAGAGATCCTTCTCTGAATCTAGGATGGCTAGATCCTCAGATTCCTAAGTGGTTTTGATGTAGGCTTTGCACCATTTTTACTTACCAATATTTCAAACTACGGAGACCTAACATAATCTAAGGGGGCATCTATGACTTCTACATCAACGCAAATAGTCTTGCCCGCAAGAGTAATAGGAAAATTGTGGAATAAGCCAATGGCCTAAGAGGCATGGCCATCCCATGCTGAGAGAGTGATCATGGAAGAGGCCAACTAAGGTGATCCGATTTGCTTCCAAACTAAAGCGGACATCACGCAGGTGGATGCCCCCACATCAATAATGCACTGGGAAATGTTAGCATTCCAGATCTTGACTGGGATTTGGAAGGCGACGGAAGCAGGGAGAGGAGGATGTTCTGACCAGTCAACATCAAAGATAATTAATCGATCGTCGGAAGGATCTATAGTGCCCATGGCAGATAGTAGATATTTTTGTTGTGAAGGGTACAACTAGAGGAGTTCCAGCATTGAAATGGTAGTCGGGGATTGTGCCAAAACATCTACTATGCTATACGAATGGGAAACTTTACCGGAAGAAGCATTTCAGTGTAGTGGTCCCTTAGGGATCTTGGTATGAACTTGTGCCTTAGGCTGAGGGATCTGTAAGGGACCATTAGGTGTTGAAAGAGGCTCTATAGAGACCAAAGGAGGCAGCTCGGGGACAGACGTAGTGGGATGCTTGCTGTACTGACGAGACCGAGTCTAAATATTGATGTCTACAGTTAAATTTTAATCAGAGTTCATCATGAGGATCTGGTAGTCGGAGGTACCAGATGGAAGAGGTTGAGTGGCCACCTGACCTTCAAGTGGTTGGCTTGCCAAAAATCCTTGCTGAGGGAAAGGATCAGTAAGCACAGGCGGTTGACTAGGTGCAAGAATGGGAGGAATGGAAGGGATGGCTTGATGTCCTCTCAATGTTGCTTGAGACTCCACAGCTACCGCATTTGTTGTAAAATAGGAAAATCATGTGTGTAATGACCATAAACACCACAACAAGAACAAGGCTTGTTCATGTGAACAGGCTTGTCCTACTTGGGCTGGGTACGCTGTTGCTGGTTAGCAGTGTTAGGAGCATTATTTTAAGGATTAAGTATAGGGTTACCAGGATAAGACTGAGTTTGAGTGCCTTTCCTCTTATTTTTTGAGAAAGGAGGATTATTCGCGCCCTACTGTGCATACAACTGTCCCTGAGGGGGTGGTGGTTGTTGTTGTGGGGGTTGAGAAGGCAAGGGAGGAAGCGGTGCTAATGTTGGAGGAGATGGAGCACCAGGCTATGGATACGGATAATAAGGAGGTTGGGTAACAGTGTGGTAAATAGGAGGTTGAGAAAAAAGAGGAGGCATGCCATATCATGGATACGTGCTACTTGGAGGGGGAAAATTGCAGGAGGTGCTGGCCTACCCCTAAGGAAAACCATAGCCCATAGGAGGTTGAGCATACGAATTGGAGAGAGCTCCAACGATAACGTCGGCGGCATGAGATACCCCCGGTGTGTTGGCACCATCGGGTCTGGAAAGATCAGGTAAAACGGTATAAACATAACCTAATTGAGCATAGATCAAGTCATATTTTAACCGAATTTGGAGAGTGGCTTCTTTGGTTTGAGGAAAGTGTGATGTGACATCTTTTCCGATAGGTGGAAAAAGATATCTAAGGAACCCATCCATGTAGACACGGTCTTCGAAGGTAGGAGCTTTGTTGGGTGAAAATATTGTCATTTAATTCGGTTGTAGTACTTGCCCAACTATCTAATTTGTCAATCCGATTTTCGTAGGCTTACGAAGCACATGCACTATATATTCAGGACCGAAGTGGAACTAATATAATCTAATCTAATGTAAATTACTGAAATCAAATTAATCTAGCAAGGCATTGAAACACTAACTAGGAAAGCAGGAAATTGCATAAGGGAAAAGCAATCCAACATGTGAAGAGTTGAATGAAAAAAAAAATATGTGAGCTCACAACAATAAATCTATCTCAAATTACATTACAAGAATCAAATGACAAATCATGAAAGCGTAACAATAAATAATATGAATCAAAGCTAAGAATCCCCTTCTCCTAATTACAAGACTATCTCCCAAAACTCCAAAAACTTATGAAAGAGAGCACTCTCTTATATACATGAAGAAGATAACTATCTCATAATTACAGATCCACTATTCTCTCAACCACTCTCAACTAATTTCCTATTATTACAAGATACGTTTCCTTCAAATCCTCCACACATCTCTCACATATCTTGGATAAGATATGCCAACCAAATCCTCCATGATCTTCTCCTTAGGAATAGGCTTGAATAATTATCTCCTTAAAATGATGGAGGAGATATTCAAGAAGTCTCTTGGAATTAATCCTTCACATATCTCCTACACATTACAAAGCTCACATATTCTTGATATATATATAAAAATATATATATTTTCTAATATTTAATCATAAATTCACTTATAATACAAAAATGAATAAAGTGGAAAATAATAAGGTGAAACGCAAATGTATTTATGAAAATGATATGATGAAATATTAATGGGATGATGAAATGTAAGGAATAGTGAATGGAAATGTGGATGAAAATATGAAATTTCTGAGTCCCAACAAGCTTGACATAGGCTCTTTCTTCTCCACCATTCCTGGACATGGTCGGATAGGCCAGTCGCGGACAATTGACGGAAAGTAGTCAAGAGTTCGGTACTAGTGTCATAACGAAGGGGGAGCTGGAAGTAAGACAGAAAATCCTAGGAAAGAGTCACAAAGGTGGTATGAGAGGAAGGGACCTGATCAACATACCACTTAGAAGCTTCACCTGTAAGCATTCGTTGGAACAACCAAAGACGGTCAGAGTCATCAGTAATGGAGTTAGACAAACAACACATGTGGAAAGATTTAACATGATTTGAAGGATCTTCTCTAGCAAGGCCTTCAAACTTTGGGATGTTGGAAGGGAGCTTTGTCAGCATATCGGGCCAACTAGCGTCATGGTGTATAGGGTCATTTATCAACTGGTCAAAATCAGGGAGGCTGAGGCCTGCCATGAAGGGGAGAAAGGGCGCAGCTGGGGTAGTGTCCGTTGTGGTCCCACTAGTGGTATTCCTGGCATGAGGGTCGTGGTCACCACCAACATTAGGTCCTACACCAGACATGGTGAAGGTGTCAGGGGGAGAACCGAAGGCAGAATGAGAACGAGAACCCAAAGGACCAGAAGAAGAGTCGGTGTGCGGAATCGGTGGAGGACTAAATCGAATCCTACGCAGAGAAGTATTCCTAGTGGAAAATAAGGATGAAGGCCAAGGAGTCTCCGAGATAAACGCCTTGGTGGTGCAATGATGACGACACAAACATGGCACAAAGGAAAAGGAGACCGACAAGGGCAGGGAGGTGCAGGATCAACTGATTACAGTGTCGAAACAAGGGCACAGAGGTGTAGGATCAATTGATTTCAATGTTTTAGAGTATTTTCTTGGCGGTGTTAACCAAGCCCTTTTTCTCTTAGGGTGTGTGTGCAAAGGTGTGTAAATTTTAATTTTTAAACCCAGATATTTGTAGATAAGAAGAAAAAGTGTGTTGTATAGCTGTAAATAAACCTGCAAATGACAGTATATAAGCCTACAAAAACAGAAAATAAACAGCTAATAATGCAATAATCTAAACCCAAGGAGGCAGGTCTCTCAACAACTAGTCTATAGTTGAGTAAAAAACTAATCAAAACACACTAAAAAAGCCAATATATCTAAGGTCAATATGGACAGGGATCTCAAGGACAAAATCTGCTAGAAAGTAGTGCAGAAAACAACAACAAATCAGGGGAAAAATTGTTGTAAAAAGAGGTGGAAAAAGGCTATCTCCTAGAGGGAAATAGAGTGAAACCTAGAGGAAAACAAAAAAAAAGCTAAATGAGGTGATTTGGATGGATCACAAGCCGATTTGAAATGGATCTGAAGGTGAGGTATCAAATTTGAAAAAATGGTTCAAGTCTCTGGAATTTCAGACAACCTACAACATCAAAAACTCTTCCATAAAATGTGGAGGGTACTGAAGTCCTAGGGGGCTAGGTTGCCACTTAGTTGAGAAAAAAATAACAATTACAGGTCCAAAACGAGTGGAGATAGAGGTCATACAACCCTAAACAGAGGCTCAGGCAAACCAAGAAAACTTTCGGAAAAATCCCTGCAAAAAGTGCAGGTCGTAGTTTCTAACCTTTTTTCAGCAAAGGTTGTTGTTTTTGGGCTGATTCCTACTTCCTGAAGCTCCAAGTCATATTTTTTGGGCCAAAAAGTGCGACTTTCACTTCTGGTACTCTCGGAAGCAGATTTCAGAAAAAAAAATTGTCGTCTCAGCTGCAGCTGATGTTTGTCACCTGCGCAATAGGTCCAAAAACACACAGAAGTTAGAATTTTTAATGTTTTAGGGTTTTATAGGTTAAAAAAAACATCAATAAAAACAAAAATAAGGGTCTGAAGAGAAATCCTAGGGTTTGAAGCAACTGGATATGCAATGATCATAAAAACAACAACAGTCGTAATTGTAAACTCATGTGGAGTCGCCAGTTGTTAGTATGAATCTTAATTCTAAACGTACGAAAAAATACCACTTTAGCTGTGCATAACAAACAACCCTAAAAATAAAGATGGGTGCCAATATCCTCATATCTGTAATTAGGTGATCAAGATAAATGCTGCAAAAATCTAGATCTATGCATCATAAGACATTAAGTGGTAGAAAAAATAAGATTTACTCCATGCATCCAATAGACAAGACAAGAATATGTCGAATGAATTTTGTATTAATGGCAGATGGGAGGAAAAAAAAAGAGGGTGTTCCCTGTTCTCCTCAATGGGATGGGTTCTTGTAAGTCCTCAGCACTTCAAATCTAAAATTCCTCTCTCTTGATGGTGTAGAAAACCCAGACAAAAATGGTAGAAAAATATGACTAGGATGGTGGATCAATAGTCAGACCAAAAGTATAGATCCAAAGTGATCTTTAGGCAAAAAAAGGTGGTAAATGAATGGGAAAAACCTTCTATTTATAACAAAATATTGATTTAGTCTAGATATTGGTGCATAGTTAAAATATTATTAACCAAATCAAGATCCAACTTTTATGGAATATTTTATTATATTTGTTGGAGGGAAAAGGAATTTGACTTGGGTCAAATCCCTTTATTTGTAAATAATAAATAATAAATGATTTATTTATCATTTTAAGGATGTGATTGAGTAATAATTAAGTAAATAATGATTTATTTAATTATTTAAGGGTGATTTAGTCATATTCAACAAAGAATACTATTTAAATAAGGTTTAAATAAGTATTCTTAGGAAATAATAAGATAAATAATGGTTTATCTAGTTAATTTCCCTATTTTGGGTTAAATATAACCGAGAATATTAATTAAAATATTGTTTAACTAACTATTCATTGAGGAAAATCAAACAAATGTAGATTTATTTAATATTTCCTCATGGCGTTTCCTGTTTAGACCATAAACAATTTAATAAAAGTGGTTTACTAAGTTATTTTTCATAGTGAATGCAATTTTATTTAGGGTAAAATTGGTCTTACATGGTGTAATTGGGTCCATCTAATAACAATAGGTTAGATGACCAAAAAATGGTGTAACATTAACCTTAACCTTAATCTTCCCATAACATTAACCATAACCTTTCCTTAACCTTAAACTTAACCTTAACCTAACCTTAACCTTAACCTTGACCTTAAACTTAACCTTCACCCTTAACCTTACCTTAACCTTAACCTAACCTTAACCTTTAATTAACCTTAACCTTAACCTAACCTTGACCTTAACTATAACCTAACCCTAACATTGGTAAGGTCAAGGTTATGGTTATGGAAAGGTTAAGGTTAAGGTTATGGTTAAGGTTAAGGATAAGGTTAGGTTTAGGTTATAGTTAAGGTCAAGGTTAAGGTTAGGTTATGGTTAAGGTTAAGGTTACGGGTTTAATTAGGTTAAGCTTAACGTTAAGGGTAAAGTCAAGGTTAAGGTTAGGTTAAGGTTAAGTTTAGGGTTAAGGTTCAGGTTAACGTTAAGGTTAGGGTTAGGGGAAGGTTAAGGTTAAGGTTAAGTTAAGGTTAAGGGTGAAGGTTAAGGTTATGGGTCTTAACCTTAACCTAACCTTAAACTTAACCTTAACCTAACTATAACCTTACCCTTAACCTTAACCTTGACCTTAACTATAACCTAACCCTAACCTTGACCAAACCCTTAACATTAACCTCAACCTAACCCTAACCTTGACCAAACCCTTAACATTAACCTTAACCTTAACCTTAACCTTAGCCTAACCATAACCTTAACCTTGAATTTAACCTAACCCTAACCTTAACTTTACCCTTAGCCTAACCTTAGCCTTAACCTTAACCTAACCCTAACCTTAAATTTACCCTTAACCTTAACCTAATCTTAACCGTAACCTTAACCTTAACCTTAACCTTAACCTAACCCTAACTTTAACTTTACCCTTAACCTAACCTTAACCTTAACCTAAACCTAACCTTAAATTTACCTTTAACCTAACCCTAGCCTTAAATTTACCCTTAACATAACCTTAACCTTAACCTTAACCATAACCTTATCTTAACCTTAACCTAACCTTATCCTTGAATTTACCCTTAACCTAACCTTAACCTTAACCTTAACTATAACCAAACCATAACCTTTACCACACCCTTAACCTTAACCTTAACCTGAACCTTTACCCTAAGCTTACCCTAACCTTATCTTAACCTTAACCTAACCTTAACCTTGACTTTACCCTTAACGTAACCTTAACCTTAAACTTAACCTAACCTTAACCTAACCCTTAACCTTAACCTTAACCTTACCTTGACCTTACCCTTAACCTAATCTTAACCTTAACCTTAACCGTAACCTTAACCTTTACATAACCTTAACCTTAACATGACCTTGACATTAACTATAACCTAACCCTAACCTTAACCTTAACCTAACCTTAACCTTGACCTTAACTGTAACCTTACCTTAACCTTGACCAAACCCTTAATGTAACCTTAACCTTGAATTTACCCTTAATGTAACCTTAACCTTGACCTTAACCTTAACCTTACCTTATCCTTGACCTTGACCTTGACCTTGACCTTGACCTTAACCTTAATCTTACCTTAACCTAACTTTAACCTTAACCTTAGCCTTAACCTTAACTTTACCCTTAACCTAACCTTAAGGGTTTTGTCATGTTAAGGTTAGGTTAAGGTTAAGGTTAAGGTTAACGGTTTGGTTGAGGTTAGGTTAAGATTAAGGTTAAGGTTAAGGGTTTGGTCAAGGTTAGGTTTAGGTTATAGTTAAGGTTAATGTCAAGGTCAAGGTTAACCTTAACCTAACCTTCCCATAACCTTAACCCTAACCTTAGGTAAATTTAATGTTAAGGTTAAGGGGTTAAGGTTAGGTTAAGGTAAAGTCAAGGTTAAGGTTAGGTTAAGGGTAAAGTTAATGTTTAGGTTAAGGTTTGGTTAGGTTAAGGCTTGGTTAGGTTAAGTTTAAGGTTAAGGTTAACCTTACCCTTACCTTAAAATTACACTTAACCCTAACCTTAAACTTAACCTTAAACTAACCCTAACCTTAACTATACCCTTAACCTAACCTTAACCTTGAATTTACCCTTAACGTAACCTTAACCTTAACCTTAACTTGAACCTTAACCTTACCCTTAACCTTGACCTTAACCTTAACTTAACCTAAAAATTAACCTTAACCTTATCTTACCCTTAACCTTCCCAAACTGTTAAGGTTAGGTTAAGGTTAAGGTTAAGGTTAGGTTAATATTAGGTTAAGGTTTGGTCAAGGTTAAGGTTACGTTAAGGGTAAAGTAAAGGATAAGGTTAGGTTAAGGGTAAGGTTAAGGTTAAGGGTAAGTTTAAGGATAGGTTAAGGTTATGGTTATGGTTAAGGTTAGGTTAAGGGTAAAGTTGAGGTTAAGGTTGGGTTACGATTAAGGTTAACCTAAGGTTAAGGTTAGGGTAAGGTTAAGATTAAGGTTAAGGTTAAGCGTTTCATGAAGGTTAGCGTTAGGTTATAGTTAAGGTCAAGGTTAAGGGTAAATTTAAGGCCAAGGTTAGGGTTAGGTTATAGTTAAGGTTAATGGTTTGGTAAAGGTTAGGGTTAGGTTAAGGTTAAGGTTAAGGTTAGGTTAGGATAAGGTCAAGGTTAAGGTTAAGGTTATAAGTTTAGTTAGGTTAAGGTTAAGGTTACGGTTAAGGTTAAAGTCAAGGTTAAGGGTTTGGTTAAGGTTAAGTTTAAGGTTAGGTTAAGTTAAGGTTAAGGCTAGGTTAAGGGTAAAGTTAAGGTTAAGGTTAGGTTAAGGGTAAAGTTAAGGTTAATGTTAGGGTTAAGGTTAGGGGAAGGTTAAGGTTAGGTTAAGGTTAAGGTTAGGTTAAGGTGAGGGTTAGGTTATATTTAAGGTTAAGGTTAGGTTAAGGGTAAGATAAGGTTAAGGTTAAGGTTAAGGTTAATATTAGTTTAAGGTCAAGGACAAGGTTAAAGTCAAGGGTAAGGGTAAATTTAAGGTCAAGGTTAGGGTTAGTTTATAGTTAAGTTTAATGTTAGGTCAAGGGTAAAGTCAAGGTTAAGGTTAAGGGTAAGGTCAAGGTTAAGGGTTATGGGTTTAGTCTGGTTAAGGTTAAGGTTAAGGGTTATGGGTTTAGTCTGGTTAAGGTTAAGGTTAAGGTTAAGGTTAAGGTCAAGGTTAAGGGTAAGTTTAAGTTTAAATTTAAGGTCAAGGTCAAGGTTAAGGTTAAGTTAGGTTAAGGGTAAGGTTATAGTTAGGTGAAGGTTAAGGTTAAGGTAAAGATAAGGTTAAGTTTAAGGTTAAGGTTAAGCTGAAGGTTAAGGGTAAGGTCAAGGTTAAGGGTAAATTTATGGTTAAGGTTAAGGTTACATTTTTAGTATGGTTAAGGTTAATTTTAAGGTTAAGGGTAAATTTAAGGTTAAGGTTAAGGGGTTAAGGTTTGGTTAAGGTAAAGTCAAGGTTAAGGTTAGGTTAAGGGTAAAGTTAAGGTTAAGGTTAAGGTTAAGGTTAACCTTACCATTACCTTAACCTTACCCCTAACCTTAACCTTAACCCTAATCGTAACCTTAACCTTAACCTTAGCTATAACCTAACCCTCACCTTGACCAAACCTTAACCTTAACCTTATCTTAACCTTAACCTTAACCTTAACCTTACCGTAACCTTAACCTTTACCTTAACCTTACCCTTAACCTTAACTTAACCTTATCCTAACCTTGACCTTAACTTAACCTTAACCTTACTAAAGCCGTAACCTTAACCTCTACCTTAACTTTACCCTTAACCCTGACCTTACCGTTAACATTCACTATAACCTAACCTTAACCTTAACCTATAACTTTACCCTTAACCTAACCATAACCTTAACCTTAACCATAACCTTAAACTTGAACTTAACATTAACCTAAACCTTAACTTAATTATAACCTTAACCTTACCCTTAACCTTCACTCTTAACCTAAACCTTAACCTTAACCTTCACTATAACCTAACCTTAACTTTGAGCTTAACTATAACCTAACCTTAACCTTAACCTTAACCTTAACCTAACATTCCCATAAAATTTACCTTAACATAAATTTAAAATTAACCTTCCCCTAACCTTAACCTTAACCTTAACCTTAACCTTACCCTAACCTTAACCTTAACTTTACCCATAACCTTAACCTTAACCTTGACCTTGACCAAACCGTTAACCTAACCTTAACCTTAGCCTAACCTAAACTTAACCTTAACCTTAACCTTATCTTAACCATAACCTTAACCTTAACCTTAACCTTAACCATAACCTAACCTTAACCTTAACCTTCCCATAACCATAACCTTAACCTTAACCTTAAGAATACCCTTAACCTAACCTTAACCTTAACTTTAACCTTAAGCTTATCTTAACCTTAACGTAACCTTGACCTTGAATTTACCCTTAACGTAACCTTAACCTTAAGGGTAAAGTTCAGTTAACCTTACTCTTAACCTTATCTTAACCTTAACCTAACCTAATCCTAACCTTCACCCCTAGCCTAACCTTACCTTAACCATAACCTTAACCTTAACCTTACCCTTAACATTATCCTAACATTACCTTAACCTTAACCTTCCCAAACACTTAACCTTAACCTTAACCTAACCTTAACCTTACTCTTAACCTAACTGTTGAGCTGCATCTTTGTCCAAAATTTTATGATTTTTATCAAATAGATACATGGTCACACCCAGTATTTTAATAATTGTTTATCCATTAAGTTGACAATTAAAGGCATTTAGAATTAAATTGTAAATTCTTATTATTAATTAATTTGAGTAAGTGTTTGTGTAATAATATCGTTAATAATAGGTTTTCATGCTGGAAGGAGGAGAATAAGTCGAGCACCAATAGTGCTGGAATGCTTCTTGAAATAAATATGAGTACAGGTTCATGCCACAGAATTCTCGATTAACAAAGTAATTCCAAGCAAATCTTCAATAAAATGCCAGTTGGATGGGAAGACCTCTAATCAAATAAGATGGTGATGTTTTTCTTTACTGTTAGGTCCCTATATTACTAGTATAGTCCCTTATTGTTGTTAGTGTGACCCCCTTATTGTTATTATTGTACCCTTGTAACCCCCATTTTTTTATTATTGTGCCCTTAAATTATTATTGTTAGGTCGGCTAGGATTACATTATGGCCCCATGGACTCCTATATATAGAAAGGAGGTTTTGTAAATTGAATCATCCAAGAATTGTTCATTTATGTAATGCGTTGGAGGTTTACCCTTCAAAGTGGCTTATTTCTAAGGCATTGGTGTCTATTTTCTTCTCTTTTTGGAGCTGGTTACACAACATTTGGTATCAGAGCTTTGGATTCTAGGGTTTCACTGCTCCAAACAGGTCATCATGGAATTTTTGCTATAATTTTTTTTCTACGATGTTTTAGAAGCTGAAACTTTTATGGTGTGAAGAAAAAATCCTGAGGAATATTGTCTAAAAATTTCAGAGCCTGGTTCGCAATATTTTCGGAGATATGATTTGTGGAAGTTAGATCCTTTTTAAGGCTCCTAAAAAGTTCATCGTGGAATTTTCGCTATAAAGTGTTTTCTACGAAGGGTCAGAATCTGAAATTCCTATGGCGCAAAGTTGAAATCCTGAAGAAATTCATCAAAATATTTCAGAGCTTGGTTCGCAATATTTTTGGAGATATGATCTGTGGAAGGTAGTGCTTTTCAATCTCCTGAATTTCATCTCAAAGAGGTGATCGTGGGAAAAGTTCAATAACTCTCTCTCTGGGCATCATATTGGAGTTTCGTAAAAATTGGTCACAATTACACGGACTTTTGTTTCTTGGCTATCAATTTAAGAGATGAAGGATGAAAAAATGATACGTGGCAAGTCATACAAGTTCACTCTACCGAACCAGTCCATAATTAGGTCATTGTGGGAGACTGGACACAACTTTGTCTTGGAGAATCCAAATTAGGTCAAAATTGTGGCATTCGAAAGATAATTTAGAGGGATACATTGGTACCGAAAATCAAATATTGAAGTGCTGCAATCACAAATATAATCCAATTTCAATATCGAGCTCCTCAAAAGCAAGAAAAAAGTGTGTAGTTTTTTTTTTTTTTCCGAATTGCATAGGTCTTGTTTGAAGAATCAATTTGAATTGATTCCAAGGGCATATTGTAGAATAGATATCAGTATTTGGTTATAAAAGATGCCCCATAAAAATAATTCAACACCCATTAAGCCTTCAGAAGGCTCTACTATGACTCATGAAGATGAAGAATTGCAACATGATCTATCAAAATTACAAGAGCAAGTGGAACAAATTTCACTCTCGCAAAGAGCAACAAAAAATGAAATGGAAGTTTTGAAGAAAGGCGTGGAAGCTAAGATGGATGGCTTGTAAGCTAATATGGATGGCATGGAAGCTAATATGGATGGCACGGAAGCTGGCATGGAAGCTAAAATGGAAAATATGAAGAATGATCTAAAAACAGACATTGAAGGTTTGACAAAGTTGATACAAGAAATGTTTCCTAATGGTGAAAAGATAGTAGAAGAACCTCATGATGAGAACAAAATCAATGCTAATCATGATTTCATAAACTCTAATGTTGGCGGGAAGAACCACCATATTCTAAAAATGGATATGAGGAAGTTTGATGGAAAGGATACTGTAACATGGATACTACAGATGGAGCAATATTTTGATCTCCATAACATGAAAAACACACAAAAGGTACACATTGCAACTTTACATTTAGAACAAAATACATTTGTATGGTATCGATGGCTTTTCTCGCGTAAAAAAATTGTCACTTGGTCTATTTTTACGGAAGAAATGATAGCACATTATGAGGATACAAAGAGCAACACCTTTTTTAGCCAATTGATAAATATCAAACAAAAGGGTTTAGTGGGGCAGCACATTGAGGAATTCCAAGAGTTGAATATAAGGGTAACTGATATTCCAGAAGAACACAGGATCAATCTCTTCATAGGCACTTTAAAGGATAATATCCAACATGAAGTTTGAATTTTGGAACCAGATTCATTGGAGAAGGCATTCAGTTTGGCAAGAAAAGTTGAATGTAAAATAATGGCGACAAGGAAGCCTACCACTCAATTCTATAAAGAAGGAAGTGTTGCTACGCCTAGATTTCCACAACCTACAAGGTTGACACCACAACAATTGGAAGAAAAAAGAGCAAAAGGGCTTTGCTACAGTTGTGATAGCAAATAAACTAAAGGTCATAAGTGTGCTGAGAAGAAATTATTTTACATAGATTGTGAAGAAGAAGAAGAAAATGAACAAGAAGAGGATATACACCAGGAACCAGCCCTAGAAGAGGAAGAAATGAATCCGACCATATCGTGTAATGCACTGGCAGGAATTACCACTCCTCAAACTCTCAAGATAGTAGGAAAAATCAAGAAGAAAAGGTAATAGTGTTGATTGATTCAGGTAGCACCCATAATTTTATTCATTGTAAGGTAGCCAAGGAATTAAATTGTTTCCTATACCCAGCACCAGAATGTCAAGTGATGGTTGCAAATGGAGGAACTATAAATTGCTCGGGAAAATGTCATAATATCAAGCTAACCATGGGGGAATATGTATTGAATAGTCCAATGCTTTCCATTCCTATGGGAGGTGCTGATGTTGTACTAGGAGTACAATGGTTACAATTTTTGGGGACAGTAGCTTTTAATTTTCAAGAACTTTTCTTGAAATTTTTTTCAGAAGGAAAGGAAGTCGAATTACGGGGTATTGAAGGGAAGCTGGGAAGGATAATAAGCTCTAATTTCATGAAAAAACTTCTAAAGAAAGAAAAACGAGGTGTAATTGCACAATTATGCTCACTATAAGTTTCGACATCAAAATCATCTATTTCTGCAGATCTCCAACAAGTATTGGAAAATCATTCCAAGGTGTTTGAAACTCCCAAAGGACTCCCACCTATTCATGATCATGATCATTCTATTCATTTGATTCCAGGAATTGTTCCTCCAAACATCAGGCCTTATAGATATCCTTACTTCCAAAAGAGTGAAATTAAACGCATGATTGCAGAAATGTTAGAAGCGGGTATAATTCAACCTAGTCAAAGTTATTTCTCTACTCCCGTAGTATTGGTACACAAGAAGGATGGATCATGGCAAATGTGTTTGGATTATAGGGAGCTCAATAAGCTCACCATTAAAGATAAATTTCCCATTCCTGTGATTGATGAATTATTGGATGAATTACATGGAGCAATTTATTTTACCAAGTTGGATCTTCATTCAGGATATCATCAAATTAGAATGGAGACTGAAGATATTCCAAAAACAGCATTTCGAACTCATGAGGGTCATTATGAATTTTTGGTCATGCCTTTTGGCCTTACCAATGCACCTTCTACATTTCAAGGGTTGATGAATTCCATTTCAAACCCTTCCTTAGAAAATTTGTGCTAGTATTTTTTGATGATATACTAATCTACAGCAGGTCTTGGAAGGATCATGTTGAACATGTTGACAGGGTTCTCAAACTATCACAGGAGAAACAATTATATGCCAAAACATCCAAATGTTTCTTTGGAGTACAAGAGGTGGAATATCTGGGTCATATTATATCTCACGAGGGTGTTAAAGTAGACCCTAACAAAATTAAAGCTATTAAGGAATGGAAAGTCCCCAAGACAATAAAGCAGTTGCAAGGATTTCTCGGGTTAACAGGCTACTATCGCAAGTTTGTTAAGAATTATGGGAGAATAGCAGCACCTCTAACAACATTATTGAAGAAAGATGCATTTTCATGGACTCCTGAAGCAACTAAGGCCTTTAAACATCTTAAAGAGGCAATGTGCCTAGCACCGGTCTTAGCTACGCCAGACTTCACAAAAACCTTTATTGTGGAATGTGATGCCTCAGGAAATGGAATTGGTGTTGTTTTAATGCAGGAAGGAAGACCCATTTCTTTTTAAAGTCATCCAATCAAAGGAAAGTATTTACAGAAACCTATTTATGAGAAGGAAATGTTAGCAATACTGCATGCACTAAAGAAATGGCGAACTTACCTAATGGGAAGACACTTCAAGGTAAAAACTGACCATGATAGTCTTAAACACTTTTTGGAACAAAGACTATCTTCAGAAGAGCAGAAAAAATGGGTCACAAAGATGTTGGGTTATGACTTTGAAATAATCTACAAAAAAGGAAAGCTTAATGTTGTTGCAGATGCACTCTCAAGAAAGAATGATGAGGTGGAAGCATTGCTTTGTGCCATTTCTATTATCCAACCAGATTGGATAACCGAAGCAAGAGATGAATGGAAGAAGGACAAAGATGTATGGACACTCATTCAAAAGTTGCAGCAAGATCCTAGTACATCTGATACATTTAGCTGGAAAAATGATTCCTTATGGTACAAAGATCGCTTATATCTTTGTAAGAATTCCCAACTAAAACAAAAGATTCTTCTGGAATTGCACACTTCTCCTTTAGGAGGACACTCAGGATTTTTAAAAACTTACCACAGGGTGAAGAAAGAATTTTTTGGGGATGGCCTTAAATCTGATATTCAAAATTTTGTGGCGGAATGTTTGGTTTGCCAGCAGAATAAAGTGGAGACAATTAAGACCCCGGGACTTCTACAACCTTTATCCATTCCAAGTAAACGTTGGGAGGAGATTTCAATGGATTTTATCACAGGTTTACCTAAGTCCGAAGGAAAAAGTGTCATCATGGTGGTAGTTGATAGACTTACCAAGTATGCACACTTTTGTTCATTATCTCATCCATTTAAAGCAAGTACAGTTGCTACTACATTTATGGATAGAATTCAAAAGCTACATGGAAGCCCAAGGGTTATTGTGAGCAACAAAGATCCCATTTTTACTGGAAATTTTTGGACGGAGTTATTTTCTTGTTTGGGTACTCAATTAGCTCATAGCTCATCTTATCATCCTCAATCTGATGGTCAAACTGAGATAGTAAATAAATGTTTGGAAGGATATCTTCATTGTTTTGTATCTGATAAACAAACACAATGGGTCAAGTGGTTACCTCTCGCTGAATGGTGGTATAACACTTCCTTCCATACTACAGCAAAAATTACCCCATTTATGGCACTTTATGGATATCATCCACCATCGATCACATCATCTTTAAGGGATAATTCAAAGGTTCAAGCAGTGGAATATCACATCGAGCATCAGCAAGAAGTTCTCCAACTCTTAAATGATAACCTAAATTTGGCACAAAATCGAATGAAACAACAGGCAGATCAACATCGCACCGAGAGAAGTTTTGATGTAGGAGATTGGGTATTTTTACAACTACAACCATACAAAAAAATGTCCCTCAAGCAAGCTAAGAAGGATAATAAATTATCGCAAAAGTACTATGGTCCTTACAAGGTGTTACAAAATATTGGTACTATGGCATACAAATTGGAGATTCCTGCTTCTTCGTGAGTACGTCCAGTTTTCCATGTTTCATGCTTAAAGAAGGTTATAGGTGAAAATATTCCAATTCAAACAATATTTCTAGAACTTGATGAGGAAGGAAAAATCATATCGGAACCTGAAGCGGTCACGGAAACAAGAACTCAACAACTACAAAATCAATAAATTTCAGAGTATCTCATCAAGTGGAAGAACTTACCCACTGAAGATTCTACATGGGAGGATGAGAATTTTATACAGAAGCACCCAGATCTACTCAAGCGTTTAGGACAACACTTTTTTGAAGGAGAGGGGCATGTTAGGTCCCTATATTACTAGTATAGTCCCTTATTGTTGTTAGTGTAACCCCCTTATTGTTATTATTGTACCCTTGTAACCCCCATTTTGTTATTATTGTGCCCTTAAATTATTATTGTTAGGTCGGCTAGGATTACATTGTAGAAATTTTCTGAATAATGATTAATTATTCACCGAGACTATCATGATCACATACAATTTGAATTTATATGCAACACATAATCTCTTCCACTCAGATCAACTCAGATTATCACACATGCGGAAATAAAATCAAGCGATAACACATCAAATCATCATACACATTAACATAGTATGTATGGGGAAAGCTTATAGCTAAAAACCCCGTAGTTATTGTGTATATTATAATGGAGAAATCAAGTAACCAACTCAGTACAATACTCCTCACAAGTACTCAGTACTTTCTCATACAGTTACCCACAATCTAGCTCAGTTTTGAACAGGTTACTGGTTCAAAACTCACCGCCAATTGCCTTTCCTCTATTGCGTGTTTCAATGCTATGGGATGGCCTCTTTATATAGATAAACCACCAGCCTGAACTGCGCAATCCTCATGGGCTTACTCCACCTATCTGTGTGTTGCAAATAGCAACAGTATAGTCACAACTGATAGCTAACTCCACCCTTTCATCTACCTCTTTCACTGGTCTCCACTGAACTGTCCATGCACTGTAGTGAACTGATGTGTTCTTGAGTTGAATAATGAGTTACTAATTAATGAATTAAATAATATTTAATTCACTCCACTCATAACTAATTGATTAGCTAGTTAAACTAATCTCAACTAGTTCAACTAAAATAAACATAACACAACTCCACTATTTGTCTCATTAACTCCTCCAAACTTCTGCCACTGAAGTCCAACTGAAGTCAACCATGCATGATGCCATCAAACCCTTGGGAACCATGTGATTCCTCTGTCAGATGCATGAGCCACTTCTGTAGCTCGAACTGAAGTGCTCCAAGAGAGTAAATTGTTGTTTATAGTCTAAATATTATTAAGGGTAAATAATATTTGACTTCCCTGTTTTAAGGAGAGGCAGTCTAAAAATAGACTTCGACCTCTTCGACCTAAAAAATAGAGTCTCATCTATTTTTACTAACATGACCAATGCTCCAAGAATCTCAAACTGGAATCCCCGAACCATGCTCCATATGTCTAAAAATAGACATAGTCTAAAAATAGACTTTGCGCCAGAATTCGCCTGCGGGCCCACTTGGTGAAGGCGACTTCATTTCACCAAGCTCCATCATCTTGCCGCATTCTCAACACTCCCTCTCAGCAAGATATGGATTATCTGCAACCCCTATCCTGCCTCTGTGGAATTCGAACTTGCTCCTGGTGAGCGCCTTCGTCAGGATGTCGGCATCCTCATCCTCCGTGGGAACATATGAAAGCATCATGATTCTCCGCTGAACACAATCTCTGATATGATGGTACCTGATGTCGATGTGTTTGGATCTATCATGAAATACCGGATTAGCCGAGAGTTTAATGCAACTCTGGTTATCACAGTAAATCACCGTAGGCTCCAAATGCAACCCGAACAATCCAACGAGGATCTTCCTCATCCAAATAGCCTCGCATGCAGCCAAGCTTGCTGCCATGTACTCGGCCTCTGCTGAATTGAGTGCCACGGATCTCTGCTTCCTGCTGTACCAAGAAACTGTTGTCGACCGAGCGCCTTTGTCAGGATGTCGGCATCCTGATCCTCCGTGGGAACATATGAAAGCATCATGATTCTCCGCTGAACACAATCTCTGATATGATGGTACCTGATGTCGATGTGTTTGGACCTATCATGAAATACTGGATTAGCCGAGAGTTTAATGCAACTCTCGTTATCACAGTAGATCACTGTAGGCTCCAAATGCAACCTGAACAATCCTGCGAGGATCTTCCTCATCCAAATAGCCTCGCATGCAGCCAAGCTAGCTGCCATGCACTCGGCCTCTGCTGAACTGAGTGCCACGGATCTCTGCTTCCTGCTGTACCAAGAAACTGCTATCAACCCAATGCTGAAAACTCCTCCAGATGTGCTCTTCCAGTCTGTTGGACTCCCTGCCCAATCTGCATCAGTGAAGCCAGAAAGCTTCGCTCCATCCTCCTGTCTGTACCATAGACCATATCCCGATGTGCCTCTAATATAGCGCAATACATGCTTGCCTGCCTTCCAAAAGAGCTTGGTAGGCTTAACCATAGCTTGCGAAAGCCGGTTAACAGCATAGCATATATCGGGTCGTGTATTGACCAGATACATAAGCGACCCCACCAACTGTCGATAGACAGTGGCATCCACTACCTCCGCTGAAGTAGAATCCTCCTTCCTCCAACCACTAGGAAGAGGAGTGTCAACAGGCTTGCAGCCTTACATGTTGAACCTCTCCAGAATCTCCCGGGCATACTTGCCCTGAGAAACAAACAGTCCTCCGCTGCGCTGCCAAATCTCCAATCCCAGGAAATAATGAAGGATTCCCAAGTCCTTCATCTCAAACTCTCGTGCAAGATCCTCCTTGCATGAAAGTATCAACTGCTCATCGCCAGTCAAAATCAGATCATCTACATACAGTACGATGATCAATAGCTTCCCCTCCACCACAATCTGGTACAGGTTTGGATCCGCCTCACTCTTGGAGAATCCAAGCCCGGTGAAGTAGCTGTCTATCCGAGTGTACCATGCACGAGGTGCTTGCTTCAGCCCATACAGTGCTCTCTTGAGTCGGCACACATGTGACTCACTGCTAAAGATCTCAAAACCTTCAGGCTGCTCTATGTACACCTCTTCCTCTATAACTCCATTGAGGAATGCAGTCTTCACATCCATCTGATGAATGTGCCACCCCATCTGCGCTGAGAGAGCAAGGATCGTCTGTATGGAAGAGTACCTTGCGACAGGTGCAAAGGTCTCCTCATAGTCAATCCCCTCGATCTGTGAAAAGCCACGAGCAACAAATCTCGCCTTATACTTCTCCACACTCCCGTCAGTCGCCTGCTTCACCTTGTAGATCCATCGTGAACCCACCACTGATTTCCCCACCGGTCTTGGGACAATCTCCCATGCACTGTTCCTGACGATCGAATCATATTCTTCGATCGTGGCATCAACCCATGCGGGTTCCTCCACAGCTTCCTCAAAAGAGGATGGCTCCGTCACAACACATTGACTCACAAGAGCCATGTATCCAGTGTACCGATCCGGTGACTGCCTCTGTCTGCACTGTGTTGTAGGTGGTCCTACAACCTTCTCTGCATCTCGAGCCAGTCGCTCAGCTTCTGTAGTGCGCATGCGCCCTCTGATGGTTGGCGCTGCATGGGTGGTTTCTTCCACCTCTTGAACCTCCTCTTGTGGCTGATCCACATCCGGAAGCTCCTCCTTGGGAACTAACAGCTCCTCATCTGCATGCAAGTGTAGCTCCCTCTCAAGCGAAAACTGCATGGCTTTCTCCTCCTGAAATTTTATATCCCGTCGCACAACAGTCTTTCGACTGTCTGACAAATACACCCGATAGTTGTGAGGTGTATCAGTGTACCCCACAAATATTCCAACCTCAGCAGTTGGATCCAGCTTCCTTCTCGCATCCTTCATCACATGCATGTAGATAGGAGAACCAAAAATCCGCAAATGGGAAATATCAGGCCTCTTGCTAGAATAAGCCTCCTCCGGTGTACTCATGCCAAGAACCTTGTGAGGACAACGGTTCTGCACATACACTGCTGTATTGCATGCCTCAGCCCACAAGTG